>OY754978.1:20711654-21129154 GCA_963576475.1 Molanna angustata | reverse complement strand
ATAAATTTATTAATAAATAAATAAATTGTAAATAAATAAAAAATATATATAAAAAAATAAATAAATTAATTAAAAAAAATACTAAAAATAAAGAAATAAATTAATTAAAAAAAAAAATAATTACCTAATAAATAAACAAGTAACTAAATTTTTATTTAACTCATTCATAAATTATTAAAGTAAAAAAAAATAAAATAAAAAATGGAATGAATTAATTAATAAATAAACAAATTCATAGGTAAATAAACAATTCCTTGCACCCTGCGGAAGTGGCGAGTTTATTGCCATATGGAAATTTCTTCCAACTAACCATTGTTTCCAGCCCAGAGAATGCAGGACGCCCGCACAGTAATATATGGGTAATTGTAACATTATCAGCCCACCTTTGATTTCATAACAAAACAATGAATTATTCCTTTCTAATGTGGCTCCTGAAAAGGGTCCTGGACATAATAAATATGTCCACGGACCTGATCCATTCCAAATTATTATATGTGCTAAGACATCAGGACTTTATAAATATTCCTGAAACAGATGCGAGTCCAAAGTCAAAATCCGAACTAATTTATATTTTTTAATCGAGCGGGTTTGGACCAACTGTTTACTCTTCGCTGACTACACGAAATTGTGCAAACTTTATTATCATTATCAAACTCATCACATTGATATAGGTAAAAGTATGCATTCATTCATGTCATCACGGCGTATCCCACAATACGGGGTTACCAGCGTCAGGTGTACGGGTATATTACATTATAAAAGGATGCACGACACGTGCAAATAGGTAAAAATCAAACCATTCTCGATCGCATACGTATACGTATCTCGAAGTTTCATACGTATATGTGAAATATAATTAAATATTATAACAAAAAAAAGTTAATATATTTAAAAAGACAAAAAATATCTTGTCTATGGTTACATGTTATCAAATGCAGAAGAATTAACAGAAATAGGTGAAAAAATATAATAAAAATATGTAGTGACCTAACAGTTATTGAACCCATAAAATAAATTGAAATGATGAACAGCAACAAGTTATGGTTGAGATTTTTAGGTTATGAAAGCAGAGAATATTTAATTATGTTAAGATATTTAACAGTAGGTACATGAGCAGATTATATTCTGCCATTTCTTTTCAGCCAGTCTGTTACTAGTTTTTATATAATTTTGTTTCGTCGCGTGAGATATTGTGTTCTATGTCAGGTAATATTCTATTGCAAAGTCTATGAGCAAGGAAGGGGTGATGTTGCTGGGCAAAAGTTGTCTTTATTAGTGGAGGTCTTATCTGTTGTCTATATCGGGTGCTGTTGGAGAATACGCAGTTAGGTAAGAATTCTGTCATGTGTTTATAAAGTTAGGTCAGTATTGTTTTCATGTCTGACAAATATCTCAAAAAAACACTATCTGTTTACAATATTGCCAGTGACATTATCATGCTTAACTATTTGACAGTTTCCGTTTTATGAAAGGTTAGCACACATATCTCAATACAATGTAGGTACTCATTATCAATATTTTAATAAAAATCACAGCAGACGCATAATAACTATAGATACGTATGATCTTTTTTTAAAGTTAATGTTACAAATACCCTGACAATTAAGGTTCACCACACATTCTGAATGTCGGCTTTTTAGGTGAGAAGAGATTTTATTTATTTATTTTATCATCAACAATTCAAAGAGGAATTTACAAATACAATTACATACTAGAGCTAGAAGTTAAGTGTACAAGTGTGTGTATGTGTGTTATTTATTGTTTTATTTGTAATTGCTAGGGTACGATGAACACCTCACTAGGAAGTCCTGTGCCGAAGTGTTCATTTGAACAGTTTTGTGACATAAATAGCACATTATGTGTAAATTTCTTGAATTAAATTATGCATTATGATCTGAACTGTTATTGATATGATCTGAACTGGTGTTATTTATCCATGCTGTTATGTGTTTTTGTAGTTTTGTGACGATGTGTTTTTTGGTAGCAGTTTAAGTGATGTTGGTAGGCAATTCTGTACATATTTTGATGGCATAGTATTTAAAATGTCTTTGTCCATGAGTAGGTACTATGAGTAGTTTGCAACTTCGGGATGTTTATTGTATTGGTGACTGGTGTGTGGAAATAAGCGCATGTTTGGTGCTTCCTTTTATGGTAAAATTAGCACCCGCACACCTGTCATTGGTAACTCCATATTGTGGGATATGCCGTGATGATACATACAATGAACTTGAAATTGTTAAATCATTATTCTCTACATACTCTTCCATAGTACCAAATGGAGAGTGTGTATAAAATAAATTTATATAAATGTTACTGGGAGTGAAGCGATGTCATAATTGACATAATATGTATGATAGTATGACACTGAATATGACGACATAATCGTGATTCAATGTTAATTATGCAATCAGTACCCACATGTTACCGTGAAAATTGCAGCTATGACAATCGTACTGACACGACGTAAAGGATTTTATACACTTAATTAATAACAATTAAGTTTGTTTATCAAGGCTGTAATTAAAAATAATTGAACAAGAATGGTATACATACAACCATAAAACTATGCCCTTAATCGGCTAGGTCGAGAGAACGAACTCAACATATTTTTTTAAAAATCACAAATGACTTTGAAAATTGAGTTTTTATATTCAACCGGTTTCGAAGCGTCTCGTTTCCTCTGATAGCAACTATTTCTCTACGTTTGTGCGTTTCTGTCGGTGGAGTTGATGGTGCGTTGCAGAAGTATGTAGAGGGGTTGAGGGAGGTAGTAACAGGGGCGTGGTCAATATTTCTAGAGGGAACTAATCTATGAGCGGACTTTTTGTTAAAATTTGATTATTTATAATATTTTCGCCATTTTCATTGGTTTCATTTATTTTAAATTATCCAATATATGACCCTGCTTGTGAACATGTAAAATTTGAAACCCTGTAGGTGGGTACTACTATCCAAACTGTGATTATTTGACACAACATGATATTTGACAATATTGATTTTTCTTTGACTAAAGCCGGTTGCAGACCAAAAGCTAAGCTAAGTTAGTTTAGCTTAGCTCGCGTAGCTCAGGTCATTTTTCATACTAACTCGCATAGTTTGCTGTCTGCACACTTGTATGAAAAACGACCTCAGCTATGCGAGCTAAGCTAAGCTAACTTAGTTTAGCATTTGGTCTGCAACCAGTTTAATATTGGATGAAATATAAATAAATAAATATACATTTCACAAATGACTTTGAAAATTGAGTTTTTATATTCAACCGGTTTCGAAGCGTCTCGTTTCCTCTGATAGCAACTATTTCTCTACGTTTGTGCGTTTCTGTCGGTGGAGTTGATGGTGCGTTGCAGAAGTATGTAGAGGGGTTGAGGGAGGTAGTAACAGGGGCGTGGTCAATATTTCTAGAGGGAACTAATCTATGAGCGGACTTTTTGTTAAAATTTGATTATTTATAATATTTTCGCCATTTTCATTGGTTTCATTTATTTTAAATTATCCAATATATGACCCTGCTTGTGAACATGTAAAATTTGAAACCCTGTAGGTGGGTACTACTATCCAAACTGTGATTATTTGACACAACATGATATTTGACAATATTGATTTTTCTTTGACTAAAGCCGGTTGCAGACCAAAAGCTAAGCTAAGTTAGTTTAGCTTAGCTCGCGTAGCTCAGGTCATTTTTCATACTAACTCGCATAGTTTGCTGTCTGCACACTTGTATGAAAAACGACCTCAGCTATGCGAGCTAAGCTAAGCTAACTTAGTTTAGCATTTGGTCTGCAACCAGTTTAATATTGGATGAAATATAAATAAATAAATATACATTTCCTTGCACCCTGCGCAAGTGGCGAGTTTATTGCCATATGGAAATTTCTTCCAACTAACCAGTGTTTCTACAATATTTTTCCAATACTCGTGGGCTTACTTCATTCTATATTTTTATAAAAAGACACACAGATACAATAATATATATGATAAAATTCATTACATTTACCCAAAAAAATGTAATGCTGGATATCATTAACATACCATATTTATATGTATAGTTTAAAAGAAAATAATCACGTGGTAAATATAAACAACCGATGGTTCTTTTAAGCTACAAGGAATTAATAATTTTAAGTATAGGAAAAATACTTGTATATACATAGGTAGGAACTTTGTTTAAAAAAAACTTTAAAAATGATACCAGGTAGGTATTATTATCTCGAGACATCTTCAGAGTAGGTATGTATAACTTGGACAAATCGCTGGACCACAGGCCATATCCCCCGTCCAAAGTGCAGGTCTTATATCATAATTTATGGGACATGTGCTGCAAATATTGGCGCTGGGAAATCTTTGGGAGGTGAGGACATCTCTTCTCATAATGCCTTTTCGGTTAAAGTCTAGTTGTCTGCTACAATTCTGTTTTGAAACTATATACCTCAAGTTCATTGATACCTATTCTTTGTGGACATTTACATACTTTTTAAATATCTAATATAAGTATGTTTTTCCTTTCACTTGTTATAATAAGATGGTGAAGAGTCAGCCTTTCTGGCTCAGTTAGTGCATATATCGTGATAGATACCTATTCATAAATTATTGTATTTTCGCAAACTGAAATTAGCTGTGAGGCACCGGCTTAGAATAGTGCTTTCACTCTTTTCGGGTAATCGAAAATACAACAGGCAACAATAACATCTCACATAGTTCAGCAATGAGGTTCACCACCCATTCTGAATATAGTGCCTTTTTAGGTGAGACGAGACTGGTGTGTGTGTATACACAGATATGTTGTGCTCCCTTTTATAAGGCAATGCACACCCGCACACCTTTCGCTGGTTACCCCACATTGTGGGATATGCCGTGATGGTATGAATGAATGAATGAAATTTGGTACAAATATATTTTTTGTTTTAACCACTGTGAATACTTGGTGTCTAACCGGTTTTCGGAGCTGACCGCTCCCTCCTCAGGACAGACTTGTACTAAATTATTATTAAAAAATGAACGAACGTGTGCGATATTATGTTGTGGGTGGTAACGCGGAAGACGAAGGGGAGGGGGAGGAGTAAGGATTACCGTTATGGCGAGCTAGTGGAAACATATTGAGAAGCGGTGAATTATTCAAAATTGTTTGATTATTTATAATTTTATTATTTTTGTTCAGAGCCTTCCTAATTTCTAGGGCTTCCAGATTATCTAGTTTTAATCCCTCTTTATGTATATGCAGAATTTTTACATTTGTATCTTTGTTAAATGCGTGGTTTGTACTTATAAGGTGGTTGACGAATTCAGAAAAATTGTTATTTGTTATAGGTACAACGCATATGTTCTTTTATCGTTATGCCAAAATTTACGTGCTGTTTTGCCAATATATAATGATGGACAATCCCCACAGTTTAGTCTATATACACCCGATATTGTATTTTCCGTTTATAGTCTGTTTCTGTAGAGAATGATCAATTTCGAGACTATCCTTGGGCAGCTACTGCCTAAATAAACGGTTTACTAATCAAAGGCGTCGTTCATTTGACCTCTTCATCTATTTGAAATGGTGATTTGATGAAATTCTTGTAAGGTGGGAATAAGACCGTCTTATGGGCGAGACAAGCGCAAATATCTATCTGGTCATTCTTTTTAGAAACAGACTATAGACAGAAATTCGTAAATTGTGAAATTGTGTTATATTACAACTGTCGATTTGTTCAAGAGAATTCATTTCTCTTAACATATCGACAAAGTATCAAGCCAGGATTTGCCAGATTTGTATGCAGGGTCTATATTTTTCACAGTTTTTCCAACTTTGAATTCAAAGATCACCAACTTAGAACTTGTTTTTAATGCATGCTAAATAAGTATATTTTTTTACCATTCTGACGATGCTCATCATAGAGCGACACTGGTGAATGTAATTCTTGTTTACTGACTAAATTTAATTGAACTAT
Organism: Molanna angustata; assembly: GCA_963576475.1. Taxonomy (NCBI): domain Eukaryota; kingdom Metazoa; phylum Arthropoda; class Insecta; order Trichoptera; family Molannidae; genus Molanna; species Molanna angustata. The sequence goes on along the minus strand of OY754978.1, from coordinate 21,123,221 downwards.
AAACTATAGAGTGTTTTTTCACAAAATTTCATAGGCGATAACAAGGGACTTAAATAACCATAGGTACACTTTAAAATTTTATAAGCAGTTAAATGTGTAATTAATCGTTACAAAGCGATGGAAATGATACACACTTAAACCAATTCATTTTATTTTAAAACAATTTTATAGGTTGGTGATGACGATGATGATGATATCAGCTGTATAAAAAAAAGGTAATTTATTTAAAATTGAGGTTTATTTTGGCAAGTTGCACATCTGACAGATAAGATCTGACCACTTATACATATAAGGTTGGTTATTTAAGAATAATCGACAAAAAACTAAGAGAAACTTTGTGAATTATATACACATTAAGTTTGAATATTTGACTAATTTAAATAGGAGGTAAAAACAATTTTATTTATAAGCTTTACTATGCCACCTGCTTGTTTAATCTATGTAATTTAGAACGAATGCCACATTGAAGTTAGGCACTTATAACGAACCTATAATAATACTTATGTGTGCAAAATAAAATATTATTAATTCAATCATCTGCTTCAACAAAAAAACATATTCAAATCAACGTGAATTATAAATATGAATGATGCATTAAGATTAAATCAAAGTACAAGCTGTCTTCGTTGCAGTCAATGTTTTGAAAAATGATCATCCAATATATATTTAAATTATAAAACATATTTCTATAGCACTTCCTTTAAAATTTTATTGCTTTTAATCTCGTTATCTTAAGCGGTGTATTTTCTAATTTTTTCATCGTAAGTTTTTATAATTTTACTAGAATTTGGAATAGCCACGTCGCAAATATGTGTTATTTTTTTAATTTTATCATGTATTATTATATCGGGTCTGTTATGTTGGATTGACCGGTCAGTTAATATTTTTTTAAATTTTGGATGTATACTTAGAATAAATTATTTTATTTAGCCACGAATTTAGAAGGTCATCATTAATATTTATAATATTGTTATTGGAATTCTCGTCATTTAAATTTAATGTTGTTAAATTTTTGTCCGCCTCACAGATAACTTTATGCATTAAAGAACTGTCAGATTATTTGTGTAAGAAAGTTTTTAGCGATTCGATTCGATTATTGTGTAACGATGTTATTTTTATTATACCCCTACCTCCTAAATTCCTAGGCAAATTGATACGTTTAATCGCGGAATTAGGCTGATGACAACGAAATTTAGTTAAACGCGTTCTAATTGTTCTTTCTGAACTATCTAAATCTGTTTTTGACCATTTAATAATTCCAAAAGAATATGTCAATATCGATATTGCCCAAGTATTAATAGCTTTAGTTAAGTATTAAGCTGACAGATTGCATTTTAATATTTTTGTAATCGTTAAATTTACTGTATAGGTATATATTTTTATTTCTATCTACCTTTTTCAATTTTGTTTATCACAATGTTGTATATTCTTGTATAATATTTGATTTAAATTGAAGAAAACACTTTTGGCTTAAATTTTATACAAATCATGAAATGTAAAATAATTACACAACTTAAAGCTGCACATTTATGAGATGAAATAAATGAATTTCATCATTCGTGAAAACTAGTGATTAAGTATTTTATTTTTTCAATTAATACCCAGTGAAGGACCTTTATGGAATTGAAGAAAAAAAAACTAATGTACCTACTAATGTAAGTATTTCATTAAATGTAGCTACAAACTAAGTATCCTGCATAACCCAATGCAAAGACATCGACCTGCGCAATCTTATGATCTGATCTCTTCGGGATTCTCCAGATACCTAATAAAAAAACGCTTTCTTTGGACACAGAAATAGAAATCGATAAATCGAATTCAACTACAAGTCAGTTAGTTTGTAAAACTGAAATACAAGATGCTATTATTTCGGTTGAAGAATTTCGATATCAATGTACCTAACATCGTACCAGGAATGCTGCCAAAAATATTTGACTAATGTTACTAAGTTGGCCGGCTTATGTTGACAATAGCCATCATCAGTCTTTGACTGCAACACGTGGCAGCCAATGTTCATTTTCAAGTGTATACTTACAAATTAATGCTACAAAAAATGCTAACATAATATTAAGTTGGTTGTCAACCAACAATGATGTCATAATTCACAAATATAGATCACGGTAGATTTGAATTATGTATGGGTTGTATAACTATGTATGTACAGTACATAATATATATAACTAGTTATATGAAACACACGAGATCCAACTGTCGGTGGCGATAGTATGTATAGTTGAAAGATTAACCAAACTATTAACCCTTGAATCCAAATTATTCAATGTTTTAGTATATTTTATTTCCATTACAATTGTTGTACGTCAGACATACTAGATGTTCTACTTGGAAATAACGACCTGGCCATACAAATCTCGCTCATCTTGGCTTAAAACTTTGTCTATCTGTTATAGATTGATAATATTATATATATAATAGGTATAATTGATTTAAAATCTATTGAAATATTGTGCACATGAAAGAAAAAAGACATTATTATAAAAATATTGTGAAAAATACTATTTTTTTTTTGTAAATAAGACAGTACTAATTGTTTATTTGCTCCCATAAAGAGTGTTGTTCAATGATCCAGTGGGGAGAAGAAGTATCGGCAGACCAAACTTCGCTTGTAAGATGGTGTCGCGATGGATTGTCGTTTGCTGGAGAAACTGGAAAGTGGCAGCCACTGACAGAGCATGCTGGGATAGTTTCTTGCAGGAAGCTAAGAACTGCCAACGTTGTAACGCAGAATACGATGAATTGCTTTAAATATTAAGAAAATAAACCAATTTGACACAATTTTTTTTAAATCCATCCTTGCAGACATTTCCACCTTTGCTAAAAACCACTTAACGAGTTAATTTTAAATATCATTATAAATTGTCGGAGAGCCTTTCTTCCATCGACGAGTGTATAACAAGGAGAGGAATGCTCTCTCGAAACAAGTAGTATTTTTAGCAAATAAAAAAAAATTCTCATACATACATACCTACACACATCTTCCTACACTTATATACATACTCGTTCACAATTCACGCAGCCCGGCTGTGGAACCAATTACCCAATGGTATAAGAGATGCTCCTAGCTTAACGGTTTTCAAGAAGCTTTTGAAGTCACACTTCTTATCCACATACCTATTATTTCTTTATCCTTCATACCTTCACATCCCATCCTTTTCCTATTTTTGGACATTACCATTATTATCTCTTTAAAATTTTGTTTTTTTTTATCTAAAATTTTGTATTTTTTTCTTCTTCATTGTAATATTTACTACTTTTTATTTATAATATTATTTTTTATACATGCTATTGATGTATTAACTAGTGTGGTTAACTGGTAGAAATTGCCTTTGGATGTGAAAAAAAATTGCATGGTAAATAATTTTATTATTGTTACACTTATTCGGTGTAGGAATTCCATTGTCATTCAAATCTCGGCAGGAATGATCCTTTGAATAGAATGTGTATTACTTATAACAGTATAGGTATTAAATAAGTTGAATTTGTTTGGTGATAACATAACATAACTTTAAGCAATTTGAGTTGTGAATGTAATGCATGATGCCATTGTTAGGCATATTCGCGACTTGGATTTCCTTTCCTATATCATCTTCCTTGATGCTGCTGCCTTAATACTTTGTGTATATTCTATTTCATTAATTTATGGAGGTACATCTAATTATTGAACTTTTTTTTGATTTTTAGTTTTTCTTTTTCATACATGTATGGCTTTCCTTGTTTTAATTGCTCCTTTTCCTCTCTCTGGAATTCCTTTGCTCATTGTATGTAATTTTTGTTATGTATTGAAGTTGTTAGATTTTTTCCCAATAAATGAAAATAAAATAAATCATGGCGGATTTGGTTCCATAAATGAATCAACGCTTAACTATGAAGCGGAAGAATAAAGTATTGAATAGCTGAGTTTCACATTGATTCTAACTATTCCAAAATACCCGAATAAAGTATCATCTAGTCAATAGTCCCAAGATGATAAGCATCTAATTGTCTGCCGAAACATGGTACAGGAATGTATCGAGGAAAACTTAGTTGTGGCAAATGACGTGACAATTGCTGCTGCGACGTATTGGAGTAGAAAGTCCGGAAACGTTAAGTAAGTAGGTAAGTAAATAGTCAAAAATTCCTTTAATAATTTGATAAGTTTCTAGTAGACATATACCTAGATATGTGTCTATATTCAAGAACACTTTCAAGAACAACACTCGTATTATTTGTCACAAAATATCGATACTATCTGGTTATTTATACGTGTTTTAATAACGTATTAACTTTTGTGCATGAAAACTGGCACATATTTCGTATAAGGAGGAAACGTGTACCGTTGATATTTTGTCATGAACATTATTAATAATTTTCATCTTAATAATTTTACAATACCTTCAGAGGAAACAATACTAGCAATATTATAATTATTAATGATATTAAAGTCACGGGTAAACACACAGATGTGTTATAGTGATTTTGAAATAACGCTTTCATTATTTCATTTCTGCTATACTTAACTAACTGACTTTGGTATATCTGGCAAAACTTTAGTCGAACGAATGACTCATAAGGAACAGATATGTATATTATATTTCGACTTAGTAGATTATTATTCTCATGTGTCGGTAGCTACTTACCCAGTTACAAAGTGGTATGATTATCTAACTACGAAATAAAACAGCGATACTCCAAATGCGAATATTTTGTTAAAAAAAAATATATTCAGTAATCTGCTTGAAAATCAGGTTCCTTCTCAAACTAGCAAAATTATGAATAACTGTCTCCAAAGAATTTTGCTTAATTTGGGGGATGTTAAAATTGATTTTGATTATTAATTTAAAAGAAATCTTTTAGTTTGTTTTAATATATTGATCGAAGGTTACTTGAGCCTAGAGTTTGCTGCCTGTTGTGATCCTAAGAGCAGTTCTTTTTAGCAAATTTTCGATCTTTTTACTTTGTCAATCAGTCATTGAAATTTTAAAATCAAAATTAATTTCTGTGGACGAGGAAGGTCAATGGCACACAGCGGTGAGGGATAGAGATGTACAGAAGTCAAGAAAGGAGGTCTTCGGTACTGGATGACTCATGATGAAGATGATACTATTAAGCAATTTCTTCCAACCAACCAGATTACATGGATAGTATGATAAAATTGTGTTTATACAAAAACAAAATAATTTGAAAATAATTCATAGAAAAGAAGGAAAGGGAAAGGATATTTTTTTTTATTTATAATAAAATAGTACAATTTGCCCTTTTTTACATTGAAATAAAAGTATACCTATATCAATAAATTTGATTGAATATACACTATATGATATTTAACATGGTAAACGATTGTTTCATACTGAAGACAAAAACAATTTAATATTTCCTCAGAATAACAAGGTTATATTTGTGAAATTGGATCCCGATACAGAAGGTAGGTAAATTATATTTCTTCGATAAATATCCTTAAGGGAAAAAAGCCCGCCAGTGTGAAATATATTTGTTTATATTATGTACAAATAGATAAATAAATAAACAAAATATTATAAGCTAAAAACTAATAAAACAAAAAGGACTAATTAAAAATGTACGAATAGACGAACTAATATGAGTTTATACTTAATGAACTGCAGATTGCAGACAAAGGATCGCTTGTCAACTAGCTGTCTTCAGCGAATCCTTCATATTGTGGAGACACATTACCAGAAGGGATCCAGCTTATTGGGTTGACCTCGTTTTTAATGTCCGCTACAGGATGTTTTATCACCGAAGACCTTCGATCTGCCCAAGACCATCCTTCATGAAGGCAGACCACTCGGAGGGTGACTGAGTGTAGCCGGGATTCTCAGACACGAGGGCAAGGAAGAATAAAGGCCTCTGCATACGGGACGGGGCGACAACGTGGACGGGACGGGGGCGGGACGTGGTGTTATGTAACCATGTATGCATACGCACCGTGACAGCGACGTGGACGTGACGTGCTATTGTTATGAACAAGAAAGAATTTGATCTCCGGAGCGACTGTAATTGCCACGCGTACGCAACGAGGTGTGGATGGAGCGAAGCGGGACGGGGCGGGGACGAGCAAAACATCGTCGGCGACGATGTTTTTTCCCGCTCCGTCCACGTCACGTCCTCGCACCGTCGTGCACCCGTGGCGTATGCACGTTCGTATACATTTTATATGAAACGATGTTTAAAAAAAACACGTCCCGTCCCGTCCACTTCGTCGCCCCGTCCCGTATGCAGTGGCCTTTAGAAGGAGACTGAAAAAAAAATGTATAGTATAATTTGATGATTAACTCGACAATTAAACAATACAATATTTATTAAAAATGATTTTCATTATTAAATTACTCTGCCGTTGTTTGTCATTGACTGCCGCAAGGGACACGGCATGATGGCCTTAATGTATGACAAAACTTATGTGAACTTGCAGATGTATATTCTCTCTCTGACATTTATATACACACACTTACACACATTTACCTTAAACTCGTACACACATGCATACACTGTTCTCAAAAATATATTTTTACTCCTCACTAACAGTGGGGAGTTATGATTTCGCAATTTTTATGGGTATTTTTTTTATTGCAGATTATCAACTAGTATCATGCTGAGATTGTATTTTGAAAGTCTCATCACGATGTACATATCTGTGTGTGTGTGTGCTGGGTGCTGTGTGCTATGTACGGCGTGTTTATATTACTTTATCGATTTTAGACTAAAGTACTCATTCGATTCTTTTCAAATTTTGCAAATATGTACCTACCTATATCTAATACTCGCTTAGACCCCATTAGATTTTGGAGTATATCTGAATAGTACTTATCAATTTTTGTAACTGTCAAATATTTCAAAGTGACCCCAAGCTCATTAAACTTAGAATTTTAAATATTTATTTTAAAAATTGGTAAAAAGGCACATCACTTTTATACAATGGCATAAAAGAATTATCATGTTTTCATAATAAAATATTTTAATAAAAAAATAATTTAATAAACTCATTTCATGAAAATGCTGAATTTTTTCCATACAAAATTTGAATAGGTACTTTATGGAATGACTTGTTAGTGAGTAGTTTAGCGTTGGCCACAACCCACTCGTTTCTCATAATTTTAAGCATGTAAGCTCACCACTTAAAATTTATTATTAATGCTCTAGAGATGTTTAGTTGGTTTTATTTTTTTTTTTTTACATAATACAAATGTATAGAAAATATACTGTATATTTACCGGAATTTTTTTTTAAAAATATGTGTAGGTATGTACAACAATATAAATATGTATAGTATAGGTATGCTTAGAGTAAAAGTTTGAGAAGTCTCGCTAGAGGTAGCATTATAATATAAATCCCAATGAGATATGAGTCAATTACAGCCGAGTGTAGATTTGTAACGATTATTCATTGATTTCGTTGGCTGCTGTAACTGTTGTTGCATTTCCCTATGGGCGCATTGAGCAAGAAATATTTTTTTATTGCCAACCAACCCGCCATTGCTACCTATACAATAGGTATGTTACAATATAAGGTGACCATTACACGGGCGAGTTGCTCAAATACCACTCCTGTTTATTTTTTTTATATAAATAATACATACGCTACATCATCTTTGCTAGAAAGGAAAATTATATAGAAAACAATATCTCTTTGGTGGGTTGAAGAAGTGCACTTAAAACAAAATTGAAATAGTAACAACATTTCATATTAATAGTAACCAAATTATAGTGACAGAAAACCTGCACACAGCCAAACCAATAGAATTACCATTATGATTCTATGAATACAATATAGAAATATAAAAAAAAACTTTGAAATACTTCAACTTGATGTAAAATAGAAGTATTACAAGGTTTGTTATATTTTATTTTTTTTCAAAATAGACTTCTACAATGACTCATGCCAAGTTCGAAGAATAGTTATAATAGCTTTAATTTTAATTACTTGTTACAAAAGTTTAGTAAAAAAAAGGAATACTTTGCAAACAGTTACATTATTCTATTTTTTTTTTCAGTGTAATAAGTAAGTATAACAGAAGAATATGTATAATGAGAGTATAAGAGTATGTATAGCCATAGCAATTCTAAACTAGTACTGCCTCAGACTATGGGTCGTATAACAAGAGTTATTTGAGAAAAATGTATGAAAAAGGTAAGGTCCCGTACTGCGGGAATACTGCTTTCGGAACCTCAACTTTTTTCTTTCAATATTCATAAATAACTCCCGTAATACGACCGTATGTCTAGCGTGGCAGTAATATTTCCAAATGTGTGGATAAAAAATACTGTAAATTTGTAATCAGGTAAAAATTAAATTGTATTTTGATCCCTTGTATAAATATTTATACTGTTGTAAATATATCATTCATTCATTCGTTCATTCATAATTATATGTATGGACGTGAATAAAGTGAGAAATGTATGTTAAGATATAGGGAGTCTGGCGATCGGTTCTTATTGCCTACCCCAAATAGGGGAATAGAAATATAGAGAGAGAGGTTTTTATCAGGTTTCCTACCCCACTCCGTTGGGAACTCTATTTTTTTATAGAAGAATTTTTTCATGTTTGGCAATGTTCAGTTCTTTGATTTCATATTGATATAAGAATATTAATAGCTTGAACTTAGAACTGATTAGCTTTTCATATATATCATAAAATTTCTTCATATGATATCACGTGTCAAAATTGTCAAAATGCTCTAACGCTCTTTGAAACAAAATTTATCTGCTTTTATTAAAATATTTCGTACAACATAAGCATTCTTCACCATACTGCATTAATAGTTTGTCTATCTTAATATAAAAATATACTATCGTTAGAAAATTTATATTCCTGGTAGTAAAATTTAGAATGAATAAAATATTTCATATAACATAAGCATTTTTTACCATATTGAGATTGTCAATATTTGAAGAAGAAAAAATAAACGTTTGCTATGGTGTGGAGAGTTTAGTGTTGGCCACAACCCACTCGTTTTATAAATGTATTTAATAAATAACTCACTAAATTTAGAAACTGTAAGTAATTTTAATGGTGCCTAAAATAAATCTCAATCCGCCGATGTCCTAGTTTCATTCTCTGGAGGGAAGGAATTTTTCACTCGATTCTTGCTTATTTGGTGAAGTTTAAAGAAATTGACAATTGTCAGTAGACTCGCCACTTGTACAGAACAAAAAGGTGTTAATTTATTTATGTTTATATTTTGGTTTTCGTACCATGTTTAAAATGAATAATCCAACTGTCGATTTGTTCAGGAGAACTTTGTTCTCTTCCAACTGTCGATTTGTTCAGGAGAACTTTGTTCTCTTAACATATCGACAATGTATCAAGCCAGAATACGCGAGAATTGTATGGAGAGGTCTACTTTTTTCACGGCTTTTCCAACTTTGAAGTCAAAAAACACCAACTTAGAGGCTTCGCAGCATATATGTTCCATACACGGATTTACTCAGAATTCGGAGTAGAACATTTCATGTGTCTGTGTGTGTGTGTGTCTGTGTGTGTGTCCGTGTGTGTGTGTGTCTGTGTGTCTGTGTGTGTGTCTGTGTGTCCGTCCCCCCCTTATAACTTTTGATCCGCTCAATTTACAGAGCCTAAAATTTCAGAATATATAAACAGTTACAGGCCTACAAAACTTTTATACTCGGAATTTTGAATTTTTGTTTCAGTCAGGGGTTATCAACTTTTGAATTTTTATTTTATTTTTCCATATATCTCAGAAACCATAAACGCTAGAACGCTGAAAATTGGTACAAACATAGACAAATACAAAATCTCAAATGAGTTTTTTCAAAAAAATTCCAGGGTTTCTCAAACATTTTTTATTAAGAAAAATATTTTTTTTATGATAAATTTATGAGTTTAACTGCCTATATTTCCAAAACTTTTACAATTATCAAAAAAAGCCGAAACACCCCAACTAGATAATTTAATTTTCTATAAAAAATATTAACATTGTTGTAGAAGATCTCAATTTTTTTTTAACAATTTTTTTAAAAATTGAATTTAGTGACGACATCGCTTCATACATATTGTATGGCAGTCGCCTATACACAATATGTAAGAAGACTTAATAGTTTGATACTTCATCTCCAAACATACATACATACCATCATGCTATTTTCATATTCTGGGTAGGAAAAAAGGAACTTCCTCCATACTATCCTATCTTGACATACATACCTACATAATATATGTTGTATAGAAAACAAAATATCTGAAAATATTCAATAATTTTTATTTATGGGTTTATAGTTTGGTACATATTCTTCAACTATACATACTATCGCTATCGACAGTTGGATCTCATGTGTTACATGCAACTAGTAACATATCGACAATGTATCAAGCCAGAATACGCGAGAATTGTATGGAGAGGTCTACTTTTTTCATGGCTTTTCCAACTTTGAAGTCAAAAAACACCAACTTAGAGGCTTCGCAGCATATATGTTCCATACACGGATTTACTCAGAATTCGGAGTAGAACATTTCGTGTGTCTGTGTGTCTGTGTGTGTGTGTCTGTGTGTCTGTGTGTCCGTCCCCCCCTTATAACTTTTGATCCGCTCAATTTACAGAGCCTAAAATTTCAGAATATATAAACAGTTACAGGCCTACAAAACTTTTATACTCGGAATTTTGAATTTTTGTTTCAATCAGGGGTTATCAACTTTTGAATTTTTATTTTATTTTTCCATATATCTCAGAAACCATAAACGCTAGAACGCTGAAAATTTGTACAAACATAGACAAATACAAAATCTCAAATTAGTTTTTTCAAAAAAATTCCAGGGTTTCTCAAACATTTTTTATTAAGAAAAATATTTTTTTTATGATAAATTTATGAGTTTAACTGCCTATATTTCCAAAACTTTTACAATTATCAAAAAAAGCCGAAAAACCCCAACTAGATAATTTAATTTTCTATAAAAAATATTAACATTGTTGTAGAAGATCTCAATTTTTTTTTAACAATTTTTTTAAAAATTGAATTTAGTGACGACATCGCTTCATACATATTGTATGGCAGTCGCCTATACACAATATGTAAGAAGACTTAATAGTTTGATACTTCATCTCCAAACATACATACATACCATCATGCTATTTTCATATTCTGGGTAGGAAAAAAGGAACTTCCTCCATACTATCCTATCTTGACATACATACCTACATAATATATGTTGTATAGAAAACAAAATATCTGAAAATATTCAATAATTTTTATTTATGGGTTTATAGTTTGGTACATATTCTTCAACTATACATACTATCGCTATCGACAGTTGGATCTCATGTGTTACATGCAACTAGTAACATATCGACAATGTATCAAGCCAGAATACGCGAGAATTGTATGGAGAGGTCTACTTTTTTCATGGCTTTTCCAACTTTGAAGTCAAAAAACACCAACTTAGAGGCTTCGCAGCATATATGTTCCATACACGGATTTACTCAGAATTCGGAGTAGAACATTTCGTGTGTCTGTGTGTCTGTGTGTGTGTGTCTGTGTGTCTGTGTGTCCGTCCCCCCCTTATAACTTTTGATCCGCTCAATTTACAGAGCCTAAAATTTCAGAATATATAAACAGTTACAGGCCTACAAAACTTTTATACTCGGAATTTTGAATTTTTGTTTCAGTCAGGGGTTATCAACTTTTGAATTTTTATTTTATTTTTCCATATATCTCAGAAACCATAAACGCTAGAACGCTGAAAATTTGTACAAACATAGACAAATACAAAATCTCAAATTAGTTTTTTCAAAAAAATTCCAGGGTTTCTCAAACATTTTTTATTAAGAAAAATATTTTTTTTATGATAAATTTATGAGTTTAACTGCCTATATTTCCAAAACTTTTACAATTATCGAAAAAAGCCGAAACACCCCAACTAGATAATTTAATTTTCTATAAAAAATATTAACATTGTAGTAGAAGATCTCAATTTTTTTTTAACAATTTTTTTAAAAATTGAATTTAGTGACGACATCGCTTCATACATTTTGTATGGCAGTCGCCTATACACAATATGTAAGAAGACTTAATAGTTTGTTACTTCATCTCCAAACATACATACATACCATCATGCAATTTGCATATTCTGGGTAGGAAAAAGGATCTTCCTCCATACTATCCTATCTTGACATACATACTTACATATGTTGTATAGAAAACAAAATATCTGAAAATATTCAATAATTTGTATCTATGGGTTTATAGTTTGGTACATATTCTTCAACTATACATACTATCGCTATCGACAGTTGGATCTCATGTGTTACATGCAACTAGTTAAAAATATCTAGGGTATTTCAATGCATAGCTGGATGGTGCACAAAGCTATTCAAGGACATGCTCCAAAGTGCCTTCTGCATCTTTGTGTACCAGATGATCTGGACCAAAAAAGATCTACGCTTCGGTCTGCTAGTAATACGGCCATACATCGTCTAAAAGAACATAATATTACGTGTCGAATGACGGATTGCGAAAAAGCATTTAGCTGTAGTGGATCCTGTTCTGTAGAATAAGATTCCATATAGTCTAAGATCATTCATATATGTAGTATATGAATGCGTATTTAAAAAACAATTTAAAACTATTTTTTTACCCTCATATAGTGAATTAAAGTCTAGTTTTTTATTTTAAATATTTTATAATTATCCATTTATTATTATTATTATTATAGGTAAATCATACCTGTACATGTAGATATAAGTATTATAATATAAAATAAAAAAAATACATGATTGTCGTTTATTAAATTTAATTGATTTCCGACGCGTTACGTGCAAATCACATCGTCAGGATAATGATTATTCTGATATTATTATTATTCTGATGATGTGTCGAGACGCATTGATAATTAATTAAATTTAATAGAACAAAATGCAAGTATTTTTTAATTCATATCGATAATATATCTACATTTAATGGAGTTATATCAAGAATTTTCGATTGACAATCTAAAATTAGTTAAATCAGCATAATAATATGTACCTATACAATTAATTTCATAAATAATGCTTTATGTACCATGTACTTGGGATACGTCGATTTGTTTTGTGGACGAGTTGTCTGGTACATTTAATATGTAATTAAGAATCTGTGATCAACAAGTATGATTCAAGATTGTTGCAACAGTTTATTTATCTGTGGATAATAATATATGCAACAAGCGCACGTAGAACAGATAATTGGTATCGTGATCTTGAGAACCGTGACTGCTCACTCATTTATTTTATGTAGAGTAATACTTATTTTTAAATAAAATTATATAGTAAAATTGAAGGAATCATACAAATACCGATGCATTGAACTGCATTCGTTTCGAATATATCTCAATAGAAACGAAAAAAAATAGGTTATCGAAAAAAGGGAGCTTAATAATAATAATAATAGTGAACACTTCCTTGCATCCTGTGCAAGCGGCTAGTTTATTGCCGTATGGCAATTTCTTCCAAATTAACCAGTGATTCCAGCCCAGAGAAGCAATATTTGCGTGAGAAATAAATTTAAATAAATTTCTCCTCTGCTAGGAATCGAACCCAGGACGCCCGCACAGCAACCGAACGGCTTAGCAACTGTGCCACGGCGGTCGGCTTCCTATAAATTATTAGGACTTGAAGCAGGAATTATTCCTAGGTAGAGGTAAGAGCCATCAAAGAAAAGAAAGATAGGAATTAATTAGTTGAACACCTCACTTGCAATCATGGTACCTACTTCACTTTATTTCGTATTATTTATTAAATGTTGTTATAGTACATTAATTAATAAATATTGTAAATTATATTTAATATTATAACTAATGTATTTTATTATTAAAAATACACTTTTTACATTGTAAGAATGCCTCGCTTGAGACATCACAGAACGTAGAAGGAACAGACTACATAACCTATAAAAATTAAATAGAAAAGAAAGAGTATTGATAATAAAACATTGCACGGCACATTCCCATATCAAATTGATCATGGATATATTGATAAAACACTCACCAACGATTGGCTTAAACGATCCCAAATTTATGCTAATATTGAATGATCTATGATAGCAATACAAAATGGAATCATAAAACCTAAAAATTATTCCAAGTACATTTAAGAATCCTCAGTAATTGATAACTCGTGTAGACGGTGAAATAAAAACAAAGAGACAACAGAACATACTATATAACTGGCGGATGTTCTACTCTTACACCAAATGAATACAAACATAGACATGGCAATGTGTGCAAGCAGATACACATCGCTTTAGCAAAAAAATATAATTTTATAGATTCTCCACCACCATTGTTGCGATACTCCCCATTGGCAGTTATTGAAAACAACACACAAAATTTTTATTGGAATAGAGATATAATTACAGATATAACAAACCTACACAATAGACCCGATATAACCCTGATTGAGAAAAATAAAAAGCAAACCAATTTGATTTAAATATCTATTCCAAATACAACACATTTAGAACAAAAACACACAGAAAAAAATAAAAAAATACCTCCCTCTAGCAGAACAGATCAAAACTAAATAAGGACAGAATAATGTTACAATAATACCGTTTTACAGGAGTTGTACCAAAAAATATGAATGATGGCATCAAAAAACTCGATACGCGATACTCGATACGCGATACTCGATACACACCGAGTGTGACTATAAACACATGTTCAATAATTCGTAAATTTTTATTACCACCACCATAAATAAAATACATAATAACTAAGCAACTTGAGAACTTCTCCGTTGATTGTTTTTTTTAACCGGTTGCTCCGCGAAGAGACTGAATTATAATAGATAATAATACCTATATATTATTGCAAACTTCAATTTTTGAATATCTGCTACTGCTGAAACAATGTTGGTTCAATAACAATGCCTTTCAGTGTTTTATTTAAACTTCTGCAATGAGTTTTCAAAAACATGTGAGTGTCATTAGTATGATATGGACGGTTAAATAAAAAATTTTGCGTTGTTATTCTGTTCCGAGATTTGAGTTGTTCTGAAAGATTTTTGAACGGAACTGTATAATATTAGGGATTGCAAAATTTCACCTTGCATTCACTATATCAAATAATTTTTCATTAAAAATAATGCTTCTTCCATTCCATACAGTGCCGTATCTCTTCGCGGGGTTAACAAAGTGCCCGAATACATAAAACAACACAGAGAGAGAGAAAGAGAGGCACCAGCTCACCTGGTTTAAAGAAAAGAGTAATATCCGCTCCCTCTTAATATCCGGCTTGTTATTTGTGGTGGATATATTATGTATGTTTGCATGCATGTACCTACATGGGACGATGCCCCCCTTTACACTAGACGTTGTTTAGGACTGTAACTCGATCGTTCCCTGATGTTCGGGCATGCGCAGTAGATAGGCTTCAAAGGCAATTTTTTTATTAAAAAGACTCGCCAGCGCCATCTATCAGTTTTACTGCAGTTACTTTTATCTCTCTTGAATATCATTTTTGTGACACAATACATAATGCAACTCGCTAACGCGAGTCGCGTTAAATAGTTACCGATGTAACCTAATCAAAAGATATTGATGAATTTTATTATAATTTGTCGGCCTATGTGACTCAACTGGTTTAATATTTGACTCCTAAGCGAAGGGTCCCGGTTTCGACCCCCAATGAAAATTCCGTTTTTAATTGTGTTTTTAGGCTTGATCTGTGAGACGACAAATATCATGTCTTCATAATATGGCAACTTGTTTAAATTGCGTGTTCAATTGATGTAGGTAGGACCTACCTAGTTAGTTAGTTAGCCCATAATCCATACAAAAATAAATAAAAAAAATGGCTACTTAAAATAGTATGAAATTACTACGACATTTGCCTTATACATATATTTGCAATGTCAATAATGGGTTAAAATATTATTTCAAATGGTATTAAATTTTCCGACATGCCAAATATTATTTCGTAACATATGTGTAGGCATTATAGTTTGTGGAATGAATGATGGACAGTGCTAAACAACGTCTAGTCCCCTTTACATTCAGCCACAGTCAGTAGTCAGCTATAGTGACTAGCTGCAGGTAGGCACCACCACCCCCACCACCCCCACCACCCCGGGCGTACAATACGTTACGCCCCTGAGCAAGATATATGGGACCATGATTTGAATATTACGAGTTGCTTCTTCTAAGTATATATATATAGCACACGGGTATGTCAATTTGTAAGATTGTCATCGTGAACCGGTATTTATCAAGCAAATTGAATTTCTTCGAGCAAACACAATACACAATTTTTTATTTTGTATCATTATTATTAAAATGTTTGATTACATAATATTCACAAAAGCGAATAGGTACCTACTACATATACATTGCGAACATAAAGACAGCATACGCAAGGCAAATTTATCTGTTTTTGATTAAATTTATAAGAATATCCAAATATTTAACTTATAACATATTGATCAACATTTATTTACTTAATACATCAAAAACCATATAATTTCTCAGTTCGTTACCTTTTAACTCTCGTGTTTAATATTTGTTAAAAATATAATGTTCAATTAATGTTTAATGTTATCAACGGCTCAAAACTAACTGTGTAATTTCCACCCGTAACATAATGCACAATGATAGTGTAGTGTAGGTAGGAAATATTTACCCACACCATATGTATTTAATCTAACTATTATGTATAGAATATTTGGGCACTCTTGCCCTGTATCTATGCTAACAAAATAAAATAAAATAAATTAGATGGGTCGATGGTAGAGCGGTTAGCGCATTGGGTTAGTAATCCAGTGGTCGCGAGTTCGAATCCTGCTTCGACCGATTTCGTTCACCTATAGCACAAGCATTTATGCTTATTTTAGGGAACGTAGGAAGATATAAGAAAGTAGGAGTAGGTATTTGTTGAACAAGGACACATTCATTAAAAAAAAATCTTGTATTTTTTATGATTTTTTTTATATATAAAAATGAAAATCACAGCTAAACAGTAGATACATCTTCTGTATATATAATAGATGAATCTTCTTTTTCTTCTTCTGGTGCTGTGTCAGGAACCCCCGATGTTGGTGATCACTCTGTCGAAACTCTCTCTGTCCTGTTCTGCCCGGAATATCTGTTCCACAGTTCTGAAGCCCGTCCATTCCCTAATAATACGCAGTCAGGACATCTGTCTCCTTCCAGTCCATGGGCGACCTTCTAACTTGCCCTCCAAAATTAATTGAAGCAAGTGGTATTTTTCTCCCGTAGTTTTCTTTTAACGACTCTTTGAATATTTAAAACATTATAGAAGTTACCTATGTACTTCATTACTGTTGAAATATGGTCATTGATTTTAATAAAGATATCAAATTTATCAACATGCGGGAAAGTAATCTATTTTTTTTAAATCTATATACTATCGTTAAAATATCTCAAGCAATACAAATAATATTAATACCTACTATAATATTCATATTTTCATCAAATAATCGTACCAATATAATATTTTGAACCAGATTATTTTTCTACTTTACTTGAGTAAAATTCAAACAACGAATTTGTAAGTAGGTTTGAACAGGCAATTTCGAACAAAGCTTTGAATACTAAAACCAAATATTTACTCAAATCTTCCATTTAACCAAAAGCGATTCAAAAATTTGAACATCAAATAATTGCAGACCCTGCCTTGATCTTAAAAAACATTTTTTTACAATTTTCTTATGGTAATTCATAAAAAGAACTTTCATTTATATTTTCAAAGAGTAACGTCATCTGAATTTCCTTTATGTGATTAATATAAAGAGGTTTAATTAAAGTAGGTACACATAAGTAATAACTCTAGAAATTGAATGAAAATTAATTCAATATGAAAATATGATTTCATGAGTATGTTTTACAATACAATGAATGTTAATTGATGCGAATATCGTAGGTATCTCTTTTGATGCGAAGATGTTTTACAGTCATGACCTAAGTCTCGTATTTCTGTTATAACTGATCAAAAGCACTGCTTTAGATGATGCGTTTGTGTGCATAAAAATGTGATAAATATCTTCATGATTTTAATTTTCATAGATGATCTTAGAAAGTTAAGTGTTATTCAACTAAATCTGTTCAAACTCAATGATTGTCGAAAATCCAGAAAACTTCTTTAAATAATATCAACAAATGCAAAGTAAAAATCCTATAATATTTAATTACTATTATTATTTAATTAGTATTATTTGATGAGAAATTGTCATTATTTGTAAGTCATAGATATTGACAATTTAACGAATAAGGCTATGAAAACGCTTGGGATTGTTTTAAGTTAATTTAATTCATTTACAAATATTAAAATAATCAAACTTTTAGACTGTTCTCTTCTTAGAAGTCAGGTTGGATACAAATTATCTGTCTGGTGTCCACATTATAATGTCCATAATATTATCTGCTCAAAAACGTATCCAACATTTTTTTACGCTTCAATGACTAGTCTTTGTATTTCAATTAAAGTACATACTTTTGTCATTATCAGACAGGAGAGTAATTTTTGATTTGATTATACTTTAAATGATTAATTCTTATTTTGACAACTCTGATATTTTGTGCTTGATGTTTCATGTGCCAATAAGATTTATTAGTCTATAGACGATATTTTACTGTGACAATATTAGTACAAATGCACAAATAAATTCCTTAATACCTAGACTAGATAATAGGTAGGTATGCTCACAAACTGGACATTTTTAACTCTTGTCTGTATAAAAGCGCATTGCTCAGAGCCCTATATCCCGGTACCACCGTCATTCATATTTCTTTTACTAAAAATTGAATTGCTTTATTCTTTCTAGTTAATAATTTATTCACGGCTTTTATGAGACCACATTTGCACGAAACTAGAATAAATGCAGTTGAAATGAGATAAAGAATAATTTCATTCGGATAATACATGATTATGTAAGAAATACGGTTACTTTGAAATAATAGAGTATAAAGAAATTTGTCATTGAAAGAGTGAATGGAAACACGTTGAGTTGGTTTACTGACCCAAGGGAAATAATAATGAAGATCGCCTGATGAAGAAAGTATACACATTCGACAGGAATGGAACGAAAGGCTGGGATTCGTTTAAGAAAAGGATGAATCGACCATGTTGTGAACGTAACTTAAAAGAAGAAAAATTTTCAACAATGGACGGACGTTTCTTCAGTTTTCAATCATTTGATCTCATTTGGCGGCTGCTGATTGAAATGAAATGAATTGATTTATTTTCCATTGTTATACATTATAAACAAAGCAAAAAAGTACCTTTATTAAAAAATATTTAAAATAGTCTATGTACAATTGTTTCCATTTGGATATTTACTGCCTCACTAGACGGGTCTGTTCTGAGGCAATACTTTTTCAATTTGGACTAAGGTTTATTATTGAATGAAAACAGAAAATTATACAGTGACCTCTCAGTTATTTGAATCCATAAAATTGTAATTGAAATGATGGATGGCACCAAGCTATGGTGGAGATTCTCAGGTTATGAAGGCATAGAGTAGTGAATTATTAGGTATATCACAAAAATAAATATAGGTACTTACATAGTAGGTAAGTAAATCAATTTTATAAAGGTAAATGTAAAAAATATGGTCATATTAAAAACATATTCAAACGTACCATATGTATTTTCATCTCTTATTTTGTTTCTCATATAAATATTATACTCAAATGCCTGTTTTAATAGCGAAGAAGCGAGGCTCTTACGAAATACGTAGAAATTTTAATATTGATTAGTGGTCTTAACCAAATTATTATTCTTTCGTAGAATAACAAATATATTCATAATAAAAAAAATATAATTTTTATGTCGTATTAATATAAACATACTAATATATCAAACGACGTTTGTGAAATATAATCAGAGATTATTGAAAATCAACATACATTACAAATAAAATTATCCTTATTTAAATTAAACTGTCTGTTTACAAACATGTAGTTATTGATTTCAATTTATTAATTATTTACGGTTGGATGATTTAAAAATGGATATTGATTTATTTACTAAACACAAGTTACGTTATCATTGCTGACGTATCTACTTTAGCGATAAACCTATTTATTATATGATAATTTTAACGTTATCTTACAAACAATAAATCAGCGCATAGTATATTATGCAAATCGAAAGTTACAACAGAAAAAAAAATTAGAAGTATTATTGATACACCACTTTTACTATCTCACGATTCATATTTATTGCTTAAAAAAACAAAAGAAAATATATATTAATACAGTATGCCTCATTACTACAACACTGCTAACCCTAGAAATTGTCATATGGTAATAAACTCGCCACTTGCGCAGGATGAAAGGAAGTGTTTATAATTATTTTTTTACCTACATAGATTGACGGCAGTTATCTATTTTTAATGACGTATATGTGAATGGTGTGATTAAAATAAAATAAAATAAAAAAAATAACAATACTTTTTTTAATGAAACCCTAGAACAGGCAAATCTACATAGATTGATAGCAGTTATCTGACGTATATGTGAATGATGTGATTAATTTTTTTGTAACATGTCTACGTAGGGGACATCAGCTATTAGGAATTGGGTCCATTTTACTCTTCCGAAGAAGCGCACTACGTAGCGTTGGGAGGGGTTTGCAATTTAGAAAAGAGTTTACTAATTCGAATTTTAAAAAGACCCGGGTTGTACGAAGGTGGAAACACAGAATTCGGGAGATCGTTCCACAGTCGGGCTGCTGTATTAATAAAAGAATTAACACCTGGGGCATCCGACGCAATCATCACCTGTCAGATTTGACGTCACAATTGAAAGTCTACTGTGAATGGGTGCTGCGATTGAGTAAAGCGAGTGACTCTGTTGCGAGTGGGTGGAGGAGGGACCAAAGATGCAAGTTCTTCGGCAATTCCCGTGGTAGTAAAATAAAATAAATTAACAATAGGTACTTTTTTTAATGAAACCCTAGAACAGGCATCCCTACATAGATTGGTATCTATTTTTAATGACGTATATGTGAATGGGGTGATTAAAATAAAATAAAACAAAAAAATAACAAAATTTTTTTGAATGACTCAACTTCAAAAGACAATGCCTCGTGTTTTGAAAAATATATGCAACTAACCATTTGCAGAATGCTACTTGAAAAATGCATAACATGAAGAATGTACTAATTGATAGCTCAAAATTAGCAATTTTGGGTACACGTTGCGAAAATAACAATCGAAGAGCGTAAAAAGAAGATTTTCACTTATAGACCTTTACGTCTTTGAATGTTGGTCATCAAATAAGTTATCACGACCTCTGGAAATCTGAAAAGGATGCATAGAGCATGTAATCAATACAACATGGCAATTTCAATTGATAAGATTAAATGCGTGACATTCTTGAAAACACACATAGCACGCAACCTGACTATATACAACAACGCAATAGAACAGGTTAATAATTCCGATACCTAGGAATATGTAGACCTAACTGAAGATGCTAACATCTGCGAAGAAATTCACAGCCAAATCTATGAGGCAGTTGCAGTCTCGGGTGCCCTATAATCCATCATCTGGAAATATGAGGGTATGACAATTAAGAACAAAATGAGAATTTACAAGGCACGAACAGACACGATCAGAAGTAAACAAATGCTAAAGGCAAGAAGAGAATGAATGCAAGCAAAACCTCGAGAGACCAAGTGAGGATCTCTAGAATAAGGTACCCCTGGAATTTTTTTTAAAGAATGAATAATTTGTCTTTGTGACAAATATATATTCATCCTCATACTTCTGACCCGACACGTGTCATATTTATATTCCGATTTTTTTCTGTCAATACTTTTTGTATTTGCTTTTTTCTATATTTTTTACAATTGATTATTTTTGTGTATTTGTATCATTCATTTTACATTTGTATCATATTTTGTATCATATTTATTTGTATCATATTTTTTTAATCTTCTTTTATAACATGTAAAAATATTAAAATTACAGCTGAATAAAGATACTCAACTGTGTAAAATAACAGTCCCAGAATAGGCTTTTGCCTAGTGGGGCGTTATTAGGGCGTTGTAATTATATATGTTATATTTGTTTTGTGTAATAATACTTAATAAAAATAAAAAAATAAATACATTCCATTAAGCGTAAATGCTTGTGTCATAGGTCAACGAAATAGGTCGTGGCAGGTTTCGAACTCGCGACCACTAGATAACCCCTAACCGCTAGGCCACTACCCATCTCAATAGATTTCGTTCGTTTGTTGCTTTCACGTTCCAAAAAAATAAGTTTTATATATTCAATGAAACAAAACAAGGGGATTCACATAATTCGATTTAATAAATTTCATTATTTCACTTTGAATTCATTAATCAGATAAAGCTACAAAATTTGTATCGATCATATTTCAAGTAATTCGTTAGTAATGATTTCCGCGAATCGAATGAAAATGGGAAATAATTGATAAAGATGTATATATTGATTGTAATAAATTAAATCGAACTTGCAGGTGAATATCAAATTTGACATGTTTATTTAATAACGTAAAATCAAACAGAGAAATGTATGGTATACTACGTAAGGTTTAATTTCATATGTGATATGTTTATTTTAATATAAATTCTGATGATGTATTAATTTCTTGAATTACAACTCTAAATATTCTTCACTTTGTGATGGAGTGTCTGGTTGTCACATAACTCAATTACTCATCATCTTTATAAGACTAAGATATTTAAAATCTAGAATATATTTCACGTTGTTCATACATAGAATTATAGTTTTGTCCAGGTGTTCAATACCGGACTTTGGTATAATCAGCAGTCTTGTTGCAGCTTCTGGGCATGGTTGATGCAGCAGCAGGACTTTAGCAATCTCGTGGATCAGAAACTGGAATGGGGAATGTGGAAATAATTTGAAAAAACTTCAACCTATTCAGCAATAATGTAGACTCTGATAATACTTCACGAACACAGTATTCATAGATACAAAAATTTGACTGTGTAACTCTCTTCACCCTAGAGAACTGAGGGTCGCAGATTCATGTCTAACCAGCTGTTTATCGCCTAGATCAGTGCTACTCAAAGTATGCTGCCCGGAGCATACTTTGGACCGTATCTTTTTTTCGAATCCAGTTATGAAAGGGGTCTTAAAAGTTGCTTATTTGGATACTGTTAATCTAAAATATTGTCGTGCGCCATTCGTTGATTTGAAAGGGAGTGATGTTTAATTTGATTATATATCCGACCGCCGTGGCACAGTTGGTAAGCTATTTTTTCTGTGCGGGCGTCCTGAGTTCGATCCGCAGCAGAGGGAGAAATTTAGTTAAATTCATTTTCACGCTAATATTGCTTCTCTGGGCTGTACACACCTGGTTAGTTGGAAGAAATTGCCATTATGGCAATAAACTCGCCACTTGCGAAGGGTGCAAGGAAGTGTTTGTTGTTATGTATCTCATAAATATCTTTGAAACACGCAAAATTATACCTTGTTCAATGCCTAAAGCTCTAATCCAAGATTCGCAAAACAAAATATCTATTTCAATATTTAAAATATTATTTATTTTATTATTTTATATATAATGTTTAGTTTGCGGTGATAATAGGTTCAATCAAACCGCTTTGCATACAGTTGTAGTGAAATTCTATAGTAATAATTTTTATAATCAGCTTCAATTTTGAGATTTTGTGTGAATGCTACTATGAAAGCGATTGTGCCTTATCTTTTACAATTCGCGTTAATTGATGTAGATAATGAAATGAAAACATTGCAATCATAACAATGTTTTAATGTTAAATTATTTAATTAAGAAATTAAAACAATTTTTAGATGGGTCGATGGCAGAGCGGTTAGCGCGCTGGCTAGCAATCCAGTGGTCGCGAGTTCGAATCCTGCTCGACGATTTCGTTTACCTATAGCACAAGCATTTATTTGCTTATTTTAGGGAACGTAGAAAGATGTATATGTACTTGTTCAACAAGGAAATATTCATTAAAAAAAATAATAATGTTATGAAGTAGGGAGGTATCTAGTTATTTAATTCTAATTTGAATTTTTACATTCTTATTACAAAGAGTATCAATGCATGGGGTGATACAAAATCAATTATTTATTTCCGATCATCCGAAACGATAGTCCTGTAAATGGAATAAATCTTTGTGGAACGTATATCAATTATTTGATTATTAGAGATCTTAGGATGAAGTTCTTTAGCAATAACATCGTCAACATTGACAAAATAAAAAAAAAACATCGAGAAAAATATTAATCACATTCAACAAAACTATCTTGAAAAAAAATATAAATATGTATAAGTAGGTACCTACCTTGGAAATAATTTAGGTAGCTACACATAACACAAATATGAGATGTACCTTTACAATAATTATTTCCTACATTTATCTTTTTGTACAAAATTTAAACAAATATTTTGCACTTTTAATTTTATTTACACTGACAGCGTTTACTATGTAGAATTCCATTTTTAAAAAATAAATTAAAGACTTGTTTTTCTATCTACATTTATTTTTACTCTCCAGAACGACCGTTTCGCCTGGTGAAGGCCTTTTCAACTGGTGAAGTACATGGTGTGGAATTTATACAAAGCAAAAAAGGTGGGTGGTTGTTACAGTTTAAGTATTATATCCAGTCCTAATCTCTTATTCTTACCTGAGCATGAAACGGTCGTTCTGGAGAGTAAAAATAAATGTAGAAAGAAAAACAAGTGTTTAATTTATTTTTTAAATATTTTGCACACTGGCGGGCTCATTGCCATTTGGAAATTTCTTCCAACCATCCAGATTACAAATCATGTCAAAATTATATAAGTACCTACCTATACCAAAATAATGAAAGTGAAATGTAGTTAAGAAATAAATATTGTGGGCCTTCGAGGCTCAGTTGGTTAGATACCTGACACCCAAGTCAATGGTGTCAAGTATCTTACAATCCCCTGTTCATTTCCGGTGGAGACACTTTTTAAATTCATTAATGTCTCCAGACGTGGCAACTTGTTATTGGTCGCGTGTTTAATACATTTTTGACACAGTACCTGTTAGTTGCGCAAGATGTAATATAAAATGAATAATTGTTTTCCGTAAGAGCCGGGTAATTCGAAAATACAACAGGCAACAATAACATCTAACATAGTTCAGTTCAGCAATGTTCACGATCCATTCTGAATATTATGCTTTTTTAGGGGAGACGAGACTGGTGTGTGCAAACCATCACACCTATCGCTGGTTACCCACCATCGTGGGATATGCCATGATGGTATGAAGGAATTCATTCTTCTTAAGAGAGGGAGGACAAGACCCCAACAGCTGATATTCAGCATTATTATTATTATTTATTTGAAGGTGTTCTTCAAATTCATTATTAAATAGAGTCGGGTGGTTATGCAGTGGTCTTTTCCAGGTTGATTCCTTATAAGTGGTTCAGTAATATAAAAAGGCTCATAGAATAAACATAAACATAATTCTCATTATTTACAAAAAACCAATTCTCTCAATAGATGGCGTTACAACAAAAAAAAAAATAAAAAAAATAATAAGAATGTTGTTCATAATTTCACACATAGATGGCTGTAGTAAAAATTCCTTATTTTCAAGCGAAAAGAATTTCAGTATTACAATATATATATATATATATATATATATATATATATTATATATATATATATATATATATATATATATATATATATATATATATATATATATATATTATATATATATATATATATATATATATATATATATATATATATATATATATATAATATATATATATATATATATATATATATATATATATATATATATATATATATATATATATATATATATATATATATATATATATATATATATATATATATATATATATATATATATATATATATAATATATATATATATATATATATATATATATATATATATATATATATATATATATATAATATATATATATATATATATATATATATATATATATATATATATATATATATATATATATATATATATATATATATATATATATATATATATATATTATATATATATATATATATATATATATATATATATATATATATATATATATATATATATATATATATATATATATAAATATATATATATATATATATATATATATATATATATATATATATATATATATATATATATATATATATAATATATATATATATATATATATATATATATATATATATATATATATATATATATATATATATATATATATATATATATATATATATATATATATATATATATATATATATATATATATATATATATATATATATATATATATATATATATATATATATATATATATAAATATATATATATATATATATATATATATATATATATATATATATATATATAAATATATATATATATATATATATATATATCTCGGTTTTCCCGTGTCAGTAGGTCTTGACTAAGACCATTTGTCTTCCGACGTTTCGCCTGAATATCACCAGGTATATATATATATATATATATATATATATATATATATATATATATATATATCACCAGGCATTTTCAAGGACTTAACGAAAAGCACCCGCGCGACACACGTCTACTCACACTGAAAGCTCACCGTCAAGTGACTCATTCCACTTGAAGCTCATGGAGTATATGAAATACCGTGCGGATCGTGCAATAAGACTTATGTAGGAAGAACCAATCGAAAAGTTGAAGCACGAATAGCGGAGCACAGAGTCGACATGAGAAACAAAAAACTTACATCCTCACTTGTACAACACTCGCTCACAGAAGGACATACAATAGATTTTGACCATTCAAAAATAATAGCAAGTTTAAACAGTGAACCTCTCAGAATTTACAGGGAAGCTATAGAAATATATAAGAGAAGGGATATAATGAACAATCGGGACGACGGAGTTCGTTTGCCTAGTACCTGGAAGAACATTTTATATGACAAACAATACAATAATAATATTAATAATACCATAGCGAAAATAACCCCAAAACACAACAATAATAATATTAATGTCACAACTAAAATTAACAATAAATCACAACACAAAATAATGATAAAAATATTATTACCAACGAACACGACAGCAGGTGGGCGTGTCACAAGGAGCCAATCACGTCGCGCTAACAATATTTGACATAAGCGGCCATCTTGTACGCTACGAGTCACTTGACGGTGAGCTTTCAGTGTGAGTAGACGTGTGTCGCGCGGGTGCTTTTCGTTAAGTCCTTGAAAATGCCTGGTGATATTCAGGCGAAACGTCGGAAGACAAATGGTCTTAGTCAAGACCTACTGACACGGGAAAACCGAGATAAAAATATTATAACATATTTCACCCGTGAAAACATCAAATATAACATATATATTATATATATATATATATATATATATATATATATATATATATATATAATATATATATATATATATATATATATATAATATATATATATATATATATATATATATTATATATATATATATATATATATATATATATATATATATATATATATATATATATATATATATATATATATATATATATAATATATATATATATATATATATATATATATATATATATATATATATATATATATATATATATATATATATATATATATATATATATATATATATATATATATATATATATATATATATATATATATATATATTATATATATATATATATATATATATATATATATATATATATATATATATATATATATATATATATATATATATATATATATAATATATATATATATATATATATATATATATATATATATATATATATATATATATATATATATATATATATAATATATATATATATATATATATATATATATATATATATATATATATATATATATATATATATATAATTTTCAAAATTGAATTGATAGGGATCTCATTAAAAAGGCATAATTGGTGAACGTTGCGCAAGGGCATAAAGTGATCACGTAAACCAGCCGATGACATGTCGTAAGCACTGTAGGTGCCTTGATTTCCCGGTTCTCCCACAGTAAATATTCCAACTTCGTCTCTATTGAGATAATTAAAAATCTGTTAAAAAATTCCTTTGACTCCCGACAGGGAAAAAAATCCAATGTTTGCGCATATGCAATAATAAAAATATTCGACCATAAACATTAACATAGAATATAATGCACTTTTCTGGGCAAATTAGCAAGTAAGTATAAGGTGATATGTAAATTAAATAGGTATAATACACCTTACGTATTGTAGGTACGATGCATAGAAATGATAATTATTTTATAGGTATTATATTATAGTAATGACATGTGTATGTACCTTCATATTATGTAAATATTGTTATATACGGAATAAGTACTTATGTACATATTATTATTTATCATTTGGAGAGCATGATTACTAAACACATGTGTTTCTGAGGTACATACTCTATAATACAAACGACGCAATATAGTCTGTGATTAAATTATGTTGTGTTATTATAAAATTTGCAGAATTTTCATATATGATATATAAACACAGACAGTAGCGTATCATACAGACTCCTAAAAAGAACATTGATTTCATTTTATTGACAAACTTTTTAACATTTGACTCCCGACAGGGAAAAATATCCAATGTTTACGTGTATGCATTTAAAAAAATATTCGAATACTTATTTAATTTCACAACGATTCGTCCTTTTTTATGCAATTTGCATGAGTTTGAACATTTACAAAAAATACCTACACTGACTACAAATAGGTATAGTTATTTTAGAGTGCAAGTGCTCTGTATTGGGTTTTCTTGTGGACTTTGAAAAATAGAAACTGTAAAAAAACAAATATGGCAAACCCAATACACATATCACTTAATATCACTATATCTAATTGCCTGTTATAAATATCTGTAAGTCTTATAAATAAAATAAAATACTATGGATATAATTGAGATATGTATAAAGAATCCGCCATAGAATATGTCCTTGCCCATCTATTTTTTTATTTTAAAGAATGAATATTATGTTCTTGAAACAAGAACATTTATTGTGCTATAGGTGAACGACATCGCTCGTGGCAGGATTCGAACTCACGACCACTGGATTACTAATCCACTAACCGCTAACCGCTCTTCCACCACCCATCTAATCATATACCTATCTATATTGAATCATAAAATATCTAGAGTGTATTGTATCTACAAAAAAACTGATTCTGATAAATTAATAATCTGATAAATTAATAATAAGAATGATAACAAACACTTCTTTGCACATTGCGCAAGTGCTGAGTTTATTGTCATATGGTAATTTATTCTAACTAAGCAGTTATCTTGACTAAGATAAAATATCAAACATGTAAATGGGTAATAAATGATACTTGATTTTTTAAAGGCAGATCATTTGAATCATTTTGTACATTATACCTATACTCATATTACACAATGACGGTCTTATTGACTATAGGAAATTTCTTTCATACAACTAAAAAATTTTGATGTAATATAAAATTTAGATTGAGGAGTTGGGGAGGGAGTTATGGCATAAAAAACACTGTTTTACAGACGTTAGAAATAATATTTCATATAAATAACTTTTATTGTTATAACAGAGAATGATAACGCCAATGGCTGTTTTCTTATCATGAGAGCTGTTATTGAGAATTATGAAATAAAATTATTATGTTGGTACGTGAAATTTTTTTTTCTGCTACTATCAATCTCAGTAATTGAATTATTTGTTTATATAGTTAATATAAACTCATGTTTGGTCATTGAAAAACAAGTCTGTACACGTTTGCATCTGGTTTATACAATGAAAATATTATAGGTACTATTTCCAAACAATCTTGGTGAAGTTTGAGAACGACATAGACATCGACACAACACGGACATAATCTGTAAAAATAATTATCTATATTGAATATTATGATGTTATCGGCCTTGGTGGCTCAATTGGTTAGGTATCTGACTGCTGATCCACAGATCCCGTGTTCGATACCCGACGATTACACAGTTTTTAATTGCGTGACGATTAATATCGTAAGTCTCCAGAATGTGGCAACGTGTTATTGGGTGCGTGTTAAATTAATTTTTGACATAGTGTACCTACCTATTAGTTGATCGAGAAGTTATGTTAAATAAATAAATTAAGTTGTTTTTAATAGTACCTAGCGAATAAATTATTATATATTTTTTTTAAATTTCAATATAACATAAATTGTATGTCTGATTAAAAAATAGTCATAGTTACTATTCACTACATACTCTGGTTAGTTGGAATTTTTTTTCGAATGACACCTCGTCATAATTTTTGTTTATTTTATTTTAAAATCCCACATAATATCTACAATAATTATAAGAATATAAGAATCTCTAGTCACCATATTCGTACACGCAAATATTAATAATAATATTAATAATAAACACTTCCTTGCACCCTGCGCAAGTGGCGAGTTGCGCCCTTGGAATGATTTTAAATCATTTAACGGCGCTATATCATTTTTTTACTTTATTATTATTATAATTATGTTTTGCCAATAGAAAATTTCTTCCAATTTACCAGTGTTTCAAGTCCAGAGGAGCAATATTAGCGTGAGAATTCATTTAAATAAATTTCTCCTCTGCTGGGAATCGACCCCAGGACGCCCGCATAGAAACCAAACGGCTTACCAACTGTCCCACGGTGGTTGGGATCCTCCCAACCGATTTCGATGAAATTGTCTAAATAAGTATGATTGGTTCCGGATTGAACGGTAGGATAGTTTTGGAACTGATAGGTAGCGATCTTATCGAGATATAAAAAAAAAAATTATTTCAACGAATTTTTTTAGGTTACTCATCCAAAAATATATATACAACCCACTAATATTTTTATAGGAAAAAAGGGGCGCAATTCGTTTTTACTTATGTGATGTTTCAAAAGATGGCGGTGTGAACAAATCTATTGACATCTGTATTACGCATATAGAGAACATACCACAGCCAAATGTACGATTAAAATTTGGTAAAATACATAAAATGAGGTCTATATAAAATTTGGTCTGCATAGAAATCGGTCTGTAGCAGAACAATGTCTGTCCGGGCCCACTAGTCAAAAATCTCGGAAAATAATATTCAACCTCATAAGCACACGCCATGATCGAATTATATAAAGAAAAAAATATAATTTAAACCATGAAATTATGAAGATATTAAAAATCTGTTTACTTAATAATAGGGTATCAAGTTTCAAAGTGATGGCGTAATGTTTGTTTTGAGTAAACATTCGATTGTTTTTGTAGAATTATATTTTTGTGTTTTACACATTTTTTTCCCAAATAAATAAAATATTACATAATATTTTTCAAAGGCTCGCGACGATGTCCATAGTTATTATTTCTTTCAAATAAAACCACACGTGTATAGCAATTCAATGGAAAACATAAATAGCATTTGTGTCAACAAATATATTCAATATTGTTGTTACAGTGTGAATAAAATTACACTGAAATTCAGAATGTTGGGAGATTCACGAGATTTTTCAAATTCTTTTTACTCTTGAAACACACAAATTTGCGCATGTTATGTTCCGAGAAAAATGTTTTAAAAATAATCAATGATTAAAGAAGATTTTTTTTATTATTATTATCAAAGTGTTTTACGTTGCAGCAATGTTAAGAAATGAATTTTAAAGGTAACATGAGACAGGAATTGATTTGAAATTTTCGGTTAAATAAGCAAGAGATATACGTAATAAAAGAATATTTGGAATTATTCAATAAGTATTTTTTCATCTGTTCCCTCAACCTTACGTCTCCATAAATCAAATGAAATTATTTCTATACGGTGTCTCAAAAGAAAGTTTATATTTTGTTTAGTTTTAGAAAAAAATGTTTATTAATTATTAAAGTTCACAATTTGGGAATATATTTCTCAAAACTAATATCGTCCAAATGTAGACCCTCGCGTTCGCAGCACACATTGAATCGAACAGTAACATTACTTATGACGGCTCGGCAGGTGGACTCAGTGATGGCTACCATTTCGTGACGGATATTTTCTTTCAAATGCGCCAGGGAAGTCGGTTTACTGACGTAAACTTTAGATTTAAGATAACCCCATTGGAAAAAGTCCATAGGGGTTAAATCAGGACTGCGTGGACGCCAATTTATGTCACCTCTCCTGGAGATCAATGTGCCTGAGAAAATTTCACGAACTCGCGGCAGAGATGTATTGGACGTGTGTGACGTTGCTTCGTCCTGCTGGAACCATGTTCTTTGGTTATAGCCAGGTGAGTTTTGTAGTTCAGGCACTAAGAAGTCGTCTAATATATCCACATAACGCTCTGAATACAAATATAAATTTTCTTTTGAGACACTTTGTACTTTCTTTGATTTTTGCAATACCTTACAGATCATCTGATTAAAGCTGATTGGTAACCGGAGGGGTTACCAATCAACAGTAGTTAGTAACCAGAGTGGTTACTATTAAATATATGTGGTAACCAGAGGGGTTACCAGTAAAGAGAGTTTACTATATCCCAAGTGGATATGATTTGAAATAAGAACACAAGGACAGTGGTATAGAGAGAAGAAGAATGAATGGTCAAAAGTAACAATGAGTATATTGATCACAATTAATAGTTTGCTTAAGGGTAAATTTACAATTGATGAAATAACTTACAAAGGAACTTTCTCACGATGAGTAGGTATAACGAGCGAGTTAGCGGGTGTGTTCGAAGTGTCCGAATCTTCACATGGTGAAGTACCATCGTGCTCGCGGGGTCGAGAGATGACCGGTGGTCGAGAGATGAAGTGTCGGCGAGACGGCGTGGTCGAGAACGGCGGCGTGAAGTGACGAATCGAAGTGACGGAAATACGGAAATGAAGTGACGACGTGTAGAGGTGTAGATTCCCTTAAATAGTGCTGCGCTGGGGGTAGCAAGTTCAATGTCCTTGAACATTCTAGACTTATTTATTTGAAGTGTCATACCCAGTTGAGGAGTATTGTCACTTGTTTGACGTTGCGGGCGATGAACTCGGTTTAGCGATAAACAAATGTACTTGCCGTCGCTAGGCGCGCGCTCGAAAGAAATTTGGAGATGTGGTCTGCCACATAATTTTATATATATTTCTGTAAATAAATAAATGAAAGTTTACTTATTACAAGATTCTTGATTCTTGATTATTTAGTATTATTAAATCGAAATTGGTTTTTGAGTCACAATTAGTGTATAATAACATTTGAATCATCTTTGAAATTGAAAATATTTAGGTATTTATTCACTCTTTTATTTATATAAAAAATCTTTGTTTTCGTTTCTCAAAAAAATAAAACCATTAGGTACCTACTGAACTAAAATTGGTAAGAAATCAGTCTTCATGTTTTTGTAAATAAAAACACAATTTGCCGAACAAATGGAAATAAATTGATTATTCGTATATAAATAGCAATGCGGTGTAAAAATATAAATGAAATTCCTATTTTCCTACGTTCTTATGAGGCTGAATTTAGCATAAAGATACTCTTAAATATTTTAACAATAAATCAAATCAGATAAGGCTGCAATTAATGTTTTTCTAACAGTTCCAAAGTGACGACGTAATGATACCTTTTCCACAACACTGTGAGAAAATATCTATATATTGAGTGTATGTAATGTAATGCATGTTTGAAATATGTACATACTTTTGCTGCAGGTGTTCTTAAAATTGGAATATTATGTATAATAAAGAGACTAAGTATAAAAAAAACGACATATAATTTAATGTTGAATCCATAAAAGTATACGTCAAGAGGAATTAAAACAGACGAAACATTTAAACTGCGGATTGATATGACTATTCAACCTTTTCAAAGATAAATGTTTTTTTCTTCCTCATATTTATTGAATTTTATTTGTAGAATTATCAAATAAACTAGTTGCATGTAACACATGAGATCCAACTGTCGATGACGATAGTATGTTCGATTGAAGAATACGTAACAAACTATAAACACTTAAACACAAATTTATAAATATTGTAAGATATTTTGTTTTTTTTATATAAAACATGAAGGTATGTATGTCATGATAGGAAAGTGTGGAGATAAGTCATTTTTTCCTACCCGGAATATGAAAACAGGATGATGGTATGTATGTTTGGAGATGTATCAAACTATTGAGTCCCCGTAGATATTGTGTATGTAGTGTATACTGCCTTACAATTTGTATGAAACAATAACGTTGCTTAATTAAATTTTTATAAAAATAAATTTAAAAGTTTTTTTTTAACATGTCTACGTAGGGGACACCAGCTATTAGGATTTGGGTCCATTTTGCTCTTCCGAAGAAGCGCACTACGTAGCGTTGGGAGGGGTTTGCAGTCTAGAAAAGAGTTTATTGATTCGGATTTTAAAAAGACCCGGGTTGTACGAAGGTGGAAACACAGAATTCGGAAGATCGTTCCACAGTCGGGCTGCTGTATTTATAAAGTCTGTGAAGTACTACTACGATGTCAATAATTTAAATAGAAAATCAAATTATCTAATTGGGGTGTTTCGGCTTTTTTCAATATTTTTAAAAACTTTGGAAATATAGGCAACTAAACACTAATTTATCATAAAAAAATGTTTTTCTTAATAACAAATGTTTGAGAAACTTAATTATAGTCAAATACAATAAATTTTGTATTTGACTTTAATTTTTATACCAATATTCAGAGTTATAACTTACATGGTTTTTGAGATATATGGAAAAATTAAGTAAAAATTTATAACCCCTGACTGAATCAAAAATTCAAAATACTCAGTACAAAATTTTTGTAGGTCTATAACTATCTATATATTCTGAAAATTTGAGCTCTGTGAATTGAGCGGATCAAAAGTTATAAGGAGGACACACACATACACAGACACACTAAATGTTCTACTCCGAATTCTGAGTTACTCCATATATTTAGAATATATATGCTGCGAAGCTTCTAAGTTGGTGATTTTTGATTAAAAAGTTGGAAAAACCGTTAAAAATATAGACCCTGCATACAAATCTCGCGTATCTTTGCTCGATATACTGTCGATATGTTAAGAGCATGAAATTTTCTTGAACAAATCGACAGTTGGATAAATCAAAATGACGAACGCTGAGGCATTGTTGAGAATCATTTGTCAGATTTCGAATAGATTTCTGCTTTTCTGGACTAGAGGCATTTGTTATTGGAAGAAATTTAAATTGGATCAAGAACTCAACATATCGGGTGTAAGAAGGTATTAAATATTTTATAAAATGTACCATTTTATTATATCAATATAGGTACCTACCTAAGGTAATTTTGCACAATTGTGATATGTATTTTGAATTTTTTCACAAATTTTAATGAAATCATAAAAATTTAGCAAAGTTTTCGGACATCAGTGTATATATTCAGCATAAATAATAATAATTAACAATTCCTAGCATACTGTGCAAGTGGCGAGTTTATTGCCGTATGGCAATTTCTTCCAGCTAACCAGCGTTTCTAGCCCAGAGAAATTAATTTTAATAAATTTCTCCTCTACTGGGGATCGAACCTAGGACGCCCGCACAGATGCTTAACGGCTTAACAACTGTGCCACGGCGGTCGGCATTCAAATCAAATAAAAATCTTATCATATGTTATGTTCGCAACGAGAATCAATTGTTTTAAAATCCTATTCTATATATATAGATTTTACTGTATCCTATTCGAATATAATTCCCACATACAGGCTTAGCCTTAGTGGGATCCTTACATATATTTTAAAATATTTACGTTATATAAATATGCTTTGTATCTAACTATGTAAGGATTTGAAATAAATAGAAATAAATAAATAAATAAAAAATGAATAAAATATATTTTTTTAAATTGCATATACGCAAATATTGGATTTTTTTTCCCAGTCGGGAATCAAAAAAGGTTTCTTCGTTACCTCATAGATGGCAATAGTATAATTTCGTAATATTCAGGTGAAATGTTTACAGATTATTCAGATATATAGAACTTGCATTGATAAGGGAACTCAATAAAGGCATAGGTAATTGGTGAACGTTGCACAAGTGCATAAAGTGATCACGTAAACGAGCCGATGACAGGTCGTAAGCTCTATAGGTGCCTGAGTTCCTGGTTCTTCTATTATATCCCAACTTCGTCGCTATTAAGATATTATTTTCAATAAAAATGTTTCAAAATCATTAGGAATATTTATAGGAGTTTTTGACCAAACTCACGATTCCCCAAATATATCTACTGGAAACTCAGATGGAAGCAGAAAGGTTGGAAAACATAAGCTGATGAGGGAAAATAAGGTGAAGAAAGATGTGGCGTAGTTTCTTCAGATAGTATGTTGAAGGACAGTATCTAAGGACTGGGTTTGTTGGAGGCGAAAAGTACAAGAGACCAAGTCTCGATTTGAGCTGCAGATTTACTGATGAAATTACCAATTCAAACGTCATATTTTTTAAATCTCTTTCAAAAGTTTGAGAGACACATGGTATTACGACTAGCCTTGTAAATCCATCATGTGGTGTGATGATATATGGTAACACAACTAGTAAGATAGATTTAGGTAGATTGCATTCAGCGGTGAAATCAAAGAGTTGAAACGAGACTGCTTTTTGCGCTCAGCCAAGGCATTTCTCGTTGTTTTTTTTTCCTTTGCCGTTCTGTTCAGTCGTAGCCTTAAACCTGATTGCGACAAATTAAAAGTCATTTGAAGAACTTATTATACCTATACACATCGGTATCTACATATTATATACATGGGTATAAGTCATTTTACAATCTTATTAGATTAGACCAGAAAAATATATCGTAGGTACCTATAATATTGTCACTCCATTTTTCATATACTAGACAGTCACGAACCCGTATATTTGTGATACATTATTTTCTTGTGTTCTTATTTCAAACTCTTTCATCGTCCGATCATACATTTTTAACTGCATTTATTGGAAAGGAGTGGAATTAGAGGTTGGAGGTGCCCAAGAAAGGGATGCCACGACCATGGGAAAGATATTCTGAATGACAGAAATGTTAGAAGCATGAACAACAGACGTATAAATATGTATGAGACGAATGTTTACGAGGCGAGAGATGCGTACCAGGATAGAAAAATGTAGCGTTTAGTTCTCTCTGCCTGCCCGCGAGGTAAATGGCGTAATAGTATGTATGTATTTGCCATGTCCATGTCCATTGCCATGTCCAAGTATTTAAAATGTTGATATCTCAACACCAGATACGCCAATTATCATGGTTGTGTCTTTTGTTTGTAAACGTAATTGGTCTTCGAATATTTTTATTATTGCATATGCGCAAACATTGGATTTTTTTTTTCCCTGTCGGGAGTCAAAGATATTTTTTAACAGATATTTAATTATCTCAATAGAGACGAAGTTGGAATATTTATTGTAAGAGAACCGGGAAATCAAGGCACCTACAGGGCTTACGACCTGTCATCGGCTGGTTTACGTGATCACTTTATGCGCTTGCGCAACGTTCACCAATTATGCCTTTTTAATGAGATCCCTATCAATTAAATTTTGAAAGTTCTATATATTGTAATACTGAAATTCTTTTCGCTTGAAAATAAGGAATTTTTACTACAGCCATCTATGGGTGAATTTATGAACAACAATCTTATTATTTTTTATTTATTTTGTTGTAACGCCATCTATTGAGAGAATTGTTTTTTTGTAAATAAAGAAAGCTACAATTCTTATATCTGAGGTGACAATGCATTTTTCACATAGAAGTCACCCCTGAATTGCGCCAGACTTATAAGGTCATTTTTGTCTTATTTACCTACTTGTACCAATGTGTAAGTAATCGAATATTTTTATTATTGCATATGCGCAAACATTTTTTTTTTTTTTCCCTGTCGGGAGTCAAAGATATTTTTTAACAGATATTTAATTATCTCAATAGAGACGAAGTTGGAATATTTATTGTAAGAGAACCGGGAAATCAAGGCACCTACAGGGCTTACGACCTGTCATCGGCTGGTTTACGTGATCACTTTATGCGCTTGCGCAACGTTCACCAATTATGCCTTTTTAATGAGATCCCTATCAATTAAATTTTCTCCTCAGATATAAGAATTGTAGCTTTCTTTATTTACAAAAAACCAATTCTCTCAATAGATGGCGTTACAACAAAATAAATAAAAAATAATAAGATTGTTGTTCATAAATTCACCCATAGATGGCTGTAGTAAAAATTCCTTATTTTCAAGCGAAAAGAATTTCAGTATTACAATATATAGAACTTTCAAAATTTAATTGATAGGGATCTCATTAAAAAGGCATAATTGGTGAACGTTGCGCAAGCGCATAAAGTGATCACGTAAACCAGCCGATGACAGGTCGTAAGCCTTGTAGGTGCCTTGATTTCCCGGTTCTCTTACAATAAATATTCCAACTTCGTCTCTATTGAGATAATTAAATATCTGTTAAAAAATATAATTGGTCTTACATACTATTTGTAATTTAGGTTTAAGCTGATACTTACCCAGTTTTTTGTATGGCCAAAACTGACTTACATTGGATTAAACTCGTATTTTAAATAGTAAGTAAGGCCCAATGTGTTTTACAAACAAAAAGCTACATAATTTAGCAGAAACACAGAGAGCCACGGAAAGGAGAATGCTATGTATTTCGTTAGGAGATAGAAAAACTAACTTGTGGATAAGAGAGAAAACCAAAATAACCGACGCTGTCCAAAAGGTTGCCAAGCAGAAATGGAGCTGGGCAGGGTATGTCGCACGAATATTACAGACTCCAGATGGACTAAGAAAGTGCTGGAATGGCGATCTAGAACGGGCAAAAAAAGTATTGTACGGTCTCAAAAAAGGTGGTCTGATGATATAAGACGAGTGGCTGGAGGCGAATGGATGAGGCGGTCTGCCCAGATAGGGAGCTGTGGAAGTCTCATTGGGAGACCTATGACCGTTATTGGACGAAGGAGAGCTGATGAAGAATATATCTCAAAATTAAAGTGTTTACAGTTTAACATATATTATGTAGGTACATACTAAATTTGATATAAAACTGTGAGTACCTATATATTAACGTACATTGTAAAATAAATAAAAATAGGTAACATTTGATAAGTACAAGTAACCAACCGTGTGAAACAAAATTAAAACTCTCCCAGATACATAAAGATAAAACTTAACGCAACACTTAAAATGGTACCATAAAATTTTACAAATATCGTAAATTTTCTCAATGAAAATAAGTTAGTTCCAGTAATGTAGAATGGAGAGTACCTACCTACATTTTTGTGTGAGGGTGTAGCAAAAAGAACTGGAGTTATTAACTTTATATACATCAAACTCAACAATGTATTGAACAATTTCATAGAAATACTTAAAAATTTTATTCCCTCTTCCAAGCAATTTCCAATGTAGTACATTTAATTTAATGTTCTCATATTAATAGTTTTAATATCATCCAGATGTGACATGAAGTCATTATTTTTATTTATTTATTTATTTTACTTCACGTACAATGATGTGTACAATGGCGGGTTTATTGCCATAAGGCAATTTCTTCCAACCAACCAACGCAACGTGAGGCCATAAATGGTGTAGTGGTAGGTACATTAAATTTTATAAAAAAAAGAAAGATAAACAAGTAACATTATAAAATGCAAAATCACAGCAACATAGAAAGGAGAGACATAGAGGTTGTGGAATGTGATATAGGATGGGGATTAAATTAAGATTAAGAGTGTCAATTAAGAGTTATTAGAGAGGTATAACAGCTTTAGTCTCTTTTAAAAAAGTTGAATTGATTGAGAGAACGTTATATCATCACTTATGGTGTTCCATAATCTTGCTGATTGTACTTCAAAAGAGGAACTGAGAAATGAAGTAAAGTTAATAATGTATTAAAAAATAATTGTAAAACAAATTTAGTTTTTGTGTTGAAATTCTGAAAATCCAGAAAATATCAGCTTTTCAAGCTGATTTTTTATAGAAAGCTGTAAAAATGTAACCCATTGACAAAAAAGGAGCAAATATAATATATTTATGGAAATAAACATGATCTTGTTCAATATCCAATGGAAAACTTCAATAGCATACGGTGTATATCTGGACAAAGAGTACGAATAAGGACAACGGTTGTTTTTATGAATTGATTTAATTTTTTATGGTTATAAATATGTTAAATAAAACGATTCAAAAGTCAAATGTGGAATGTGAACATTTAAAGGGAAACCCGTAAAGTCCAGGCAATAAAATGGAGTA
Source organism: Molanna angustata (assembly GCA_963576475.1). Lineage (NCBI taxonomy): Eukaryota > Metazoa > Arthropoda > Insecta > Trichoptera > Molannidae > Molanna > Molanna angustata. Next base: position 21,083,027 of record OY754978.1, on the reverse strand, counting down.
TTGTAGGCTATACTATGATTACTATTGGAAAATTTGAACTAACAGAAGACAATAGAATATATTATTGCTTAAGTGGGAATCATAAAACGAGTTACAGCAACACACGTTGATCAAAGGACATAAACAAAGGTTAACAAAATTTAATGTTCACTAAAACTTAAGTTTACTGACATTTCACCATCAAGATAATATTATTATTTTAAGTTTATAAGATACATACATACATGACACTGCCATGAAAACAATTCAAGTAAAAATGTTCGATGCATCAGAAATGAAGTAAACAATAATTTATTTATTTATTTTAGTTATTGTTTATAACTAAAATAAATAAATAAAAATTTATCATTTATTTATTTATTTTAGTTATTGCGGTAATTGTTTACAAGTACTATCCCTCGCCGATCGCAATAATTTTTATAACACTAGATAGATAAACGCGTATATATTATGGGAAAAATAAAAACTTTTGGTGGCAATGCTTTAAAATTGCGAAAAATGTATAAAGAAATCCATTACAAAAATGATTTGTTACCTGGCTCTACTCATGTTTCCGAAATTCACTACTAGACTTGAACACTAGCGCGATACAATTATACTACAAAATAATAATTAAATAATGCTCACATTTTCATTTATTGAAAAATTTATTACTCAAATTTGATAAGTAATGCAACTCGCTCACGCGAGTCACAACTACATACAAGCCTATTCTTAACAAAAGTTTGGTTTGAATATGTGGGTTAGATTAGTATGTAGTCGGCATTGCGACTCGCGTGAGCGAGATGCATTATATACTGTATTTTAATATGTATAGGTACCACGGGTGTGAATGTTGCAAATAACGATTGTATTATTGTTTATAATTTGCTTTCAAAACGCTAACAGTTTGGAGGCAGAATTGCCACCTAGCGGTGAGTTTCGGAAATTTAAATTGCGTCAGAAAACTAACAAATTGTAATAGATTTTTTTAATTTTTTTTATTATTTACAAAGCCTTTCCGCCAAAGGTTTTTATTTTTTCCGTAATACCTATATATGCGTTTATCTGTCTACTGATATAAAAATTATTGTGATCGGCTAGGGACAATACTTATAAACAAATTATCGTTTTTACAATAGAATTATGGAGATTTTTAACAGTCGAAATAATAATTAATATTTCTGAAACAAAATGGATCAGAGTTTTTGGGTCAGAGTTGCGATGGAGAGGGTTTGCAATCTGCTTAGGAAGATATTGATTCGGGTTTTAGATAAGGTCCGGGTTGTAAGAAGGTGGAAACACAGAATTCGGAAGATCGTTCTACAGCCGGGCTGCCGCCATCAGATGGGTGGATGGCTGATCGGTTAGCGCGCTGGGCTAGTTGTCAAGTGGTCGCGAGTTTGAATCCTGCCTGGACCGATTTCGTTCACCTATAGCACAAGCATTTATGTTTAATTTAGGGAATGTAGGATGATGTATATGTTATTGTTTAATAAGGACATATTCATTAAAAATAATAAAAAAATGTTTACATAGGTAATAATAATAGTCTACGTGACGATAAACATTATAATATGTAAGTCTCCCGAGTGTGGTAACTGGTTATTGGGTGGTTGCGTGTTATTTAATATTTGACAAAGTACTTACCTGTTGCCCGAAAAGCAATTCAAAATACATCTGAAAAAACAAATTTGGTATAATCAAATCATGTTTTTTTTAAGATTTATCTACATACATATTTTATCTACATATTACATAGGTACTACCAATGCGTTAAAGTATTTATATTTTTCCAATCATAATTAGTAAATTATACATATTTGTAGAATTAGTTAATTTTGATCTGTTTGTTTTTTTTCAGATTTGGAAGAAAATATTCATAACCGTTTAAGTCAGACTTATTTTTAAAATATAGGTACTGTTTTATAATTTTGAAGTCTGGCAAACAACAATCATTCTACTATTTCACAACCTTTGAACATACTATGCAAGTATGTATATATTTTTTTAAATAATGAATTTGTCCTTATAATAAGTACATATTATACATAAACTATGCATAATTTTTGTTGTGCTGTAGGTGAACAAAATCGGTCGAGGCAAGATTCGAACTCGCGACCACTGGATTACTAACCCAACTCGCTAACCGCTCTACCACCACCCATTTACCTATTTTGTATGCTGTCGTTTTTTTTATAAAAGTTCTAAATTAATCTTTTCTTTCTCGAATTTCGTTATCCTTATTTTTGTCGAATATTTTTTTTAATTGCATATACGTAAACATTGGATTTTGTTCCTTGTCGGGAGTCAAATGATATTTTTACTGACAAATTTTTAATATCTCAATACAGACGAAGTTGGGCTATTATATAAGAACCAGGAACTCAAGGCACCTACAGGGCCTACGACCTGTCATCGGCTGGTTTACGTGATCACTTTATGCGCTTGCGTAACGTTCACCAATTTTGCCTTTTTATTGAGTTTCCTTATCAGTATAATTTTTGAAAGTTCTATATCTATATTTGAATTATGTGAAACAATTCATTTGAAAATAATGCATTATTACTATTAGGTATTGCATCTTTGATATCCCAACTTCGTCTATATTGAGATATTAAAAGTTTATCAGTTAAAATATCTTTATTTTTATGTTGTTTTTTTTTATTATTGTTTATTTAAATTACCTATGATTTTGTGTTTAAAATATTATGAACTGTATTTAGTAACCAAAGATTTATTATACGTACCGTAAATACCTAAATAAATTTATTTTCCATCGATGTCATTTGATATTGTACCCATCTCTCAATTGTTAAGATAATATTATTGTCGCAGTAGACTGTCGCCCTTAAGATCTCAAAGCTTTTGCACTAAAAGAGTTGGCGTAGGTTTAATATGCATAGTGCATATTTATCATAATACATGAATTTATCGTCGCACTTTATGGATTTCGGTGTATGATTCCAGACAATCTAGAGTAGACCATACAAAGCGCACAAAGATCCCAGGAAACTTCATGAACTACAATTGCACATACATTTTGCATACAAGTCCGTGGGTAGAGGTAAGGTGAAGGTATACATATGTAGGTACATACCTATCTAGTACCCACTCAACATCACAAAGGCTAAAATCTTCAAGACAGGAGTGTAAGTAAGTAACTTGTTCGAATGGCATTTACTGCCGCATATAAAATACTCAAGACGTTTAATTCGACGAAGTACCTTTTGTTGAGGAAATGTATGGCCGCGTCTGTATATCAAGATGGTTTCAAGCAGGGCCATTCAACTATTCCAAATTCCGAACAGTAGGAAACTTATTTTTTAGAAATTAATATCACAATACAATTCCAGAATGCCCTTGGTCAACTCTCTGATGCCTAGTTTTACAGTCACAGGCTTGAAGTACTCTAGTGACAATCCATGTCTTTGAATATTATTTTCACCGATGTTGATTGTTATTTTTTGCATTATTGTGCCGAGACCGCGAGTCTAGAGGAGCTTCTAGAGCTACTCTTCGTGCCATGCATTCTTTGTCATTCTTATTAGCGATCTGCGAAGGGGCCTTTTCCAGTTCCCATATGCGGAGCGGTTGGAGGTGAGCGTAGCTAATATCTCAATAGAAACGAAGTTGTAAAATCATAGGAGAATCGAGAATTCAAGGCACCTGCAGAGCTCACGAACTGTCATCAGCTGCTTTACTTGATTACTTTAAGCGCTTGCGCACCGAATGTGCCTTTTTATTGAGAAGGTACCTACCCTTTGTTGATGTGATTTTAAATTTAGGTAATAATGTAACGTGTTTATCTTTCTGTTTATTTTTTGTTATAAATATAATGTACCTACTACTAAACTACATATTTATGGCTATTCAAGACAACTGGTATTAATTGATGATCAATTCATTCAACTGGATTTCTGATTTGATGTATTTGATTTTGATGTATTTTCATTAGTACAATAAGTGTAATTTTAACTTCTGAAGATACTTTGTAGTTTTATCCAGTGAAAGCGTTTAAATGTTTTAATGATAATGTAGATATATTTGTTGTGGAATAAAATTTTTATTTATATGACATTTTTGTTTTGTTATGAATAAATAAAATATATAAATTTTTAGGAATTATTATGACGTATATTTATTTCGTTAATAAATCATTCCAGTAGGTGTCGATAAAAGTTTAAAAAAGTGTACATTGCTCTTTTACCAGCGCAGCGGGAATGGGTGAAAAACCCCTGGAATGTTCTGGAGTAAAAACATAGTTTAACATACGAGAAAGGGGACACTTTAAATTTTCACAATGAAAATTTGCATATGTTTGTGAGAATTGCCCCTCTACTGCGTTCAACTGAATTTATTAACTGTTTACTTGGTTTTGAGAAATGAACTCTTCACTGCTCATATCTCTAAGTGGTTCAGACGTACATACAATATTTCGGTTGAAAATATTCACCGAGCTGTTATAAATATTTACACAAGGTTTTTGTTAAGTTTTATGAATATAATACATGCAAATATCGTTCACTGTGTAAAGGAATATGCTAAATGTATTATGTTTCTTATTGACATTATGTAAATATATTTATTTTTATAAATTTGCAGTATAATTTGCGATACTTAAAAATTATTATTAATATAAATTGTAAAAAAACTTATAAATTGAAACACAGTTATATTCCACACTGAGTGTGGAATATAACTGTGTTTCTCAGTGTGGAATATAACTGTGTTTCAATTTATAAGTTTTTTTACAATTTATAATTATGAACTTCCACTGTGTCAACGAAAAAACCTTTAAGTTATTATTATTAATTTATTATTTTTACTTTATATTGCTACTCGGGAAATTAACAGATACTATGTCAAATATTTATTTATTTATTTAATATTGCTTCTCGGGCAACTAACAGGTACTATGTCAAATATTAATTAAACATGCACGCAATAACAAGTTGCCACATTCTGGAGACTTACGATATTAATCGTCTCACAGATCCAGACTGAAAACACAATTAAAAACTGTGTCTCCACCGGGAATCGAACCCGGGATCTTTGGCTCAGCAGTCAGATATCTAACCAACTGAGCCACGAAGGCCGGCAAATGTATTTAACACACATCTAATAACAAGTTGCCACATTTTTGAGACTTACGATATTAATGGTCTCACAGATCCAGACTGAATACACAGTTAAAAACTTTGTTTTCAGGAATTGAATCTAGGACCCTTGATCTGAGCCACGAAAGCCTACGATTTTGTCAAAAATTAAGGCATCACAAGCTTATGATCTTTCAATATTACTTGAAAAGAAGTCAAGAATACTTGAAAAGGAAACATAATACACACATTAAAATCTTCAATTAAAATATGTAACTACCTATAGCCTATTTATAAAAACTATTCAATGGACTGTTAGTCAAATGTAAAACGTTATTCATTCTATGTTCGTTATAATCTCGCCATAAAGTATTTTGTTGTATTTTATTTGGAAACACAACATCTCATGAACAGATTATGATTACTATAGTATTATTTGGAAACACAACATCTCATGAACAGATTATGATTACTATAGTATTATTTGGAAACACAACATCTCATGAATAGATTATGATTACTTGAGTATTATTTTGTTTAAAATTTAAAATAAAAATCCTTTTATAGTTCTTTTTTCTTCTCAGCCATCTTTCCACTGCTGGATGTAGGCCTCCTTCAACTGTTTCCATCCTTCTCTATCCTGAGTGTCCTTGTACCACTTTTTCCCGCGACTGCAAATATATCGTCAGCCCATCTTTTCTGGGCTCGGCCAACCCCTTTTATGTCTTCCCAAGAACTGAATTGTAGAATTCGTGGTGCCCATATGTCCTGTCTAGCCACGTGACCTGTCCACTGCCATTTGAGACTTGCAATATGGCCTTGACTGAGACTTGGGATATACATACATATTATGGTGTTTCACTTAATTACTTAATTATAATATATACATACATACATACATACCAACACGCCATGTCCCTCACGGGATAGGCAGAGAGACCAAACGTCACTTACTTCTATCTTGACATACATTCATCGCCTCGTCAACATTCATACATCTTCTTATACATGTTCGTCTGTTGTTCACGCTGTTATCATTTTATTACCAAAGAGAAGATATAATATAATCGTTTATGTAAACAAATTTACATGGTGAAGGGGTTCAAGGAGAAGGAAATAGGATATTGTAAAGAAAAAAGAAATTGGGATGAACTAGAAAGAAAAAATATAATAGTTTCCCTAACCGATGTTTGCAATTTGCAGAATAAGTTTATGTGAAGGTTGAGACGAATAATAAAGGTACCAACTAAGTGCATGAAAAACATCAGTATTTTCCATAGATTTCCTCCTTCCTTTGCTCATTGAAATAATTTGTCTCTTAAGTAGACTATTACAATTTTTCTTGAGGTAGTACCACATGTGCACCTACTCGTAAAAGGTAGTAATACGACTTGAAGATTTACGTTACTTCAGTTGGTTGGAATTGATCGCTTTATGACAATTAGCCCGTATTTGTTCACATAAACTATATGAATGTCTTGTTTGATCCAAGAAATTGCTTAATGACTTATATAATACATGTGTACTTACTTTGTAGACGAACGAAATTTTAATAACATTAAATTAATTACCAAAGGAGGTAGTTCTTATTTATGTTGTCAAAATATTACACCGCTAAATTATTGCATTATTTCAAGAGGGGTGGAATATATCAATGCCTACTTACCTATATTATATTATAAGCCTACAAGCCTGATGAAATTCATATTATCATTCAAGATGGCGGTTAATGCTAAACATGCGATGATTTTGTTTGCACGTCAAGTGAATATTTCCCCCTCCGTAAGTAGGTATAAATTTCATTTGAATAAACAAGATTCACGGCCCGTAGATTGGGTTCGGGTGTGACGGTAAAAGATTCGACAGACTTGGAAAAACAAGATGGGAGAAGGACAATTATAAAAAGCGGAAACGATTTCGGAGAAGAAGCCAGAAAAAAAAGTCCCTCCCGGGTTTAAATTGACTGACAGAAGATTAAACACTGCTTATTTAAGTCCATAGTGATAATCCAATGTAATTTAAATATACCTTTACACTAGTGAGTACCCGACATGCGTTGCAATGTTCTTTTATCCTTAAAATATAAAAGATGGATCTGTGGCAGAGCGGTTGGTACGCTGGGTTAGTAATCCAGTGGTCGCGAATTCGAATCCTGCCTAGTTCGATTTCACCTATAGTACAAACTTCATTGTACGTTCAAAAAAACATCTTGAGTGTTCTTAAATTGGGTACTCTTAAATAAAACACGCCACTAGATTTTGAATGAAAATTATGTAGATCTTTTAGAACGAATCCTGTGAACCTCTTTTATTTATTTGTTTATTAACAACAAAATTAATTGACTATAAAAACTCTGTATCACACACTTAACTCCGTCGATACCTCGACTGATTTCGGAGAGCATTTACTTCGTCTAGAGTTCAATCACAAACTTTGTTCAAATTAAAATTATGTAGGATGGCCAAACTGCACAGGGTTACGGTAGGGGTGGGTATCTAGAGGGGGTGACAGTATATGTATTATTAGTATGAATATGTGTGTTTAAATGTTATCAAATATATGACTTGTCTATTATAAACATTGAACACAAACAATCAAATCTACAATTCAACAAACATTCGTTTTTATATAGGTAGTACAGATTTCTCGTGCACTTGAAACTGGAACACGCGAGCTTTCTTAAAATTTATTTCACGAAACTGAGTTAACATTCTTTCTATGAAAGACTTTTGCGTGATCGTGTGTAATACTTGGAGTTATTTCTTGTATTTGATTTATATTCCTGAAACAACATTTATTTGCATACAAATCAAATTTTTGGGATTAATCCTATTAAGGCAAACTTTTTCCACAGGGCATTAGTGAAATTCTAGTCGTGTGTGCTTTTGTAGTGGATGACTGAGTATTGTTGTCGAACATTTTATATTAATACGATATTTTGCCTTTTAATTTATGCTGAAAAAAATCATCATGTAAGTATAATAAATTACGCGTTAAATTGCACAGAAAGTCATTAAATTAAACTTTATTATAAAAAGTTTTTTGTTTTTCTTCATTTCTTTTTCGACATTTCTTAATAAGGTATTTAAAGGTATTTCTAAACATTTTATCAACTAAAATATTTATTTTGACCCAATCTAATTTATCATTTAAGTGTCGCATATTATGTAAAAAAATTGGCACTATTGCTATGAACAAAAGTATGTATCGAATCTGTTTAATCTTATATTTCTGATTAGTAAAGGCTGCAACACCTTTTTGGGTGAAAAGGCTTAGGGGAAAAAAAATGAGCGTCTTAAAATTTATAAGTTACCACTCGTTACTTGATGATATAATTTGTTATTTTGATTGTTATAATATTGTTGATTTTATGTATTTTATGAGTTGTTATGTATTTATTCAATTAAATATGTATGTACGTACTCACTTTCTCAGCACAAGCATTTATTTAGGTATGTTTTATTGAAAAATAAAATAAAAAAAATTTTCGACAATATCGGCTAGGTGTTCATTTTTGCTATGGGTTTTTTTTTATTTGTAGTTTTTTTTAAAACGTTTCCTTTAAAACTGCACAAGTGGCGAGTTTCATGCCAAATGGATATTTCTTTCAACTAGCCAGTCCAGAGAATGAATTTTAGCCAGTCCAGAGAATGAAAAAGTCCAGAGAATGAATTTTTGCCGAAAAATAATGTTAAATAAATCTGTCCTTTGCTGATGCACCGGCACAGGATCAAAATAACTTTAACAATGTCATGGCAGTTTTCTTCGTTCAATTTGTAATGAAACTCACTTTCGCGAGTCGTACTTATATGATGACCTGTCTTGTCCTGGTGTGGGGTTTATAAGTTAAAACACATATTTTACTTTATACCGTCTGGTTTATTCCGTAGCAGAGCTCTTAGCCGAACAAGTACCTACACTGTTATATACCTAACTATCTGTAAAGCGCGCAGAAGTGATAACGTGTCTCTATCGTATTTATGTATATCCTTTATCGGGGAAGGTGGCAATACCACGCATACTAATACACCACATGACCAAAAAGTATTTTTTTGACATTTGCATTACCTTCTTACTTGAGATGATTAGGCAGCCATCGGTTTACGTTTCGAAATACGGAGTTCTTAAAATTTACAAGTACCCAAATACTTAAGAAATATGAGGGGTTTATTTCTATATAACGTGATAATGCTCAACCGTTTTGCATTTCCTAAACAAGTTGGGGTAAATAATAAGCATGATACAAAAATATGTCTTCCAATAAAGCATACAACATTTAATAGCCTGGCATATTATACTCTCACGCGATCAACACCCAAGTTCATTAACCGAAATACCAGGATATGTTTTACTAGGAAAACATAATTCAAGGAAAACTTCCATTTTGCATGCTAGGAAGGTGTTTAAGACAATACACTAGATAACTAATGATCAAAACATTTTGTCTTGAAATTCAATACGTTTTTGTTAAATCGTTCAGACCCCTTTATTATATTAGTTTGGTGATTCAGGTGTTCACAAGATCGCAAGATGTTCCCCAAGTCATATTCTGGCTTCGGTCGCCAGGTTGTTTAGATCCTCCATAACTCTAATTGAATCTGTGGCATGGACACACAGGTAGAATGTGGTCTATGGTTTGAGCCCAATCGCCACACTCCTAACTAGGGTCATTGATGTAACCCCATTTGTGACACTCAGCTGCACTTCTGCTGCAACCTGACCTTATTCAGTTCAGTGTTGCCCATTTTTTGCGCTCCAAGTCGAAACCGGGGCAACCTTTTTTGATGACTCCACGGCGAGAAGCTTGTTTTCAATTTAGAAAGGTGTTCATTTCTCGGCCCGGGCTTGTTCCAGTTCTCCAGAGGTTGTGCTCTGGTCCAAAAGGGCTTTCTTCATTTGAGTTCAGACCCCTGAACAAGTCCTATGCTTTGAAACGTTTAATTTCATCCATTTTTTATAATTATTGAATGCTCCGGACTCGATTACATTATATATTTTTATAATTTAATGCATTATTTTAATTGACAAATCCAGTGAAACCACGATTACATTTCTCTTTTGTATCTTGTAACACATTCCAAAAAGGTATTTTTTTTCATGAATATTTTTTTCATATGATAATTTAAATTTGTTAAGAAACTTTAAAATACATTTTTTCAATCAAACAAATATTATTTGATTAATCATATTGGCTCAAATTTGCTTTTAAATATATATGTGATTATAAAAATATCACCTATGAATCTTAAAGACGGGAATTCAAGTATGTTCTTCGCCTTTGTACTTAAAGTAAGAACATACTTGAATTCCCGTCTTTAAGATTCATAGGTGATATTTTTATAATCACATATATATTTAAAAGCAAATTTGAGCCAATATGATTAATCAAATAATATTTGTTTGATTGAAAAAATGTATTTTAAAGTTTCTTAACAAATTTAAATTATCATATGAAAAAAATATTCATGAAAAAAAATACCTTTTTGGAATGTGTTACAAGATACAAAAGAGAAATGTAATCGTGGTTTCACTGGATTTGTCAATTAAAATAATGCATTAAATTATAAAAATATATAATGTAATCGAGTCCGGAGCATTCAATAATTATAAAAAATGGATGAAATTAAACGTTTCAAAGCATAGGACTTGTTCAGGGGTCTGAACTCAAATGAAGAAAGCCCTTTTGGACCAGAGCACAACCTCTGGAGAACTGGAACAAGCCCGGGCCGAGAAATGAACACCTTTCTAAATTGAAAACAAGCTTCTCGCCGTGGAGTCATCAAAAAAGGTTGCCCCGGTTTCGACTTGGAGCGCAAAAAATGGGCAACACTGAACTGAATAAGGTCAGGTTGCAGCAGAAGTGCAGCTGAGTGTCACAAATGGGGTTACATCAATGACCCTAGTTAGGAGTGTGGCGATTGGGCTCAAACCATAGACCACATTCTACCTGTGTGTCCATGCCACAGATTCAATTAGAGTTATGGAGGATCTAAACAACCTGGCGACCGAAGCCAGAATATGACTTGGGGAACATCTTGCGATCTTGTGAACACCTGAATCACCAAACTAATATAATAAAGGGGTCTGAACGATTTAACAAAAACGTATTGAATTTCAAGACAAAATGTTTTGATCATTAGTTATCTAGTGTATTGTCTTAAACACCTTCCTAGCATGCAAAATGGAAGTTTTCCTTGAATTATGTTTTCCTAGTAAAACATATCCTGGTATTTCGGTTAATGAACTTGGGTGTTGATCGCGTGAGAGTATAATATGCCAGGCTATTAAATGTTGTATGCTTTATTGGAAGACATATTTTTGTATCATGCTTATTATTTACCCCAACTTGTTTAGGAAATGCAAAACGGTTGAGCATTATCACGTTATATAGAAATAAACCCCTCATATTTCTTAAGTATTTGGGTACTTGTAAATTTTAAGAACTCCGTATTTCGAAACGTAAACCGATGGCTGCCTAATCATCTCAAGTAAGAAGGTAATGCAAATGTCAAAAAAATACTTTTTGGTCATGTGGTGTATTAGTATGCGTGGTATTGCCACCTTCCCCGATAAAGGATATACATAAATACGATAGAGACACGTTATCACTTCTGCGCGCTTTACAGATAGTTAGGTATATAACAGTGTAGGTACTTGTTCGGCTAAGAGCTCTGCTACGGAATAAACCAGACGGTATAAAGTAAAATATGTGTTTTAACTTATAAACCCCACACCAGGACAAGACAGGTCATCATATAAGTACGACTCGCGAAAGTGAGTTTCATTACAAATTGAACGAAGAAAACTGCCATGACATTGTTAAAGTTATTTTGATCCTGTGCCGGTGCATCAGCAAAGGACAGATTTATTTAACATTATTTTTCGGCAAAATTCATTCTCTGGATTCTCTGGACTGGCTAAAATTCATTCTCTGGACTGGCTAGTTGAAAGAAATATCCATTTGGCATGAAACTCGCCACTTGTGCAGTTTTAAAGGAAACGTTTTAAAAAAAACTACAAATAAAAAAAAACCCATAGCAAAAATGAACACCTAGCCGATATTGTCGAAAATTTTTTTTATTTTATTTTTCAATAAAACATACCTAAATAAATGCTTGTGCTGAGAAAGTGAGTACGTACATACATATTTAATTGAATAAATACATAACAACTCATAAAATACATAAAATCAACAATATTATAACAATCAAAATAACAAATTATATCATCAAGTAACGAGTGGTAACTTATAAATTTTAAGACGCTCATTTTTTTTCCCCTAAGCCTTTTCACCCAAAAAGGTGTTGCAGCCTTTACTAATCAGAAATATAAGATTAAACAGATTCGATACATACTTTTGTTCATAGCAATAGTGCCAATTTTTTTACATAATATGCGACACTTAAATGATAAATTAGATTGGGTCAAAATAAATATTTTAGTTGATAAAATGTTTAGAAATACCTTTAAATACCTTATTAAGAAATGTCGAAAAAGAAATGAAGAAAAACAAAAAACTTTTTATAATAAAGTTTAATTTAATGACTTTCTGTGCAATTTAACGCGTAATTTATTATACTTACATGATGATTTTTTTCAGCATAAATTAAAAGGCAAAATATCGTATTAATATAAAATGTTCGACAACAATACTCAGTCATCCACTACAAAAGCACACACGACTAGAATTTCACTAATGCCCTGTGGAAAAAGTTTGCCTTAATAGGATTAATCCCAAAAATTTGATTTGTATGCAAATAAATGTTGTTTCAGGAATATAAATCAAATACAAGAAATAACTCCAAGTATTACACACGATCACGCAAAAGTCTTTCATAGAAAGAATGTTAACTCAGTTTCGTGAAATAAATTTTAAGAAAGCTCGCGTGTTCCAGTTTCAAGTGCACGAGAAATCTGTACTACCTATATAAAAACGAATGTTTGTTGAATTGTAGATTTGATTGTTTGTGTTCAATGTTTATAATAGACAAGTCATATATTTGATAACATTTAAACACACATATTCATACTAATAATACATATACTGTCACCCCCTCTAGATACCCACCCCTACCGTAACCCTGTGCAGTTTGGCCATCCTACATAATTTTAATTTGAACAAAGTTTGTGATTGAACTCTAGACGAAGTAAATGCTCTCCGAAATCAGTCGAGGTATCGACGGAGTTAAGTGTGTGATACAGAGTTTTTATAGTCAATTAATTTTGTTGTTAATAAACAAATAAATAAAAGAGGTTCACAGGATTCGTTCTAAAAGATCTACATAATTTTCATTCAAAATCTAGTGGCGTGTTTTATTTAAGAGTACCCAATTTAAGAACACTCAAGATGTTTTTTTGAACGTACAATGAAGTTTGTACTATAGGTGAAATCGAACTAGGCAGGATTCGAATTCGCGACCACTGGATTACTAACCCAGCGTACCAACCGCTCTGCCACAGATCCATCTTTTATATTTTAAGGATAAAAGAACATTGCAACGCATGTCGGGTACTCACTAGTGTAAAGGTATATTTAAATTACATTGGATTATCACTATGGACTTAAATAAGCAGTGTTTAATCTTCTGTCAGTCAATTTAAACCCGGGAGGGACTTTTTTTTCTGGCTTCTTCTCCGAAATCGTTTCCGCTTTTTATAATTGTCCTTCTCCCATCTTGTTTTTCCAAGTCTGTCGAATCTTTTACCGTCACACCCGAACCCAATCTACGGGCCGTGAATCTTGTTTATTCAAATGAAATTTATACCTACTTACGGAGGGGGAAATATTCACTTGACGTGCAAACAAAATCATCGCATGTTTAGCATTAACCGCCATCTTGAATGATAATATGAATTTCATCAGGCTTGTAGGCTTATAATATAATATAGGTAAGTAGGCATTGATATATTCCACCCCTCTTGAAATAATGCAATAATTTAGCGGTGTAATATTTTGACAACATAAATAAGAACTACCTCCTTTGGTAATTAATTTAATGTTATTAAAATTTCGTTCGTCTACAAAGTAAGTACACATGTATTATATAAGTCATTAAGCAATTTCTTGGATCAAACAAGACATTCATATAGTTTATGTGAACAAATACGGGCTAATTGTCATAAAGCGATCAATTCCAACCAACTGAAGTAACGTAAATCTTCAAGTCGTATTACTACCTTTTACGAGTAGGTGCACATGTGGTACTACCTCAAGAAAAATTGTAATAGTCTACTTAAGAGACAAATTATTTCAATGAGCAAAGGAAGGAGGAAATCTATGGAAAATACTGATGTTTTTCATGCACTTAGTTGGTACCTTTATTATTCGTCTCAACCTTCACATAAACTTATTCTGCAAATTGCAAACATCGGTTAGGGAAACTATTATATTTTTTCTTTCTAGTTCATCCCAATTTCTTTTTTCTTTACAATATCCTATTTCCTTCTCCTTGAACCCCTTCACCATGTAAATTTGTTTACATAAACGATTATATTATATCTTCTCTTTGGTAATAAAATGATAACAGCGTGAACAACAGACGAACATGTATAAGAAGATGTATGAATGTTGACGAGGCGATGAATGTATGTCAAGATAGAAGTAAGTGACGTTTGGTCTCTCTGCCTATCCCGTGAGGGACATGGCGTGTTGGTATGTATGTATGTATGTATATATTATAATTAAGTAATTAAGTGAAACACCATAATATGTATGTATATCCCAAGTCTCAGTCAAGGCCATATTGCAAGTCTCAAATGGCAGTGGACAGGTCACGTGGCTAGACAGGACATATGGGCACCACGAATTCTACAATTCAGTTCTTGGGAAGACATAAAAGGGGTTGGCCGAGCCCAGAAAAGATGGGCTGACGATATATTTGCAGTCGCGGGAAAAAGTGGTACAAGGACACTCAGGATAGAGAAGGATGGAAACAGTTGAAGGAGGCCTACATCCAGCAGTGGAAAGATGGCTGAGAAGAAAAAAGAACTATAAAAGTAAAAAATTTTGTCAAATGCATTATTACACATATTTACAACAAATAAATATTTATTTTCCATTATTTTACATATTACAGTTACAAAAAATTAACTATATTAAAAAATCTTAATAATAGACATAAAAATAGCTATATAATAGACATACTCGTACTATGTATGTGTTCCTTTTGGGAAATTTACTGCCTCACCATACAAATCTGTTCTTAGGAAGTACTTTTCTAATTTGCATCATCGACAAACGATTGTTTTTTTTCTTTTTGGTATCATTTTGCAATTAATTAAATGTATACAGTTATAAATGTTATTCAATTGAATAAAAATTCCTCTACATGTTTTTTTATTCCTCATTTTATACTTTTTATCCTCCTGAGGCAGGGAACTTTGTTCTCGCAACATGTAGAGGAATTTTTATTCAATTGAATAAAAGTTATAATTGTAGTGATGTACACAACGCTGTGTTTTATTTAATTTTATTTTTCTAATTTGGTCTAAGGTTTCATGTTATTAAATGCAAATAAATTAACAGAAATTATTAAAAAAATTAAATACAAATAAAACAGAAAAATCCAAGAGTGACCAAGCTATGGGAGATGCTCAGATTATGAAGGTAGATGTGAATTTTGTTAGGATATTTCACAGTATATCAGCAGATTGTATTCTGCTATTACTTTTCAGCCAGTCTGTAACCAGTTTTTTGATGTTTCGTATTTTTTTATTATTATTTATTTTAATTCATCAGTCAAACTCAGACTGTAATTTGAACATCACCTCAATTGATTCTTTTGAGAGCCTCGTTTGTGATTTATGTAGATAGTTTTTAAGTCGCGTTGATTGAATGTGTTCGTCACGGGCGGCAGAACAGAGGCACCGAGAGGTCGTTGGTTACAGCGCAGCGGTGCGGGGTTATTTGAGCGGTAAGATCTGATAAAACATTTTAAACAATTGTATCGTGCGTGAACGTGCGGCGTGATGCGTATTTGATTAATAATAAATTATACGAATAATTCGATTGTTTGTTAATTCTCATCTGTAGCGGAAAATTCCAAAAAAAAAAGAAACAATAACAATGAACAATTATTATGTACACCAAACTGCTCGCGTAAATTAAAACACGTATGAAGCGATTGGATTACGGCCAATAATCGTCTCTCCACTACATGTACGAACAGCCCTGACTATGGAATCACATCTCATCGCAACTTCGAGTTTCATTAACACTACTTCCCGCTTTCAAACGGTGCCTTATTATCCGAAGATTCTCACTGACTTGTTTGTTTCCAGAGATCTTGGTCACTTCTTTGATGCCCTATATATATGGATCTGAAGTCGCCGACTGTCCGCAAGTGTGAATCTCGACTTGCACTTGCTGATTGTTCTTTTTGCACCATGGTTCCGAGATTGCTAATCTAGAGGGCTCCATGAGCTACTCTTCGTGCCATGCATTGTTTTTTTTTGTTGTTCATTCTAGCGTTCTGTGAAGGGGTCGTTGACAGTCCCCATATGCGGAGCGGGTGGTGGTGGAAGTAGTGATTCCCGCTTTCAAAAGAAATCTGAAGCATCATTTCCTTAGACATAACCTTATCATATTCTTGTCCCCTCCTCTTCTCTCCCCTCCATCTTTTTATTATTCTTCTTCTTCGTTTAGTAGAAGTCTGTTCTTCAGAAACTATGCCTCCTGGAATGACGAAGTCCAACTACTATCCTTCCATCTCTTGGATGGTCTTTTGGGTAGGCGGTAGCCAGAGAGGATTACATTCACCGCTATATACGCAAGTCTATCATTGTCCATTCTGGCTTCGTGGTCCCTCCAATGTTTTCTTCTGGATCAACTCCACCGAACGGTGTCCTTTATTCCACAATTTTTCCTTATTTGAATATTCCGAACACGATCTCGGAGAGTTTTTCCAGTGATTGACCTTATAACCTTCATTTCCGTTGCCTTTAAGAGCCCCTCGGTTCGTGTCTGATCGCGTTTCCACACCATACATTTTTTGTTTTTTTTTTTTGTTAGTTATTTTTGTTTTTTCTAATATTATCTTTTGTATACTTTTATTTACATTTTGAGTTGTTGTTTGTAACAAAAATATAACAATTTAACTGTCATAATCTTTTTCCCATCCTTTTCCTTTCCCGTCACAGGCAAACATACATCTTAGTTATATTTAAATTTATGATGTTTGAAATGTTTTATATTTAATATCTGTGGACATATGTAATTGGTCTGTTTGTTTTTATTTTATAGTGTATTATTCCATTTTAGTATTTTAAGACTGTATTTGTCCCTAAATAAATAAATAAATAAATAAATAAATAAATACATCATGATCATGTTTTTTAGACATCCAGATTTTTATTGTTGTTTGATTTATATGCTTATAATATTTTATTTAGATTAATAAATTGGTACATATTATACACACGATTTACCTCAGCACATGGATATGGTTCATCATCATTTCCTGCCCCTCTAACCCAGTTCATCCGGGGTCGTCCTCCTAGTCATCAGTCCCAATGATCTGCAACTCTGCGAGGTCGTTTCCTGTGGGACACCTTGTGCCTCCGGCTCCCTCTAGATACTCGTCCACCATGTCGCCGGCGGCGGTCTGCCTCTTCCTCGTGGTTTTGAGAGGATATCGAGCACAGTTTTGACGGAATAGGTGTCCTCCCTTCGCACGACATGGCCATACCATCGCTATCTCTCCTCTTTCAATTTCTCCTCTATTGGGGTTACCTTAAAATATCCTCTGACGTTGGCGTGTCACACCACCTGCTCAGCGCAACGTCTTCATTCCAGTCTTGTGAAATTGTTGTGCGTGCAAATGTATATGGTTGGTTCGAAGTTATTGCCATATGAGAATAAGCCCGTCATTGTGCACTTATTATGTGTAATTTGTGCAAAATTATTAAATTAACTAATTAGTGCCTAGTTATATATTTAACTTCATAATTTATTCCAATCAATTGTTATGACTGCATTATATTTTATGACATAATTTCTCAAATGGTTGATGATCTCTGAATGTATTTTGAAAGATTCTATTTAAGTACGTTATATATACTACCTTTAAACAAAAATCGAAAAACTTTATGTTACTGAAGTATTTTGATTTTTTTGTCAGAAGAAATCATGGAGATGAAATGAATCGTGTCAATCCAATATTTTTCACTAATTAACAAAACTTATATCGTAGGATATATCAAAAACACCTTATTCATGTTTGGTACGCCACACACGCAAAAAAGAACCCAAAGGAAATAATGCTGTACACTACATGATACATGGATTTTTCCTTGACCCGCCATCTCTCGTTGCATCTAATTTAGCGCTATGAATTTTATTTTTCAGTCGTTAATCATTCATTCTTTCGACATGACCAAAACCACCACAGTGTGTTTACATTCATTTTGTAAACTTCACGTTACGCTCAGCTCTTGTATTTTCGTTTCTTATCCTGTTATACATCGTTTTACTAGCATTGTTTTTTATTCCATTGTATAGAATTAAAAATATTACTGGAGTCATGTCCATCATCTAATCAACATTTTTGCATCGTCAAAGCAATTTTTTTATATTAATTTCCCAACAGGTTTCATGTAGAGAGTGCATACTTTGAGTTTTTATGTGTATGGTGTATTATGAAAACTTTTGTCCTCTAGGAAACTTATATTTTTTTAAGAATCTATTTGAAATGTACTTCATAAAAATGCATTTAAGATTTGTGGGCATTTAGGATTTGGCCACAACCCACTCTTTTAATATCATTTTCGGGTGTTAATACGACGAGCAAAATTACATCTCCCATAGTTCTGCAATGAGGTTCACCACTCCTTCTGAATGTAGTGCATTTTTATGTGAAACCAGACCGGTGTGTGAAAAATAAATAGAAAGTGTTTGGAATGAAAATGCATTAAATAAATCGTTCATTATTAAGCCGAATTGTTCGAAATGAACCCATATCATTTGATTGTTTCTATTTTCGTTTTGCGCCGGGCAATAAATCCAATATTAGATTGTCTTGATGATTTATTTCTTGATACCATACAAACATACATTATCTCTCGTAGGATTTCGATGCCAATTTTACTATAAATTATCTATTCTTTAGTATAAATAATGTTCGGCTTGGCATATTCACAATGTAAGCATTAACCAAGACACCCGTATAGGCAAATAATGGAGCATTCATTACCCTCAATGGACAATATTTATCAATGTACACACAATAATTTTATTATTGTTACAAATGGTGCAATAGGTTAATTTCTACATCATTGTGAATTATTGGAAGGTAATATTTAGTTCAGTGTCTGTTATTGGATGAAAATTAACATGTATTTTAATAAAGGTAAAACAGATAGCAATAAATTGTTATTCTGCGCATTGGTCAAAGAAGATATATATTCAATATATCCCACAATTTCAAACTTTAAATATATTTGGATGTATTTTATCTTAATTTTAAGAACTGTTTACTTTAGGAGAAAATAAAAACTTAAGAATGACGTTCTTATGATGAAAATTTGCTACTTTCATCCTCATCTGCTCCGCATATTATGTGTCTAAAGTCCATGGATAGGGTGCAATGGAGACGATTCCTTGAGGAGACCTACTCCGAGGGCTTTATTTCTAAGTAATTATTTAAAATAATTACTTTATCATCTGCTTATATACAATTATTTTGTTTACAATAAATTACTTATAGGGCTCGCAGCTGTTTGCATGTCTCCCCCATAACATACATCCTATAGAAATCATTAGAAGATAGACCGTTATAATGACTTGTTGTTAACAATCCTATATGATAATTTAGCCTCTGTGCATTGGTTTAAATAACGTTGGTGCCCAGACAATACTAATGCCGTGATAATTTGAACTTAAATTAACTGAATTTATTGAAATGGCAAACCATTGTATGGAATCATGTTGCGTTTCACTGAACACCTATTGTCTCGATCAATGATTGATTTTATTATTATTATTATTGTAGTTGTTTAGCTACTTTTTATTTTATTTATTTTTTGTGTATAGTACCTAATATTTTTATTCATATGAGTTAATGAATTATTTATTTCTTTATTCATTTGAACGCTGGCGCTATAATAACGAAGAAATAAAATATATTACATTCATTAAACATATTCAATAGCGATACTAGAAACAATAAATTTGATTTTTAATAGAATGATAATTTTCTAAATTTTGTAGTTTCGGTCAGCTATTCATGTATGAATGATACTTAGGCTTATTGCTGTTTTTTTAAGGAGTAAAGAAAAATATCCCGTGAATAGTAAAAAACGGTTTTGGATCCAGTATTTTAGACGTGATTTAAAAATTCATAGTGATATTTAACTTCTTTGAACAATTCAGTGTATCCAACACAATATGAAAAAAAATGTCGCTCAAAGGCAATTTCTGATATATATGTACATAAACAACTTATTCAATTAAATGAATTAAACTGATTGAACTTTACAAAATCAAACGAATAACAAAGAATAGGTATAATAATAAAAATGTTAAAATACATTATTTAAATATAAAGATTTAAATAGTTAATATTTTTTTTTTTGTATATTACCTAATACACTAACATTATATTATTATAATAATATACAATATAAAAAATATTTAAATTTCACAAAAATATAAATAGTTACCTAGTTAGTTTATTATTCAAAATATGTATTTCACAAATTGAATAAGTATGTATAATGTATTCACCTAAATTCTTGTACAGGTACTTGAGTAAAATTCGCAATACTTTAATTTAAGCTGAGCTTAAAACAGCTAGCATCATCTTTTGTTCCCTTACGATTGCAATGGAACGGTAGACTGTAACTTTGCTTTTATTTCAGTCATTTGCTCAAAACAATACACAATTATTGCTTTCTGAATCAGCTCTGGAAAGACGTCAAAAACTTTAGACAATAAAGACCCCAAATGATTGAATGCAAAATACTCAAATCTCATTTATGAGATTTGAGTATTTTGCATTCAATCATTTGGGGTCTTTATTGTCTAAAGTTTTTGACGTCTTTCCAGAGCTGATTCAGAAAGCAATAATTGTGTATTGTTTTGAGCAAATGACTGAAATAAAAGCAAAGTTACAGTCTACCGTTCCATTGCAATCGTAAGGGAACAAAAGATGATGCTAGCTGTTTTAAGCTCAGCTTAAATTAAAGTATTGCGAATTTTACTCAAGTACCTGTACAAGAATTTAGGTGAATACATTATACATACTTATTCAATTTGTGAAATACATATTTTGAATAATAAACTAACTAGGTAACTATTTATATTTTTGTGAAATTTAAATATTTTTTATATTGTATATTATTATAATAATATAATGTTAGTGTATTAGGTAATATACAAAAAAAAAAATATTAACTATTTAAATCTTTATATTTAAATAATGTATTTTAACATTTTTATTATTATACCTATTCTTTGTTATTCGTTTGATTTTGTAAAGTTCAATCAGTTTAATTCATTTAATTGAATAAGTTGTTTATGTACATATATATCAGAAATTGCCTTTGAGCGACATTTTTTTTCATATTGTGTTGGATACACTGAATTGTTCAAAGAAGTTAAATATCACTATGAATTTTTAAATCACGTCTAAAATACTGGATCCAAAACCGTTTTTTACTATTCACGGGATATTTTTCTTTACTCCTTAAAAAAACAGCAATAAGCCTAAGTATCATTCATACATGAATAGCTGACCGAAACTACAAAATTTAGAAAATTATCATTCTATTAAAAATCAAATTTATTGTTTCTAGTATCGCTATTGAATATGTTTAATGAATGTAATATATTTTATTTCTTCGTTATTATAGCGCCAGCGTTCAAATGAATAAAGAAATAAATAATTCATTAACTCATATGAATAAAAATATTAGGTACTATACACAAAAAATAAATAAAATAAAAAGTAGCTAAACAACTACAATAATAATAATAATAAAATCAATCATTGATCGAGACAATAGGTGTTCAGTGAAACGCAACATGATTCCATACAATGGTTTGCCATTTCAATAAATTCAGTTAATTTAAGTTCAAATTATCACGGCATTAGTATTGTCTGGGCACCAACGTTATTTAAACCAATGCACAGAGGCTAAATTATCATATAGGATTGTTAACAACAAGTCATTATAACGGTCTATCTTCTAATGATTTCTATAGGATGTATGTTATGGGGGAGACATGCAAACAGCTGCGAGCCCTATAAGTAATTTATTGTAAACAAAATAATTGTATATAAGCAGATGATAAAGTAATTATTTTAAATAATTACTTAGAAATAAAGCCCTCGGAGTAGGTCTCCTCAAGGAATCGTCTCCATTGCACCCTATCCATGGACTTTAGACACATAATATGCGGAGCAGATGAGGATGAAAGTAGCAAATTTTCATCATAAGAACGTCATTCTTAAGTTTTTATTTTCTCCTAAAGTAAACAGTTCTTAAAATTAAGATAAAATACATCCAAATATATTTAAAGTTTGAAATTGTGGGATATATTGAATATATATCTTCTTTGACCAATGCGCAGAATAACAATTTATTGCTATCTGTTTTACCTTTATTAAAATACATGTTAATTTTCATCCAATAACAGACACTGAACTAAATATTACCTTCCAATAATTCACAATGATGTAGAAATTAACCTATTGCACCATTTGTAACAATAATAAAATTATTGTGTGTACATTGATAAATATTGTCCATTGAGGGTAATGAATGCTCCATTATTTGCCTATACGGGTGTCTTGGTTAATGCTTACATTGTGAATATGCCAAGCCGAACATTATTTATACTAAAGAATAGATAATTTATAGTAAAATTGGCATCGAAATCCTACGAGAGATAATGTATGTTTGTATGGTATCAAGAAATAAATCATCAAGACAATCTAATATTGGATTTATTGCCCGGCGCAAAACGAAAATAGAAACAATCAAATGATATGGGTTCATTTCGAACAATTCGGCTTAATAATGAACGATTTATTTAATGCATTTTCATTCCAAACACTTTCTATTTATTTTTCACACACCGGTCTGGTTTCACATAAAAATGCACTACATTCAGAAGGAGTGGTGAACCTCATTGCAGAACTATGGGAGATGTAATTTTGCTCGTCGTATTAACACCCGAAAATGATATTAAAAGAGTGGGTTGTGGCCAAATCCTAAATGCCCACAAATCTTAAATGCATTTTTATGAAGTACATTTCAAATAGATTCTTAAAAAAATATAAGTTTCCTAGAGGACAAAAGTTTTCATAATACACCATACACATAAAAACTCAAAGTATGCACTCTCTACATGAAACCTGTTGGGAAATTAATATAAAAAAATTGCTTTGACGATGCAAAAATGTTGATTAGATGATGGACATGACTCCAGTAATATTTTTAATTCTATACAATGGAATAAAAAACAATGCTAGTAAAACGATGTATAACAGGATAAGAAACGAAAATACAAGAGCTGAGCGTAACGTGAAGTTTACAAAATGAATGTAAACACACTGTGGTGGTTTTGGTCATGTCGAAAGAATGAATGATTAACGACTGAAAAATAAAATTCATAGCGCTAAATTAGATGCAACGAGAGATGGCGGGTCAAGGAAAAATCCATGTATCATGTAGTGTACAGCATTATTTCCTTTGGGTTCTTTTTTGCGTGTGTGGCGTACCAAACATGAATAAGGTGTTTTTGATATATCCTACGATATAAGTTTTGTTAATTAGTGAAAAATATTGGATTGACACGATTCATTTCATCTCCATGATTTCTTCTGACAAAAAAATCAAAATACTTCAGTAACATAAAGTTTTTCGATTTTTGTTTAAAGGTAGTATATATAACGTACTTAAATAGAATCTTTCAAAATACATTCAGAGATCATCAACCATTTGAGAAATTATGTCATAAAATATAATGCAGTCATAACAATTGATTGGAATAAATTATGAAGTTAAATATATAACTAGGCACTAATTAGTTAATTTAATAATTTTGCACAAATTACACATAATAAGTGCACAATGACGGGCTTATTCTCATATGGCAATAACTTCGAACCAACCATATACATTTGCACGCACAACAATTTCACAAGACTGGAATGAAGACGTTGCGCTGAGCAGGTGGTGTGACACGCCAACGTCAGAGGATATTTTAAGGTAACCCCAATAGAGGAGAAATTGAAAGAGGAGAGATAGCGATGGTATGGCCATGTCGTGCGAAGGGAGGACACCTATTCCGTCAAAACTGTGCTCGATATCCTCTCAAAACCACGAGGAAGAGGCAGACCGCCGCCGGCGACATGGTGGACGAGTATCTAGAGGGAGCCGGAGGCACAAGGTGTCCCACAGGAAACGACCTCGCAGAGTTGCAGATCATTGGGACTGATGACTAGGAGGACGACCCCGGATGAACTGGGTTAGAGGGGCAGGAAATGATGATGAACCATATCCATGTGCTGAGGTAAATCGTGTGTATAATATGTACCAATTTATTAATCTAAATAAAATATTATAAGCATATAAATCAAACAACAATAAAAATCTGGATGTCTAAAAAACATGATCATGATGTATTTATTTATTTATTTATTTATTTATTTATTTAGGGACAAATACAGTCTTAAAATACTAAAATGGAATAATACACTATAAAATAAAAACAAACAGACCAATTACATATGTCCACAGATATTAAATATAAAACATTTCAAACATCATAAATTTAAATATAACTAAGATGTATGTTTGCCTGTGACGGGAAAGGAAAAGGATGGGAAAAAGATTATGACAGTTAAATTGTTATATTTTTGTTACAAACAACAACTCAAAATGTAAATAAAAGTATACAAAAGATAATATTAGAAAAAACAAAAATAACTAACAAAAAAAAAAAACAAAAAATGTATGGTGTGGAAACGCGATCAGACACGAACCGAGGGGCTCTTAAAGGCAACGGAAATGAAGGTTATAAGGTCAATCACTGGAAAAACTCTCCGAGATCGTGTTCGGAATATTCAAATAAGGAAAAATTGTGGAATAAAGGACACCGTTCGGTGGAGTTGATCCAGAAGAAAACATTGGAGGGACCACGAAGCCAGAATGGACAATGATAGACTTGCGTATATAGCGGTGAATGTAATCCTCTCTGGCTACCGCCTACCCAAAAGACCATCCAAGAGATGGAAGGATAGTAGTTGGACTTCGTCATTCCAGGAGGCATAGTTTCTGAAGAACAGACTTCTACTAAACGAAGAAGAAGAATAATAAAAAGATGGAGGGGAGAGAAGAGGAGGGGACAAGAATATGATAAGGTTATGTCTAAGGAAATGATGCTTCAGATTTCTTTTGAAAGCGGGAATCACTACTTCCACCACCACCCGCTCCGCATATGGGGACTGTCAACGACCCCTTCACAGAACGCTAGAATGAACAACAAAAAAAAACAATGCATGGCACGAAGAGTAGCTCATGGAGCCCTCTAGATTAGCAATCTCGGAACCATGGTGCAAAAAGAACAATCAGCAAGTGCAAGTCGAGATTCACACTTGCGGACAGTCGGCGACTTCAGATCCATATATATAGGGCATCAAAGAAGTGACCAAGATCTCTGGAAACAAACAAGTCAGTGAGAATCTTCGGATAATAAGGCACCGTTTGAAAGCGGGAAGTAGTGTTAATGAAACTCGAAGTTGCGATGAGATGTGATTCCATAGTCAGGGCTGTTCGTACATGTAGTGGAGAGACGATTATTGGCCGTAATCCAATCGCTTCATACGTGTTTTAATTTACGCGAGCAGTTTGGTGTACATAATAATTGTTCATTGTTATTGTTTCTTTTTTTTTTGGAATTTTCCGCTACAGATGAGAATTAACAAACAATCGAATTATTCGTATAATTTATTATTAATCAAATACGCATCACGCCGCACGTTCACGCACGATACAATTGTTTAAAATGTTTTATCAGATCTTACCGCTCAAATAACCCCGCACCGCTGCGCTGTAACCAACGACCTCTCGGTGCCTCTGTTCTGCCGCCCGTGACGAACACATTCAATCAACGCGACTTAAAAACTATCTACATAAATCACAAACGAGGCTCTCAAAAGAATCAATTGAGGTGATGTTCAAATTACAGTCTGAGTTTGACTGATGAATTAAAATAAATAATAATAAAAAAATACGAAACATCAAAAAACTGGTTACAGACTGGCTGAAAAGTAATAGCAGAATACAATCTGCTGATATACTGTGAAATATCCTAACAAAATTCACATCTACCTTCATAATCTGAGCATCTCCCATAGCTTGGTCACTCTTGGATTTTTCTGTTTTATTTGTATTTAATTTTTTTAATAATTTCTGTTAATTTATTTGCATTTAATAACATGAAACCTTAGACCAAATTAGAAAAATAAAATTAAATAAAACACAGCGTTGTGTACATCACTACAATTATAACTTTTATTCAATTGAATAAAAATTCCTCTACATGTTGCGAGAACAAAGTTCCCTGCCTCAGGAGGATAAAAAGTATAAAATGAGGAATAAAAAAACATGTAGAGGAATTTTTATTCAATTGAATAACATTTATAACTGTATACATTTAATTAATTGCAAAATGATACCAAAAAGAAAAAAAACAATCGTTTGTCGATGATGCAAATTAGAAAAGTACTTCCTAAGAACAGATTTGTATGGTGAGGCAGTAAATTTCCCAAAAGGAACACATACATAGTACGAGTATGTCTATTATATAGCTATTTTTATGTCTATTATTAAGATTTTTTAATATAGTTAATTTTTTGTAACTGTAATATGTAAAATAATGGAAAATAAATATTTATTTGTTGTAAATATGTGTAATAATGCATTTGACAAAATTTTCACCGTCAATTTTACAGAAAAATGGCGATTTGCTCAGCTGTACGCCACGTGGAAATAAATAAGTCAGAAATGAAGGTAGGTTCCTACACGTCCTATACGGTACCAATAAATTATCATTCTTCAGCTACGACTTTGTCCTGTTATTCTTGGAACCTGCTCCTAGGAGTAGGATGTCCAGCTGTCTTTCCATCGTTATCGTTTGGGTGGTATTCCAGGGGGTCGGCTGCAATATTCACCACTTGGTCTGAGTCCATCACAACAATGTTCAACGACACAGATTATTCTTATTTTTGAGCATCTCGGAGGATAACTCCCGCTATAGGCCGAAGAGTCATCTCAGTGGTTCAAAGGATGCTTTTTATTCTGGTGGTGTCAGCTCTGGTTTCAATAACGTATGCCATGATTGGTCTTGTAGATCCTCACTTTACTCTTCTTCAGCATGTCCCTGTTTCTCCATACAGCATTTTTCAAGCATCCAGTCATTTACTTCATCATATAGATAATTGCTGCTGAATATTTCCACCTTCAAGTTCTTAAATCGCATCACTTGCCGATTATTTTAATTTTCAATTACAAGTGTGCGTTGTACTGGATATCATCAGGTGACCATTGCTCATAGTTTTCTCTATTGAGAATTCTAATTAAGTCTTTGGGAGGATAGCACAGCTTTGCAATTAGGACAGTCTCATCTTTCATTTTTTATAATTATCATTTTTTTTAATTGTTACATAATGTGATATTACGTCTTTTTTTGTGAAGCAAATAAAATTTTATAATTGTTGTAAAATAATTTCATAATATGGTTATTGTTTCAGTTGTTAAGATAATAATCATTAAACCTGCCAATTTATTTAACAATCAACAAAACATTGAATAATCGTACTGAAATTATGATAAATAACTTCACTTGGGCATCTACAGAGTTAAGTTTAGTATATAAAGCGCCCAGATTATGGCAAAACTTTAAAAAAAATTCGTTAAGTAAAAAATTATTACCAGTATTCAATTCTTATTCAATTTCATATTTTTAATTATATTTATAAATATATATTTTCAGTTTTTGATTGATAAATGTAAATATTAAAATTGAAATTATATATTTTCCGTTTTCAATTGATAAATATATTATAACCATGGGGGCAAGTATGGTCAACAGGCGGGATAAAAACGATCCATGTTTACCCATATCGTGGATATAATTATCTTATGGAGTTCTATAACAGCTCAAGATAATTATATCTATGATATGGGTAAACATGGATGGTTTTCATTTCGCTGGTTGACCAGACTTGCCCTCCATATATATTTATTTATTTTATACTCGCTGTACATATAATTAGTACACTGGCGATTGATAAATATATATTTTCAGTTTTTTCAAAATTATTTTCATTCAAACAAATTATTTTAATTTTTTGCAGAACATCATCTTAGATATTTATCTACTTTAGGAATATCAAAAAGTGTTTTTGTGGGAAATGTGAGTTTTTCCTTTAACATACATTTTATTAATCTTACATAGATATGGTGAATATAAAAAATCTAAGAATTGCGTGTTAAATGCTATTTAATTTATGCAGTAGGTACCTACTTAAATCATTCTACATCTACATAAAAACATGGAGGTCGAAATCCTATGTTGGCAGTTTTCAATCACACTATAGTATACTAAGTATAAAATTATATTTTGAATCCACTCGCAATAATCGCTCGGGGCAAGTGATTAATGTCACTGTCTCATCAGCCGACCCCGTGACGTATGATACAGTTACTTTGATATCTGGAGTCTAATGACGGGTTATGGAGAAGGAAGGAGTGGTATTCACAACTCTGCTGGGGTCAAACACACCAGTGAAGGTCATACTGCGGTGTCGGTCTCGCTCTCAGTGTTCCTTTTCGCTTCATATAATTTCATGAACGAAATTGAATTCTGGTAATTTTGAAGACACCGTATAATCAACTGTCAGGGCCGGATCCATTATAGGTTCAAATGGTGCTGTTGCGTAAGGAGTTAAAAAATTGGGGCGTGAAAAATTTCAAATCTAAAGTAATAAAGCAATCGATATGTTAGTGTATGTGTGTGTGTGTGTGTGTGTGTGTGTGTGTGTGTTTGTCTCACGCCTTTTGAAAAACCAAGAGCATCTAAAAATCTAATTTATGTGCGAACGTGTACCAGTATACCTGATGCAGTGTCACGCTAAAAATAATGCGATTAAAATGCTGAATTTTAAAGATATTTCAATAATTATTTTTTTCATACAAAATTTTCCTAGTCATATCTGTCAAAAAAGTGTACATTTTGCACGCAAATATCTGTTAGTTTAAAAGTTAGAAGTACGTATTTACACGAAAAAAATATATTTTCAAGTATAACTTAGCTTTTAAGTGAAAAACATGGTGAATATTTTGTCTAATTTTAATGTTTAACTTATTTTTAAAGTAAGCGTTTTGTACAAATGTACATATAACCCCGCCATTTTAATATCTTTTCATAGGATATTTAATTTTCCTACCGAATGAATATGTTCTTTAAAATAATATACCTACCTTTGAAATAAATGTGATTATGAAATAATAAAATGAAACACAAGACATTACAGCAAGTTTAAAGACATATATTGTAAAAGTCTGTTTATTATTAGTAAAGATATAGGCGTAATAAAATTGCATAATTTGTTAAAAATATTTGATTTTTCTGACAATTTTCATTTTTATGGCATCGAACAAACCAATGTAGGTACCTACATATTCAAAAAATGTCTCCATAACATTTGATATTTTTCACATGTTGGAACATGGTTACTATGGTAACGGACACATTCTGATATTCAAATAAAATTTGTTATAAATCGAATTCGAATTAATTTAGAACATCATTGTAGGTAGGTACCTACATACCTAATACTTACTACATAAAAACCAAGAATATACTGATTTTGTATAGGAAAATTATTAAACTATTTTAGGTTAACTACAATACACATTCAATATACCTAAAAACTATTTGCTATAGTGAAATTCTTCTTTTTTGTATGTAGACCTTTGGGTGATTTTTTCTACAAACTATTTCTTGGGGTTTAAATCTTCTTCCTCTTCTTTTGTGAAGTCATTTGGGACAGTTCATAAATAAACTATTTCCTATAGTCTAATTTTTCTTTTTCTTAATTTATGTAGACCTTGGGTGAGTTTTTATACAAACTATTTCCTATGGTCTAATTCGTCTTCTTCTTCCTTTATGTAGACCTTTTGGTTAGTTTTTAAACAAACTATTTTTAAACAAACTATCATTTAGTCTAATTCTTCGTTTTCTTATTTTATGTAGATGTTGGGTGAATTTTATATAAAATATTTCCTATAGTTCAATTCATCTTCTTCTTCTTTTATGAAGACATTTTGGTCAGTTTTTTCCTATAGTTCAATTCATCTTCTTCTTCAATACATTTCCTAATGTGTAATTCTTCTATTTCATCTTCTATGTAGACCATTGGGTTAATTTTTATTACAAACTATTTGTTATAGTTTTATACTTCTACTTCTTTTTTTATTTAGTCTTTTGGATTAGTTTTATGTCTAATAGTCTATTGTAACGAAATATTATAAACAACATGCATACTTGATGAAAATACATAAAAACGAATGGGATGTGACCAACACTAGAATCTTCTCATTACTTTTGTTCAATCAAATTTACACCATTTATTATATCATCATATATTGCTTAATTTTCAATAACTACACATTTCATTTTGATGACAATATATAAAAAATCGGGGTTGTGGCCATTGCTGGATCTTCACAACGTTTATATTTATATTAAAAACTATTTAACATAGCTTAAGTCTTCTTCTTCTGTAATGTAGACTTATGTGTCAGTTTTAAGTCTATCAGTTTTATTGTGCAAAACTATAATAAACTATATGCACACTTGACGAAAAATATAAAAACGAATGGGATGGGACCAACACTAGAATATTTTCAGTACTTTTGTTTAATCAATTTTTAAACCATTTCCCATCATCCAAAATTACTAAATATTTAAAACACATTATTTGCGTTCGATGACAATATATAAAAATAGGGGTTGTGGCCAAATCCAAACTCTTTACGACGTTGTCTTTTTATAATAAGTCATATTTAAAATCATTTCCCATAGTCCATGCGTGCAGAAATTGTATGTGCTTATATATAAAAGCAAATGGATTGTGGCCATCACTTTAAGATTTTACACCGCTTAAGCTCAATTAAATTTCAAACTACTTTTCATACTACGGTTAAAAAAAATTATGTGTGACAATATTATGTAGGTATATAAACAATTGCTTATTCCTTCACTAATTTACATTCTTTGCCAACGGCGGGACATAAAAGCTAGTATTTTAAAAAAAAAAAACAAAAAAAAAATATCTACCTACGCAAAATGAACGTTGTACCTATACCTATAGGTAGGTACAATATAAAAATAAAATTACAATACTACAATTTCAATTCCTTCTAATATGACGAATGTTAAACCTTGTAAGGGTCTTTCAACTAAAAATACATTAAAATAATTATCTCAATAAATTAATTTATCACGTTTGCTGCGCAGAGTGGAATTTTTTTGTTTGGTTGGTATCGGCGCAAACCGCCCCCCTCTCCTCTCCTATTTAAAATATTTTTTTATTGACTTTGGTGTTCTTAAATATCAACGCCTGAAAATGTATTATACCCAAAACACCTATACAAATGATAAAATAGTGATGAACAATACATGCACGTGTTATACTTCCTTTCATACGGTTATGCACATCCGCAAACCCGTCGCTGATTGCTGATTATTCCTTGAGGGTTTAAATGAATAAATCAAATTTTCAAGGGTAGGGGGCACCGTTTAAATAAGGCGAAGAACCGGCCCTGATTAATTGTATTTATTATTGTAAGTAAACGTAACATTTTTTCCATGATATTACAATTTTATTTGTACAAATACAAGATGTATGTTTAAGTTAATAGAACGCACTGTTAGAAAACAATAAAAATTATACAGTATTTTTAACGAGAACAATTTACTTTCGACATTTTGTCTATCATTATTTAAATTGATGGCATTACAATATTCTTCAAATTCACAAATTGAATGGTTATTTGTAGATTGTTTTTTTTTCTCAAGCAAATATAATTTTTAACTGCTTCGTATCATACTTAGGTTCAATTTTACTTAGTTTTTTTTTTTTTTTTTTTTTTTTTTTTTTTTTTTTTTTTTTTTTTTTTTTTTTTTTTTTTTTTTTTTTTTTTTTTTTTTTTTTTTTTTTACATGTCTACGTAGGGGACGCCAGCTATTAGGATTTGGGTCCATTTTACTCTTCCGAAGAAGCGCACTACGTAGCGTTGGGAGGGGTTTGCAATCTAGAAAAGAGTTTATTAATTCGGATTTTAAAAAGACCCGGGTTGTACAAAGGTGGAAACACAGAATTCGGAAGATCGTTCCACAGTCGGGCTGCTGTGTTAATAAAGGAGTTCGAGAAGCGACTTGTTCGTATATGTTGAAGGTCCACTGTGAATGGATGCTGCGATTGAGTGAAGCGAGTGACTCTGTTGCGAGTGGGTGGAGGAGGGACCAAAGATGCAAGTTCTTCTGAGCAATTCCCGTGGTAGTATCTATAGAATAAACTTAAAATACCGACTCTGCGTCTGTGTTCTAGTGATTGCAATCCATCAGTCAGTGATGGATCATCAATCAGACGTATAGCACGCCTTTGGACAGCGTCGAGGGTATTCAGTACGTATTGGGGGGCGCCACTCCAGAGGTGACTGCCATATTCAATAATTGGGCGTATTTGCGCTTTGTAGAGTATACAGATCTGGGTCTTAGTACAAAATATCATAATTTTATTATATTTTTACTCCTCGCTACCCCGATGGGATATCGTTGGGTGTTATGAATTTGCAATTTTTAAGGTCATTTTTATTGCAGATTATCAACTTTTATCATGCTGAGATTGTATTCTGTAAGTTTTATCACAATGTACCTATCTATGTGTGCTGTGTACTATGTACGGCGTGTTTATTCTATTTAATCCATTATATCCTTAAGTACTCTTATGATTATTTTAAATTTTTCGAATATGTATATCTTATACTCACTTAAACCTCATTAGATTTTGAAGGATATGTGATGAGTGATTCTCAGTTTTCAAGTGACCTTAAGCTAAGGAAACTTAATATTTTCAAATTACTAAGTAGGCACATCACTTTCATAAAATATCACTGAAGAATTATCAAGTTTTCATAATAAAATATTTAAATCAAAAATAATTTAACAAACCCATTTCGTGAGAAAAACAATTATTAATTGTCCCCTTGGGAATCGGGAATGGAACCCGGGACATTTGCATCAGCAGTCAGATACGTTCCCATATGAACCACTAAGGCCGAATTTTAATGGTTATATAAATATATGAACGTGTATGTATCGAAGAATGGGAAAATGTTGAAAAAGGTGTGTAAAAAACCATTCTATAAATGTAAACGATATACCTATCAGGGGGGGGGGGCAGTCTGGTCAACTGGCGAAATCAAAACCGGAATTCTATAACATCTAAAGATAAAATAGAACTCCATAGTATAATTATGTCCTAGATATGGGTAAACACTGGATGTTTTTGATCCCGCCGGTTGACCAGACTTTCCGCCCAGTTTATATTTTTGAAGTGTATTAATTTTTTTCACTGTTAGGAGACTGATAATGTTATTTATCCCAAATCCAGACTTCAAAATACAGGAAAATTATTGATTTTTTCGACCGGAAATTAAATCCGCACCTTTTTTTGAGAATCAGGTGTAGATGAAACGTACAAATAAATCCATATGAAGAAGATTAAAATAAATGAAATTATTAATTTAGAAATAAGCGGTTAGCGCGCTGTGCTAGTAATCCAGTGATCGCGAGTTCGAATCCTGCCTCGACCGATTTCGTCCACCTATAGCACAAGCATTTATTTGCTTATTTTAGGGAACGTAGGAAGATGTATATGTACTTGTTTATCAAGGACATATTCATTTTTATCTATATAAAAAAAAATGTTTTTTTTGTTTTCCTTTGAAAGTTTACATTCTCCAAATGCATTTCTGTGGACAATTTTTAAAACCACAGACCTTTTTGATGAAATCATTAATTTAAAAGAAAGAAAACGTCTAACTTATAAATGAATTAGGTTACAATTAAAAAAAATGTAAGAGATTGTTCTTCTTATTCGTTTCAGGTAAAGTCAAAGCACCTGTTCATAAAGATAGGAATTTTTTTTCATCATTGAAGTTTAAATGACTATTGTCATCCATATACATATTATGCTGTATTGCAATTATACACGAAATGACAATCAATCTAACCTCAAAGTATTTAGCGGCTCATCGAACAAGTAAATGTTCCTAAGTTTGCTCAGCGAATAATAACATCCATATGATTCAAAGATATGTTACATATATCTTTTTGTTTCACAAATAGTTCGGGCAGGATAACTAACGTCTGTCGTGTCCGCTAATACTCGTATAGTACATAAAAAGAAAATAAAATGAAAATTTAATTAAACTTTCACGCTTACATTACGTTGTGTTAAAATTTATTTAAAAATTCAATTTCTGTGTAATTTATTTAACGATATTTTTTCCGATATTTTAATAGTGTTATTCTGCTATTCGGTGCAAAGACAAATCCAACAAATAAGAGATCATTCCCATTGGTCCAGCCGTTCTTGAGTAATACATGATGTAAATAACCACACTTTGATTCATTTACTATATAGATATTAATCTATTCAATAACTATGAGTAGGTGTTGGTACGTTACAGTTAAAACCTTTTATTATCCTATCTATTCACCATAATACATGGATTGTTACACATGCTTTTCACACATTTATTTTACACGTGTTTACATTTTGAAGGTATTCTTTGTAGGGCGCATTCTTTGATGTTGTGTGGTAAAAGGTCTTTTTAAGGTCGGTATTATTAATAAATAATGAATCAAAACGTAGAGTGAACCTCAAAAGATGGGGTAAAAAATAAACAACATTTTGAATATTTTTTAAATGTAATACATGCGTCCATATCATCAGAGCGTTTATTTATATGGTGTAGACACAAAATAACCCTGCACTCAGATATGTATTTTGAGATGCGTGTAGTACCTACCTACTCTTCCACTGCTATGAATAGTAAGGGGAAAAAGAAATTACCTACTTAATTAATTTTAAAATTTCAAACATGTTTTTTATATGTATGTTTGTTAGCTTTAAATAAAATAAAAAAAAATATATAATTTTATTACAGGTACCACGTATTATCTACCCATACCCATACCATCACGCCATTTCCCTATTTGGGGTAGGCAGAGAGAACCGAACGCCAGACTCCACTCTCTTGACACAAATTCCTCGCTTCATTCACGTCCATACATCGTCTCATACACGCTCTTCTATTATTCTTACTTCTAACATCACCATCTTTCAAAATCCCATTTATGTGAACCTGCCAACTTTTTCTTGGCTGACCTCTACTTTTCGTTCCTCTTTTATCAGCCTTGTACACTTTTTTTGTCAGACGGTCATCACTCATTCTTTCTATGTGGCCGAACCACCTAAGGGCATTTATTTTCATCTTACTTACGATATTTCTTATTTTTTATTTTTTTATTTTTTATTTATTTCTATCCAAAAATATACAGTATATATGAGATACAAAATATCTTAAGATAATATAAGCTTATTCATACATAGTTAACATACAATGTAAATATAAGTTATCTCATTTCAATAAATATCAATTTACCACTTCACTGGTGCTTACATAGTTGAAGCCATATCTTTTTGTTTGTATCTTTGTTACTAGCCCCCTCACTAGGCATAGCCTGTGCTAAGGTGAGCTAGTTTTATGTTATTGTCTATTACGTTGTTTATTTATAGATACATTTACATATTATATAAGTATATGTACATACATACGTACATATACTTATATAATACGCATTCAAACGTATGCATCTTTCCTTCTAAATACAATATTTCATATTGAGTCATGCACACACAACCAAAAATTGTGGAAATAAATTATTTGTTTCACTTTTTTTCAATTGTCTATTCTGTTGTTTGTAATAGTGCATTTACATTTTATTTGGAAGAATTATTTCCTTAAGGATTTTTTCATCTATTTCATAAACCCATCTTAGTGATAGTTTTTTAAATTCTTTTGCATTACTGATGTTTTTAATATTTGTTGGTAAACTATTGAAAAGTTTTGTTGAAAAATATCGTACACTACGTTGTCCAAAAGTTGTTTTAATATATGGTATATTTAAGGTATTTGTTGTACTTAATCTAGTGTGTTTATATTGTTGTGAGCTAGTATATTGATCTTCTCTTTTTAGCTTGTATATTAGCAGATTTTTTGCATATATTTTTGTAATTGTTGGAACTTTGAATTTAGTAAAAATCTCTTCAGTATTCGTTCGAATAGGTACCTTAAGTATAACTTTTATAATAGCTTTTTGGGCTATGTCTATTTTCTTTATTATTGTTGGCGTTGCACTTCCCCATCCAATAATTCCATATTCCATTATTGAATGACAAAGAGCATAGTATATATTTTTCAAATGTTTTAGGTCAATAACATTTCTGATTGATTTAAAGAAGTATATTAATCTATTCATTTTAGATGTCACGCAGTCAATGTGATAGTCCCATCTCAAGTTTTCATCAAATATAATTCCTAGATATTTTATGCTCTCTGTTCGTTCAATGATCGGGCAGTTACATGTTGGTTGATCACTTAAGTTTTCGGTACAGTAATCATGAATTCTTAGTTTATGTTCGTCACTAGGTTTATTTCGGGAGGTTATGCTGTATGCAATGTATTTTGTTTTGTTTGTATTTAGTGCCAGAGAGTTCCTGTCAAGCCATTTTTTTACTTCTGTCAATTCCGTTTCAGCCATTTTGTATACTTTTTTCCAAGTTTTTTCGTAATAGATGAAAACTGTGTCATCAGCATAACTGATGATATGTCCTTTTGTGGGAATATTGCATAGGTCATTCATATATATAAGAAACAGGATAGGCCCTAATACACTTCCCTGAGGCACACCACAGTTAATTGTTAGGTTTTCGCTTATGTGTTTTCCCACTTTTACACATTGCTTTCTGCATGTCATGTAATTTTTGAGAATTTTTAGGGAAGTATCTTTTACACCAATGTTTTCAAGCTTTTTGAAGAGCAAATTGTGGTTAATGGTATCAAAAGCTTTGGTTAGGTCAATAAAAACTGCAAGACACTTGTTGCCTTTATCCATTAATTCTTTTATATGGTCAGTGACATACGAAATTGCATCTGAGGTACTTTTATTTTCTCTGAAACCGTATTGGTTTTTAGAGAGGATGTCATATTTGTTTAAATAGTTCATCAGTTGCTTCTTTATTACCTTTTCCAAAATTTTTGACATTGAATTTAGTAAACTTATTGGTCTGTAGTTATTTATTTCTTCCTTACTACCATTTTTGTGAATCGGTAATATTGTTCCTTGTTTAAGTATGTTTGGAAATTCTCCTTTTTTTATTGATAAGTTTATAAGGTGTGTTAGTGGTTCACATAGTTCTTGCTGTAGTATTTTGAGTGTTTTTGATGAAATATTATCTTTCCCAGTTGCACTGTTTGTTTTCAGTGATGAAATAGTTTTTTCTATGTCCGTAATTTTAATTTCCTTTAATTCAAATTTAGAGCGAATTTCGGAGTTTGTGTCTGTTGTTACCATTCTGTCGATTTGGTTTTGTGGTTTATGTGTTTTGATTTTTTTTGCAGTTTCTTCTCCACAATTTGCAAAATAATGGTTTATATGTTTTACTATCATATCTGGGTTCTTTTCGAATAGCATTGTTTCTTCATTAATCTTAATTTTTTTAATAAATGAGTCCTTATTTTTTTTTGAATGTGTGATTTCTTTGAGTATTTGCCAGATTTTTTTAGTGTTCTGGTTGCATTCATTAATTTTGTTTATGTAGTATGTTTCCTTTGCTTTGTGTATAATATTAGTACAAATGTTTCTGTATCTTTTATAAAAATCAATGGTATATATATCGATTGGATTTCTTTTAATTTTTTCATGCAGTTTGTCTCTTTTCCTTATACTATTTAATATGCTCTGTGTTATCCATGGTTTGAGTCTTTTATTTTTATGGGGTGGTCGTATTGTTTTTTTAGAAGTAAATTTTTGTATTTTATTCTGTAAATATTTAGTGAAATATTCCCATGAGTCATTGGTATCGTCTATGTTTTTTAATTGTACCCAATTTTCTAATTTTAATTCATTTTTTAGGTCTTCATAATTTATGTCATATTTAATATATTCTTTTTTCATGTCTTTTTTTAGAGGACTGTTTTCTTTAATTGACAAAATTGTTGTGTAATGATCTGTTATTGTTGATTTATACACTAAAGATTGTGTAGAATTTTTCGTTTTTTTAAAAACATGATCAATACATGTTTGTGAGTTATGAGTAATTCTCGTAGGGATATTTATGTCGTTGATTAGTCCGAGGTGAGCTAAGGTTTGTATATATTCATCTTTTTGCGGATGTCCATTTCGCAATATGTCTATGTTCAAATCACCCATAATATATAAATTCTTTACCATTTTTAGGTTATTAATTTCTCTTTCTATTTCTGAAAGAAATGTATTTATATTACGGGTTGCTGGTGATCTGTATATTGCTAGAAGGGTGTTTTCTTTACCAAAAGAAATTTGTAGACAGTTTGTGTCATTAATTTTTAGTTCTGTTATTTGTGCTTCTAATTCATTGCTTATATATACTATAACGCCATCGTTTTGTTTATAATGCAACGATGTAGAATGGCATGTATAACCATCAAGAAATTTAGGACTGAAACTATTAGTTAATCGACATTCTGTCAGTATTATTATATCGATTTTAATTGGTAGACTTTGAAGGAGTATAACCAGTTCATCAAAATTTTTATTGATACTTCTTATATTCTGTTGAAGGATGTTGATATTATTAATTAGATGTAAGCATTCATTTGGGTTGTTTATATATATTGTATTAGTGTTATCTTCAATTTCATCGAGCATGTCCATTTTTTATTTTTAGTGCATTAATGTCTAGCATTTTATCCGGTTTATTCTTAAATTTATGCGCAATTTTAATAATACTTCTTATGATATTTGGATTATATTGGTTTGTTGAAATATATGATGTTATTCGTAAGCATGAGAATCTTTCTTGTATTATTTTCTTATGTAAGATAAAATAGTGAAATAATAAAAAATATAGTAAATTGATATATATGAGAGAAAAGTATAATAATAAATACAGTAAATTGTTATAGATGAACGAAAAGAGATACACAAGATATGTTTTCAGAAAAAAAGATATTATATGATATATAATGTGTTTAGACATTTTAAGAAGCATAAGTAAGCCAGTTCTGGGAAGGATTCTTTGTTTTAGGCAATTTTTTCTATATCGCAAGTTTGTTTAATCAGTACAATTCTTTCACCTGGACCTTTCCTAGCAAATAATTTGTTTTCTTTAAACCATACAAATTCAAAACCGGCCTCTTTAGCCCTTTTTTTGGCTTTCCACATAAGTTCTTTGAAGTACGGAGTGAGTACTTCACTGATGTAGATGGGTGTCGCGCTGTTTAGTTCTTTAGCTTTATATTTATAAGTTAGTAAATTGTCTCTGATACATCTGGAGTATAGTTGTATATGTAGTTTGTCTGGAGTATTGGGTCTGCGGTCTGGTGTCCGAATAACTCGTCTCAGGTCTTGAAGTTGCAGAGGCATGCCTAGTGATGTTGCTACTCGCACGGCTGCTTCGGTCAGTTGTTCTCCCTCTTGCACCTGCACTCCTGCTATCTCCAAACAGTCCAAGAGGGATTCTTGCTCCATAATGGCGATCCGTGACTCCAGATTGTCTATTCTGGTGCTTTTTGTTTTTACCTCCTCGCGAAGGGAATGCACCTCTTTCAATCATACATTCTCGTCTAATATCCTCATTTCTTATTCTACGATAGGTACATCGTTTTACCACACATTCGTCTTAGTGACCTCATTTCAACCGCGTTAATTCTACTTTCATACGTCTTCTGCCATGTCCATGTCTCACTAGCATACATTAGAGTCGGTGCGACGATACCATTGTGTACCGCGAGCTTTGCTTGCCTCGAAATAATTGGGTCAGCCATTACCGTTCTTAATGCACCATTCACTCTATTACCTACCGTTACTCTCCTGAAATATTATCTACCTGAAAGTTATTTAATTATTATATATCAGACTCTTGACTCAAAAGTCCAGGGTTCAATTCCCGGCGAGGATACGGTTGACAATCCGTTTTCAGTCTGAGTTTTTTGAGACAATTTTTCTTAATAATGTATTTAAGTATTTCACTTCCTTTCAGAAATACCACATTTTTATCGATTTTGAGTTTCATTAACACTTTCCGCTTTCAAAAGAAATCTGTAGCATCATTTCCTTACATGTAAGACTTAAATTTGTCTCCTTATCTAAATCCTTGTGTCTCCTCTCCTTTACCCTCCTCATTCCTTCACCCCCTCTTTTACCTCCTACCCCTTATCTTACCTCCTCACCCCTCCACTCCTATCCCTTCCTTTTTTTTATAATTTTAATTGTTTGATTATTACGTTATTATTTTATTACTCAAATGAATTGGTACATATCATAAACACAATTGAACCTCACAATATGGATATGTTTGGCTGTAATATATTGCCATAGGGCAAATGTAATATATTATGTATGTATTGCCATTGTAAATCTCTTTATAATATGTATATTGCTACTGTAAATCTCCAATATCGAAACAGGCGTAGTCCTAGCAAGGTTGGGATAGTATTTATAAATGATATTATAAGTGTCGAGATGGTATAAATAAATAAAAATAATTAAGCCCGGCATTGAGCTCTTATTATGTCCTATTCCGATTCGTCTAAATTTATCCGTCTGAATGTCAAAAAACATGAGAAATGTCAAAAATATGTCTGCATTTATACGGGACTCATTACGTCACACCGTGCGGATAAAGTCCTTTTATCCACGGTCGCCCGTTGGGTAGAGACATTTTCATACTCTGAAACGAATCAGAATAGGACATATTGTGTGCAAAACGATTTAAATAAATAAATATATCATTAGTCTACAGTACTCTTACAAAAATATTGCAAGTGACATGTTGTTGTTGGGTATGTGATGTCAATATTTGTCACAGTACCTACCTGTAGGTACCTGTTAATCACCCGACAAGAAATGTCATTAAAAATTATAATAATTAATTAATTTAAATAAGGGTTTATACAATAATAACTAATTCTATTTGTCTGAATATGCGAAAATTATTACGCACAATTGACATTAAACAAACAGGTAAATGTGTGCTTAGATATGTCGAATATAATCACAAATCGAAACAATGATGATGTCCGTAGAAGGCGTGCGATGGCTGATGTCTGATGGCTTACTGGGAACAAAAAAATATCATTCACGCTCGGATGGCAGATAATGGAAACAATTAGGACGTCTCATGGCACGGAAAAATAATAACGCACTTAATAACCCCTGGAACAATGGCGGCCGACCCCGCGCGTGCCAACGTCACTCAGGGATTGTCAACCCACGACAGACAGAGGCGGCCAACTTCAAAACGCTTGGTTAGTCAATCTATGAGTCAAAGGAGGGTATTTTTTTAACAGAATAGAAAAATACATCAGTCAGATAAACATAAACATTGCCCAACCGAAGAATTCTATTAATTGGTGAAATACGCAAATAATTAGTGTTGGACATCTTACAGAGGAATGTTATACTTTGGCGATTATTCCTTTTTGGTATATTTTTATTTTTTATTTTTTTTATTAGATTGGAAACTTAACAGCTATACATTTATAATACTTAATTTCAAATGAGAATACAAAATAAGTAGCCAATTATAAAGTTTCACATATTTAAATTATTATACATTATTAATGTTGGGTAGTCATTGTAAGATGGTGAGTGTATGTGGGGGAAAGGGAAGGGTAATGGATATAGGAAAGCGTTGATAAGGAAGTGATGAATGTTTAAGGAAAGTAGGTTTGATTTTTAACCAGTAATATTACCAATAACTGCGCGTAATTGGCGTTTCATCGATGTCTGTGTGGAGTTAAATATATCAGGTTGGGGGTCAAGACTATTGTAATAATTTAAGCATCTGTTGACATAATTATTCTGTGCGTAATTTGTTATGTATCTGATTAACAAGGTACGAGGAGCTAAATTAGTTATTGATTATCTTATAGAGGAGCATGATCAGGGGGCAAGTCTGGTCCAACCGCCGAAATCAAAACCGTCGTGATTACCCATATCGTGGATATATAATTATCATATGGAGTTCTATGACATATAGCTACGCCCACCTCCACCCGCTCCGCATATGGGGACTGAAAACGGCCCCTTTGCAGAACGCTAGTAAGAATGACAAAGAATGCATGGCACGAAGAGTAGCTCTAGAAGCTCCTCTAGACTCGTGGTCTCGGCACAATTGTGAATAAAGATATTATAGAACTCCATATAACAATTATATCCATGATATGGGTAATCGTGAGGGTTTTGATTTTGCCGGTTGGACCAGACTTGCTCTCTGATATAATCCTTATATTGGAGAAGTCATGAAGTTGCAGATATGCTAGTAGGGATACTTAATTTAAATCTTGTGCAGGATTTTTTAGTTTGGTAGGACCGCTGTCAGTCTGCTGTTTATAATGTGTGTTATATAATACGTGTAGATAGGTATGTTTTATATATAAGTTGTCTTCTTTATATTTTTTGTACTTGTTTTTTTACCTTAGCACTTTGCTTTATTTTCTTTTTTTATAATTATCTAAATTTTATTAACAAAATAATTTTGAATATTTTTAAATCGGTAAGTATACCCACAGACAGACTGTGCCTTGTGGGATTTTTGTGTACCTACACGGTTGATTTATTGTGATTGATAGATGAAGGTCCTAAGGTCAATCACTGGTAAAACTCTCCGAGATCGTGTTCGAAATGTTCAGATAAGGAAAACATGTGGAATAGAGGACATCGTTCGATGGAGTAGATCCAGAAGAAGGCATTGGAGGGACCATGTAGCCAGGATGGACAGTGATCGGCTTGCAAATATAGCAGCAAATGAAATTCCTTCCGGCCGCCGCCTACCCGGTAGACCACCCAAGAGATGGAAGAATAGCTGGACTTCGTCATCCCAGGAGGCATAGTTT
This sequence comes from Molanna angustata, assembly GCA_963576475.1. Classification (NCBI taxonomy): domain Eukaryota; kingdom Metazoa; phylum Arthropoda; class Insecta; order Trichoptera; family Molannidae; genus Molanna; species Molanna angustata. The sequence continues at coordinate 21,039,705 of OY754978.1, read as the reverse complement.
CTGAAGAACAGACCAACTAGGTCTACTAAACGAAGAAGATATTATGTCTATGATCTGGTATATTGTATGTTAACCGTGTACCAAATCATAAATAAATAAATAATTCAAAAAACCTTAAGAATTCGTTCTGGACAAAATAATGTTATCTATATGATCCGAATCGATGTTATATATCCATGAAGTTATGTGTTTTTTGTAGTTTTGTGACGTTGTATTTTGAAATAGCAGTTTAGTGAAATGTGTAATTGCGTAATTCTTTGGCTACATATTCCATCGTTATGCATTAACATGTCCTTATAGAATTCATGGTTTAAGGAAAGACAGAGGAATGACAGGGTATGGGGAACATCAAATCACAAGTAGTGGTTCGGGATTCCAAATGCAGCGTGATTCATTAGGTTGGCTCAAGATTGTGATAAGTTTGGTGTGATGGTCGTCAGCCTCCGTCAAAAGCGGCACACGAAGAAGATAAAGTCAATATGCAATTTGGAAAACGATTATAAATTTGTCTGTAAAACATTACCCCCGTGGCACAGTTAGTAAACAAATTGGCTTATGCGCTGGCGTCATAGTTTCGAACCCTTGCAGAGGAGAAGTAGTCTAGTGTCGAATCCAAAAATAACTGTAAAACCAATAAAAAGAAAGTAAATACATAAAAAAAAACATGACATAAAAATACGTACACTTCAACCTCCAGAACATGCCTTCGGGCTAGAGGAGGGGAAACATCTATATTTGTTTGATAAATATTTTATCTTTTCTTATTAATGTTTACATTGTACTGGATTTTGGAATAAATAAATACACCTAATAAGAATATAAAAAAAAATCATTTGTCACGCAAATATTGCTGCTCTGGATTGGAAACATTGGTTAGTTAGAAAAAAAATGCTTTACGGCATAACGTAATAGTGTCGATGGTATGAATGTGTATCTTGTACCTATGTGTATGTGCAACCTTCCATTGACTCTGTCTGAATTTTCGATCATTATTGTTGTCACAATACTTTCTATAAAAAAATATAATTAATATATAAAAATAAACTCTCACTTGCGCAGGCTGCCGGGAACCATTAATTATTATTACTAGAAGAAATGAAAACTATTTAAGAATTTCATATTGAAACTTATTAGGTAATATTGAGAACAGATCTCACAGCTTCATTTTGGTTGCAACGTCACAGTAGAACAAGGCAATCAATGAAAAATTTGATGACTCTCTTTTCACTTATCTTGACGTTGAAATTAAGAATAAACTAATAAGTCACTCCACAAAGTATTTAAATTTTGTATGGAAAATTTTCAACATTTTTATGAAATGAGTATTTGATCAATATTTTTATATTTGAATATATAATTATAAAAAAATGATATTTCTTCAATACCATTTTATGTAAGTGGTGTGCCTTTTTACCAATTTGAAAATAAAATTTCAAATTTTAAGTTTCCTGACCCTGGGGTCACTTTGAAATATTTGACAGTTAAAAAAATTGAGAAGCACTATTCAGCAGGGGCGTGCCTAGAACTTTTGGACACCGCAAACCCCGAGGAAAAATTGGAAAATGTCGAAAATTTAACGTTTATTAACATCATCGTCCATAGTAAGTGGCTACAAGAAATATTATTAAAATCACATGCCAAAATAATATATTCATTTGTCCTGTAAAGCATCGTTCGATTTCCAATCTCGTAGTATGATTGGAATAAAACAATCAAAAAATTATTTAGTGTTGAATTTAGGCAAGCCAAGATTTTCGGCTTCAATAAGCAATTCCGGTACTGCTATTAAGATATCCTTCAATATCAAATGGGCCAAAGTGAGTATGAATATTTAAGTCTATGATCGATGAAGTTAAATAAACACGCCGTACATAGCTCACAGCACATAGCACATTGCACATAGCACACAAACAGACACATTGAGATGAAACTTTCAAAATACAATCTCAGCATGATACTAGTTGATAATCTGCAATAAAAATAGCTTACTCTAACAAGCTTGAAACAGTTTGATCTTGCATTATATTGAATAATTCTGATATTTTCTGAGCTCTATAACTCAACGAAAAATTGGTAAAAAATCAATTGCAAATTTCCATTACGGAAATACAGGTGAATTTGAATAAAAGTGTTATAAAAACATATAAATAATAAAAAAAATTATTTATTTATTTAATTATTAACTAGTCTTTTGCTAAATGGCAATTTCTTCTAACTTAACAGTGTTCCAGCCCAGATAAGCAATACTTACTTACTTAACGAGTCCGAGTACTTCTCACTAGGCCTTCCCACTCCAGAATACAGCAACCGCAACGGCATTGTCATTAACCATCTTCAAGTCCTCTGCGTCGCATGTCATTGGCATATCTTGACAGATGAGGAGGTGTTCGTCAGTTTGTATCTCGCCGCAATTGCAGGAAACATCCTCTTCCACCCTAATACCCCACCTTAGCATGTTCTCTTTGCATCTTGTCACACCGACGCGTAATCTATTAAGTGATAATCAATAGATAAGCAATAGTAGCATGATAAATTAATTTTTCCTCTGCTGGGGATCGAAATCAGGAAGCCCGCACAGAAACATGTTGCATTTATACACCATTCAACAATCTTATTTCAAAAAATGCCATAAATTATAACAACGCGGAAGTGTCCATTATATATGTGAATGAATGAATGAATGAATGAATGAATAATATATTTTTCAACAGTATAAATATTACGAAGGAACAAAATACAATTTAATTTATACCTAATTACAATTTTACAATATTTTTTTTCACACATTTGGTAATTTTACTTTCTCGCTAGACATAGTCTGTTCTGAGGCAGTACTAGTTTAAAATTGCTATGGCTACTCTGCGATCATATGATTTGTTTTCTTTTTTTTTCCACATATTCCATTCACTTAGAACATCGACAGCCAGAATGAAAAACTCTAAAACCTCTATCTCAAAAAATCTAAGAGTACCGAGGCAGATCCTTCTCTTCCAATCTGCTTCAGCCAACGAGTAACGAGGTATTTTTTTAACGAGGATTTTTGCCATCATGCGATATGTTTTGTTCAATATCCATCATTATTTTATTATAGAGTCTTGGTGCCAAAAAACTATATTGACGCTGCGAATGTGTCGTTCTTGGTTGTGGCGGTCTTAGCTGATATCTGTTTTTAGTGCCATGTATCAATATATAGTCCGGTTGGAACTCAGCAGTGTTTTTATGTGACGAATGCAAATTAATAAACATTTTACTTCAGAAGGCATATATAACAATAATTTAAGAACTCGTGTGATTCAAGCTTCCGTATAGGGAAATAGACATTAGCCTTCATCTTCGTCGTTATAAAGTTGACTATCTTAGTCGAGCCAATAACAATATCCAACATATAAAGTACTTATAACTTACGTCAATAGCCTAAGGTAATTTCAATTAAATGACAGCTTTGGTGAAATAAAATTTAAATAAAATATTAAAATTAAAATATATATCAAACGCTCGAACCACAGACTCCAGATGGACTAAGAAGGTACCGGAATGGCGACCTAGAACGGACCAAAGAATTGTTGGATGGCCTCAAATAATCGCTCATGACAGAGAGCTGTGGAGGCCAATGTCCATTACTGGACGAAGGAGGGCTGAAATAACAAAATGGTGATACTTATACTAATTACTCTATAGTAAATGAACATGAAAGAACCAAAAAAATAATAATAAATCTCAATATATGGCGTTAGAAATTAGTTTCATTGATATTCGATAGATGGCGATGGCGTTCTCAGTTTATGTATTTTCAAACGGTTTGAATTTATCATTTATCAAAATATTTATATGGAATTTATTTGTAATAAAAGTAGTCAACAAAAAGGCACAATAAATTGGTGAAGGTTTCGCAAGCGTTTAATGTGATCACATATGACTTATAATGAAATATTGTATTTGGAAAGAGAGGGTGGAAAGGAAAGATGCATACGTTTGAATGCGTAGCGTATGTATGTACATGTACATGTACATATATCATATGTAAATGTATCTATAAATAAACAACGCAATAGACAATAATATAAAACTAGCTCACCTTAGCACAGGCTATGCCTAATGAGGGGGCTAGTAACAAAGATACAAACAAAAAGAGATAGCTTTAACTATGTAAACAACGGTGAATTAATAATAAAATGATATTTATTGAAATGAAATAACTTATATTTACTTTGTATGTTTACTATGTATGAATAAGCTTATAATATAACCTTCAATTATTTTGTATCTTATATCTACTCTATGTTTTTGGATAGAAATAAATAAAAATAAAATAAATAAATAAATAAACCAGCCGATAACAGGCCATAAGCCGTGTAGATGTCTGATTTACCAATTGTCCTATAAATAATTTATCTCTATTGAGATATTAAATAAGTAAAAAAAAATTGTTTGGATCTATATTACCTATAACCAGCCTATATTAATTACAGTGAAAATTTTACAATTCGTCGGACTTCGTGGATCAGTTGATTAGATATCTGACTGCTGATCTAAAGGAACCAGGTTCGATTCCGGTTTTCAATCTGTATCTGTCCTGGGTTCGATTCCCAGCAGAGGAGAAAATTATTTAAATTTATTTCTCACGCAAATATTGCATCTCTGGGCTGGAAACACTGGTTAGTTGGAAGAAATTGCCATACCGCAATAAACTCGCCTCTTGCACAGTGTGCAAGGAAGTGTTCATTATTAGGTATTATTATTATCAGTGAGACGATTAATATCGTATGTCTCCATAATGTGGCAACTTGTTATTGGATGCGTTTTAAATTAATATTTGACATAGCACCTTTCAGTTGCCCGAAAAGCAGTAAAAAATAAAATAGGTTAATATCAAAGAAAAAATATAAATCTTCATATAAAATTATTTTTTTCAACTATTGAATAAGTAGGTATATTTAGACGCAAACTTGCTTGGTTGGTACCTATATGCGCGAGAGGACAAATTCATTTTTTTTAAAAGAAAGAATATGTCATTGAAACAAGTACATATACATACTCATAAATTCCCTAAATTAAGCATAAACTTGTGCTTAGGTGAACGAAATCGGTCGTGGCAGGATTCGAACTTGCGACCACTGGATTACAAACCCAGCGCGATAACCGCTCTGCCAACACATACTTTTGTGTACATAAGTAAATAATGATAGCTACAAAAGTAAATTATATACAGGCATGATCACGTTTTATTTACAAATGCACTTGATCGCAAATTGACGGATCACCTATAAGTTATTTGCGGTTGTTGGAATATTAAAAAAAATATTAAGAAAACCTGAAAATAATGAAATCAATTGGGACGAATTTAATGTATTCTTTACATATTAATATTTTTCTGGGTCCGCAACTCGAAACAACAGTCATTTGAAAGTATAAAATCCGCAATAAAAATGATCTTTTATGTTCACTTGACCACTCATAGTGCGATGGTGGACTCCATAAAACGGATAGTTTATTTGGTTTAATACTCTTACTGGATGTGAGCAACAGTATACCTAGCGCCCGACTAGAGGATACTTTGAGATTTATTTCTGTGATAACGGAGCAATCTGAAACATCGAATCCCTGACCCCCCGAGTTTAATGACTGTTAAGTTCTATGTTGAACACCAACGCCTAGTGTACCAACGTGGATTAAATCCAGCAATTATGATGTACCAACGAAGACACATCTCAGGCTGCCCGACTTGCACGAAATTTCAATCATGCGGATACAGATATTTGCTGACACAGGTTCAAGTGATTTGAAATAGATTAATGCTTGAAAAAAAATTGGGCTTAACTTAACTTGATTTGTAGTTAAAAAATATGATAATACCTGTATCAAATTGGTCTCGAAAACTCTGTATGTAATAAAATAATTTATGACAACGAAAGATTTTATTCTTGTTTTGGTCGTTTTCCAGATCTGTGACCACGTAGCCAGAATGGACAGTGATAGCCTTGCGTTTATAGCAGCAAATGAAATCCCTTCTGGTCGCCAACAATCCAAAAGACCACCAAAGAGATGGAAGGATAGTTGGACTTCATCATCTGAAGAGGCATAGTTTTTGAATAGCAGACGAACAGGTCTACTTAACTAAGAAGAAAGAAGATTTAAAATGATATATTTTTTATGCTACAATAACCAATTTTTCCACACTATACCAATTTATTCACACTCTATTAGAAACCAACAGCATAATGTCATTAAGAGTTGAAAAAAGAGTCAATAGAATTAGTTTTATAGAATCAAGCTTGTCTGAATCACAAAGTACCATTTCAATAATAGGAGGATGTAGATGTAGAATATCATGTGGATATCCAAAGTGCTGAAAGTATAACCACATTCTTTAAAAAACTGAAAACAAATTTGTTCTAAAGAATAACATTAAAATTACCTAGCAGTGCCACTGGAACGATACGGAATTTTTGAAGACGCTATAGAAATTTACATATTATAAACAGGTATTAATGTGATAATTATTTACTAGTTGCATATAACGCATGAAATCCAACTGTCGATAGCGATAGTATGTATGTATAGTTGAAGAATACGTACCAAACTATAATCCCATAAATCCAAATTATTGAATATTTTAAGATATTTTGTTTTTTATATAACACATGTAGGAATGTATGTCAAGATAGGATAATATGGAGATAGGTACTTTTTTCCTATCCAGAATATGAAAACAGCATGATGTTATGAATGTATGTTTGGAGATTATGTATGTATCAAAGTATTAAGTCACCTTAGATATTGCGTATAATCCACTGCCATACAAATTGTATAAGGCGATATCATCACTAAATTAAATTTTAAAAAAATTGTTAAAAAAAATTTGAAATGTACTACTACATTGTTCATATATTTATAATAAATTAAATTATGTAGTTGGGGTGTTTCAGCTTTTTTCGATATTTTGGAAATACAGGAAGTTAACCACATAAATTTATCATAAAAAAAATTTTTCTTTATAAAAAAACGTTTGAGAAACTCTGGAACTTTTTTGAAAAAAACATTGAGGTTTTGTATTGGTCTATATTGATACAAATTTTCAGCGTTCTAGCTTTTGTGTATGAATTATGAGATATATGGAGGTAAAGTAAAAATACAATAGTTGAGAAGTCCTGATTGAAACAAAAACTCAACATTCTATATTTTATATAATTCTATATAACTTTCTATCTTTTCTGAAATATTAGGCTCTATGCATTGAGTGGATCACACGTTATAAGGGACGGACGGACACACAGACACACAGAATGTTCTACTTCAAATTCTGTATAAATAACATATATGCTACGAAGCCTCTTAGTTGGTGTTTTTGGCATGCAAAAAGTCCTCCACACCATAAAAAATGTTCCTTCATATACGTGTCATGGCTTAATACTGTCGATTTGTTAAGATAATTAAATTCTCTTGAACGTCTTTTTTCGTCTATTTAAGTTAAGATATTCATGAGAGGTTCTAAATAACATATTTATGGATGGCTTGAGGTGTAACTATAAACTTATTGGTTCCAAGAAAAACGACAAGGATTAATTTTCTTGAGGCATACCTATGCAACACCTGTTATAATTATTACTATAGCAATTATAAGAGTGAACTACAACAATATATGCCAGCAAAATAGGCTTGGCACGTTTTTATAATAAAAGGACAAAACATAATATATATTCGACGGGAATCATAAATCATAAGATCATAACTCATACGATGCCTAGAGTTTGTTTCACAATATTATGAAATGGCTATTTCGAAACGAAATTTATTGCATGTAATATCCTTTTATACGCGTGCCTTTAATTGGATTTAAATAATCATGAATAAACTCGATTGAATCAAGATAAATCAAATGATCAATTTTTGAAACAACTTGCAAAATAATGCATTAGGTTGTGAATTTACAGTGTTGCAATAAACAATTACAATGGTATTAATAATATCTTTAGAGTTACATTTTTTGAAAAGTTTGGAAGAACGAATTCACTTTAATTAGACCACCAATTTAATTTTTATGTTTTACAAATATCCTTTAAACAATTAAATGACATGTTCATAAAATGGTGTCATCATGGGTACCCAAAAGAGGTTTAGGTCTTAGAGAGGGGTACCCAGGAATTAGAAAAAGTCAGGAGACCGAGGCTGCCAGGGGAGGACGAAATTGTAAAGGTAGAGTCAGACCCTATGGCAAAATTGCCAAATACATATATCGCAGTTTTCTATCAAGTCAACGCTTACATTGTTATCACTGTTACTATAGAACTATGGAGACACTATGGCACCCGTGTGAATGAAAATTCCCATGCAGTGCCATAGAATATGGTTAGGTACGGCATACAAAAAGGTATTACGAACGTGTTAGACATATATTTTTTATGTCGTTGATTCCTGTCATTCTGACAATTCAGTATCAATATCGTGTTTTGCAATAATATGCAAAATGTCCGGAAAAGCGCAATCGGCTGTAGTTATTGGTTCATATTAAGTTGCTAAGGGACAAGACAATGCTCAGAAAACTAAGAATAAAAAGAAACACATATGATGATTTGAGAGTTGATTTGAGAGTTGCGTCGACATTGTATAATGAATAGTACAATCGTCTTTTAATTTAAAATTTTATATAATATTAGCAAAAACTTTTTCTTGCTCAACAATAAATGTCAAGCACAACATGACTACAAATTGATCACGCGGGAACAAGATGTGTCAACGTCAAGACAGTAGCGCTCTAGAGAAAATCATGATCGTAAAATACACACGATATAGCGGCCGCCGTGGCACAATTGATAAGCTGTTTGGTTTCTGTGCGGGCATCCTGGATTCGATTCTCAGCAGAGGAGAAAATTATTTAAATTTATTTCTCTCGCAAATATTGCTTCTCTGGGCTGGAAACACTGGTTAGTTGGAAGAAATTGCCATATGGCAATAAACTCGCCACTTGTGCAGTGTGAAAGGAAGTGTTCATTATCATTATTATTATTATTATAGCGTCTGAGTGGGACACCATATGCTATGACTTCGACAGCCATAGTTTTCTATGCCCGGGATATTATCATGACGATTATGACATATTTTCTATGCTCCTGTGAGTGCCATAGACTTCTTTATGGCACACCATATTATATATGTAAGACTATTTCATACATATATAATATGGTGGTTTGCCATTGCGTCTGACTAACTTGAGATGCGTCCCAACTTCTATGTACATAGATGTACAAAACGTAAGCGTAACAGCAAATTACTTGAGAGGTTGGAGACGAAAGTTGCTTGAGGTCAAGGCTCAATATGGTCTGAGGAGCCATTGAATGAATTGTAAAAAAAGAATAATACAAAAAAAACTTGTTTAGTTAGTATCGTAAATAAAAATAATATTATTTTTTTGTTTTTCTTTTACATTTACAGAATTTATATTTTCTTAGAAGTACGTCTCATTTTGGCCTTAGAGAGCACCCAGGCAAAGAAAATTGAAAACCACATTATCCTCTCATTTGATGAACCTACAGAGTTGCATTTGTATGGGTCCAAAAAAATACTTACATCCTGTGCAGGGGTCGAGCGTGGTGCCAAATGTCAAGTAGATAACCTTAACAATTTGCCACGGCGCGGCGAAATTCCAAAGACAGCATAAAATTAAAAAAAAAATGTAACGCTATGCAGGTCAACTCTTTATAAATAAGATAAGTAGGATAGGACGGGATACTGTACATAGTTGGTTGTAAACAGGGACGAGAAAATATTTGAATTAAAGTGAATTAGTGACATATAATATTCTATCACGAAAGTGCACGGAAAACAACTTTGCTTCGGAATGAAGCATCCACACAATCTTTGCATTATACAGTCATCTCTCCAGTGGCGTAGGGGGAACAACCATACATTTAATTTTATTTATAAAAAAAACGACTAATATTTTGTTTACCTAAATTTGAATATTTATGCATTTTAATTGTATTTAAAAAATAAAAATTAAAAGACCAAGTATCATTTAAAAAGCTTGCATTTATGAAGGTGTTTTTAATATAAGTACCTATGTTAAAAATAAAAACAGATAAAAATGTATCGCTATATTTTTAGTATTAATATTTTCAGCTAGGTATTTTTAAGCGCCCTTGAGGTGATCACGCAAAAATGGCGCTACATAAATTATCCATCTGTTATTATAATTATTCTTATAATTTATTGTCATTTTACCCCATAAAAAAACCTTTACATTTTTTACATCATATACATTTTTTAATGTTGAAAACGCCCTAACTAGGCGAAACGATCATCCTTCAAAATGGGAATAAATTAATAAAACTATGTTTGTTTTGATTTTTAACCTAATCACGTAGTTATGGAGTTACATATACAATGTATACCTACTCCCTGTGTTATGTATATGTTTTGACTAGAATTGCTACTTTTTGAACTAAGTGCAGTTCGTGTTACAAATTTACGCATTTTGCATACATAATCCAAACCTTGATATACTCATTGTACCATTAAATGAATCTTAGGTTTATGTAAATTCTAAAGTGCGACTTTAAAATTACATGTGTTTTTGACTTTTGCAATGTTTTCACACCTATGTGTGAATACAAAATAAGATGAGTTAGTAAAATAAGATTGTGAAGTATTTCTTGATATATCTTCTTCTTCTTCTCCTTTTGAATAGACCTTCAGGACTATTTTTTAAGAAGCTTGCTCTTCCTTGATATATATAATATATATTCTATTACTTTAAGTTCTTAAGATTTGTCCTACTCACTCGGGAAACATAAATTCCAACAAAAAAAATGGAACATATGTATAAAAAAATAAGGGGTGAGCCACCACTGGTTTGCGATGGCGAGGTGAACGTCTCATTATTAATTCAGTAGCGGCAAACCATCCATGTATATGAATCGGTGGTAAATACCTACCCACTTATTCTCAGATACAAATTAACGACAACTTGAAAGAGAAAAGAGTTCGCATTTTGATTAATTTATAATATACTAAATCGTCTATCATTAAAAAATAAATAGAATAGGTTGTATGTACCTAAAAAATAATTGTAAAAAAATCTTACAATTAACATTGTTCAAACCACAAAATAGTGATTTGATACGATCGTTTACGAAAAGACCAAATCTTCTTTAAGACGGATGTCATCTATGTTTTGTTCTGTGGAAGAAGCGGTTTAACTTAATATTCTGTCAAATATCAATTTAACACGCACCCAATGATATTTTTGAGACATATATGTACATGATAAATATATAAATACTAATACATAAGTCAAAAATAGAAAGAGAAAAAAAAACATACGTACCAATATAACCTACCTTTTCATTTAATACAATAAATAATAAAAGGTATTTACCGAATAAAAAAGAAATAATTAAGTTGGTATACAATACATATTATGAAAAAATGCGGTGTACAATATAAAAAACAAAACAATAAAATTATAAAATAAAATAGGAAGTTGAGTTGTAATAAAATAAAAACAATGAAACAAAACATAAAAAGAAAACCAAATAAAAATATAAATATCCCATACAAAAACAATACTTTTATTACATACTAAAAAAAGAAAAAAATCAACTAATAATACACTTTATTGGACGTTAACCATCCATCTTGTAACAGAATGTGATTTTTTAATAAAAAAAATTATTTATATTTTATAAAAATATTTTTTGAAAGATTTCAAGATTTTTAAAATAATTTAAAGATTATTCTTATATTTCGATTAGTACCTACCCACCTATGTACAGATAGTTTTCTCAGTTTGAAATTGTCGTTTGAAAATATTGCTACGTAACTTTTTGAAGGTGTTGGGATCATAAGATATACGTTAGTATCTACAAATCAAAATTAATCTAAAAAATCCACTATCTAATGTTCTACCATATTATACAATCCGTTTTTATTTTTAAAAGTTTTATGTTAAATATTTGTACCTATATATTATTTAGGTACCTACCTGGTTGAATTGTGTCATATTCAAATGAATAATTTTATTTGATAGATGAGGAATGACAATTCAAAATAGAAATGGTAATTTAACATGGAGACATATCTGGTTCCCCTTCAAAATTCATCGCTGTAGTCAGTCATTATAGGCAATGACAGTATAATTGCATTGAAAACCAATTTCATTTTCATTTGCATAAATACCTACCAATAAGACGATTACCATCTTATTCCCTAATAAAAGTAGTTATACAAATACAAATTGGGAACGGTGAATAAATTTCGAAAATATGAGTAGGAATTATCGATTTAAAAAAAATATACCAGAAGCCATATTGTGTAGGTACCTACCGTGAGAAAATGTGGCGACAACATGTTTCCAAAAATATTTTATTTTATATTATCCATTCAATTAAAAGAACATTGATTACGAGTAACAATAATTAAAAGAACACATACAAGGTGTCCAATAATCCAACGTATTCCTTTTAAGGGCTATTATACCAACTCATGACTCGCTAGAATATGCAAATATGACCTCAGTAAAAGTGCTTTAGTTTTCTAGATATTGCCACTTTTACAAAGTGCCTTTTTTCGAGTGCCACATTTAAAAAATTTCAATATTTTAGAATTATAATTTATGTTACAAAATCTTGAATAACTCAGCCATTGATCACAATCCAATATAAAAATAAATTTTTTTGGCGCAGAAAAAAAAAATTATGCCCGGGTTATGAATTAAAAAAAATATTGCCATACTTTGATTGTTCACACTGAAAAAAAAATGTATGACACCCACCTGGCAAATTGTTGCAAAAGTTGGCGCAATTATTGTTATTTCCAAAATAGTATCTGAGAAGTCTGGTCCAACCGGCGAAATCAAAACCCTCACGATTGCCCATATCATGGATAAAATTATTATATGGAGTTCTATAATATTTTAAGATGTCATAGAACTCCATATGATTATTATATCCATGATATGGGTAACACAAGGGTTTTGATTTCTCTGGTTGGACCAATCATGCCCCCCAGAGCTCCTCAATTAGATCGGGAACTTTGTAAAAATCGATTGAAAGATACCAGTATATACAAGAGAAGGTAAAAAAATGGTGTAAAAAATTTGAAGGTACAGATGATATTTTAAATTGATATTTGAAACATTTATTGCAAAATATCTTACGTATTTTAAAGACAGTAAAGCAAGTGTAATGTTTTAAAAGATCCTCTTGTTTATGTTTTTCTTTAGTAAGCTTATTAGCGCGATAGCTTTTATATCGGAAGCCTCAATATTAAATTTAGAATACATAGTTTTGCTTAATTCTTCATACAATATCTTCACTTTTGTTGTCTTTTTGCTGTTGAAAGTTCATTTTGTATCATAACTCTTCATACACTTTTGCGCCGAAGAATGCAACTTGAATTTAAATTCATAAATAACAACATGCGGTGAAATTGTTTTGGTATGAAAATAAGATTGAGGGGCAAAGTATATCTACTTCACATAGGTATACCAAATTTCAATTTAAAGTTTCAAATGAATACGGAATTTTATGATTCTGAAAGATGGATCTTATAGAGGCAAAGGAAACTATGAAAGTGTACTACAAATTGAGTAAACAGTATGGGAAAGTAGTGCAGGTCAAAATAATATTACAGAATTTCTCATAAAAATTGATGTTATAAATCGTTAGCGTGTTCAAAAAACAGTTCAAATCCAGTCTAAATAATATACTGCATCAATTATTGATTTATATTTATTTATTTAGGTTAAAATTTAGACAAATAACAGTGTTAAGACACAGAACATACAATATTAACATCAAGTATTAAGGCCTATTACATTTTGTCGTTGTGATTAATATAAAATAATACAATAAGTTTGCAAAAAATCATAAAATATGATCATAGTTTGGTATATAGGTAAGAGCTAAATTTCAAGTTTACAATTATTCCAAACATAATATTCAACTAAAAGGAAAAAAGAGAATTTAATACCGTCAAGGTTTCCTATACGAAGCGGTTATTGATCTTCTTTTGTATTAAGTATTTATATATTATATAGTATGAATTTTTTGTTCCAAAATAGGGATATCCGCAACTCCTAATTCTCTACGTCTTGTGAATGTCGATCGAAGAAAAAATGGCGTGATTACGTAAATTCTTTATAGCCAGAAAACAGTGTGTTAAAAAAATAAATGAGGTGATCGTTGTCTACCAAAATCAGATTATATGGCGTTGAGATCTCTCTGCCTAACGTTTTGGAGACGTGACATGATGGTATTTATGTATGTATCATATCACACTGATTTGGTTGTAGGTATAAATTATTCAGTTAGATATGAAAATATTAAAACGTTCTGGATATGAAAAGGAAGGTAGGTACCTACATGTTTTTTATCGAGGGCATCCCTTTGAATGTAAAAACTTGTAGGAAAGTGAGACAATTGAAACGATTTAACATGATAAGGAAAACTTTTCATTGCTTCAAGAACGACAATAGCAATTATTATAAGGAGAGGAGAAAGAAGTTTGTTTTAGGCTCGGAATGGAATTTTTCTTTGGACAAGGTTGACTGGTTTCTTTCAAAATGGTCTCATAACTCGGAAAATTTTGTGAGTTATGGATATTGACCTGAATTTTATGACAGTGTTATCTCCCTACAGCAATACCTACATACACTATTGATATTTGTTTTGACAAACTTTTAAAGCGTTTATCGACTATGGGAAAAAATATGAAATAACACGTTAGGTAGACAATAATTTGATTGATATCAACCAACTTTCTTATTATGACATAGTATTAATATTTTTCTCTTTATTTGCAATAAAAAAATAAATTCGATATTCAATTTATGCCTCCTCTACACATCGACAGATACGTCGGCTGATGCATCAGTAGACATATCCGCGGATAAATCACGATTCGTCCACACATCCGCGAGTTAATCAGTCTGTGTTCAACCTCGAAAGACGCATGTCGTGCCGCAAACAAATGGATGTGGATACAGTAGCGGCCGCTGCTATTTACTTATTTAGCAGGCACTTATAATTACTACTGTGAACCGCAACAGAGTTATTAAGAAAAGATTGTACATAAGAAGGTGGTGGATGGTGACTATACACAGAAACAGAACAAAGTGAAAATACATATATTCGGAATAAATATTTTGACAATATTAACTACTAGCGTCTACTGCAGATATTTACTTTTCATAATGACATATTTATCAAAATCTTTCGGTTAGGATAGGTTTGTTTGTAATAATAATAATAGCGACGCAGTCGCTCATAAATAAAATGTTTCTTCAGTGGTCATAATAGCAACCAATTCGACGAGAAAACTAAGCACGCACGCGTGCACTCTGAATTTCCGTCCAGTACCGATTTATTCGCAGATGTGTGGACAGTCGCCTTGCGTACGCGCTGCCGCTCTTTGATCCGTGTCGAAAAAACCGACACCAAATGGATATGTGGCCGATGCATCGGCCGACGTCAAATACCTACTACATACGCGCAAAACCTCCCCTCTACACATCGACAGATACATCCGCAGATACAATCTGCCGACGCATCTGTCGATGTGTAGAGGAGGCTTTACATAATAAAAAAAAAATATTTGCAACACTAAATATAATTTAAACAAGATTTTTGCTCTATGGAATAGTGGAGAGTCATGGTTTTTCAAGCGTATTTTTTTACATCAATTTCTCAATGAGTGTCATGAAGAGAGTACATACTATTGAGTTTCGTCGTAATGTTTTTGTGTATTTGTTTGTTTATTTATTTACGGCAAATTGCCTTTTATACATAAACAACAATTAGGTATACACATTGAAATACAAATGAAAACTTAAAACAATCATAAACTACTATTACTAAATCAATAAATATATAAAAAAAATACAATTTGAAATAAAAGATATAGGTATAAAATACAAAAGTCATTAAAATATACAAATAATCATATACACACTTTGAAAAAGATATAGGTATACTTATACACATTGAAATACAAAAATTAAAATATTCAAATAATCATATACACACTTTGAAAAAGAAAAAAAATATATATTCAATAATCATACAAAAAAACTATACTTATAATAAAATAACAAGAAGTCAATATAAAAAAAATAATAACAATAGTGTAAAAAATTAAAGAACTATAAAAACAAACATATGAGTACATATGTACTTAGAAAAAAAAATATAAAGTAAATAATAAAACAAAATAAAGCGTTAACAAAAAATATAATATGTACAATACACGTGAAGTAGGCAAGCAAAAAAAATAGAAGAAAAAAAGATGTAATGCAAAACAACGCTAGGCAGGTACCCGCCGTCTTTAGCCAGTAGAGTCATGGTATAATGTGGCTGTGTGTGTGTGTGTGCGTTAGTTTAGGAGCTATCGAAGTGGAACAGGGTCGGTGCTCGGCTAGATAATGCCGGTGCTTGTAAATTGACCCATAATAACGGGGGTGTCGAATTTTAAATTTATTATTATTTATTGTACAATTTAATCAAATCAGAAAATGATAGAATATTCGTGTCACTTTGTAAATAGTTCATACTTTCTATGGGAATGTGAAAAAAAAATCGATTAATATATTGGAAGTATTTACGCTGAATTTGTTATAAGTTACGAATGTGAATATTGTAATGACACCATAATATTATATGAGAGTATTCAACTTGGTTTATGAGAAAGTATCTTATGGTTTGCATATTTAGAGAAAGAGTTTAAAAATAGTTCAATAATGAAAAAAAAAAAATGAAAAAACAACAATAGAAAACGAAACAAAAAAAAATTAAAAAAAAATTAAAAAAACAAAAAAAAATTATATTTAAAAATAAAAAAAATAAAAAAAAATTGGTGCACCTAGAGGTCTTCCAAACGCACGTGCACTCGAGACGTCCCAGGCATTGTCGCTCCCGGTGTCTCTCCAGTGCTTGATCCGTCACCGATCATCTTCAGAACACCACGCCTATATGCACCCAATGATGTTGCAAATATATTTACTTCGTTATAACGGTTACCCTCCCTTAACAACCTTTGTAAAAGTGAGTTGTAATAATAATTTGATGTCGCACTATCGCAGGAAAATGTAGTTCTACTACGAGTATTCCGGGTTGGAATATGTAGGCTTATTCGTTCTAGGAGGTAAGGGCAGTCAATTAGGCTATTTATGATTTTATATAAAAATAACATATCTGCAAGTGTTCTTCGGTTGATCAACTTAGGTAAATTATAAGTAAGTCTAAGGTTATCTTAATTTATATCGAACAATGATATTCCTAGTTTATAATTGATAAAACGCAAAAATTTATTTTGTACTTTTTCTATACTTTTATATTGTGTATATGCCGCTATCCATATGTCGTACACAAATATGAAAATTTGTGTCCTCTGTTCAGCCCAAACTAAAAGGCCAATGAACTTCTTATTGATATCATATGTGTGAAGTACCTACATTAAAACAGTTTTTTATATACATAAATTTACCTAATATTACATTATAATGGAAATAAGTTTAATAGTGGAATATTTATTAAATTAATTTGGTAATTTATTATTGGTTTATTTAAATTTACATTTTTTCTTATTTATAATATTTCTGTATTTGTAAAAATAATGTTAGCTTACATATGGTCACCCTTACCTTCTTTACCCCTCTACTTCTCCTTTCCTCCCCTCTCGCTGCTTTTACCTAAACATATTATTTTTAAGATTTGTCAACTAGTACACTAAGTGTCCTGAGGAAGAGAACATTGTTCTTGAAACATGTTGACTTGTTTCTAATAAAAGTGGTTTATACAAAGTAATTTAATGTTATTAATTAATTAACAATTAATGCGATTACTGTTGGTTCGTCAAGTTACAAAATAGAAATCAATTTTCTGCGTCAAATGTCACCACGGACAGGAGGAGTGTAGGCGATTTTCGTCATATTAAAACTTTTGCTTAATTCTTCGAAAATGAATTTGTTCCAGTTTTCGGAGGAACTTTCCTAAAGCCCATTCGTTTCTCAGCAGCGTAGTCCGGTCTCTATTTGCTTAATTAAACTTTTAAAACAATGGAAGTGTAGGTCTGAGAAATCTAACTTTAAATTAACTCTGTTTCTCTTAACAACTTGTAAATGTATTAAAAATTTTACAACTCGAAATTATTTTATAACGGTATTGTTTTATTTCTTTTTATTGTGAGTAATGAAAGTAATATTTTCAGAGGAAAGTTTTGTTTACGTTTCGGGTTGTTTATTATTTATGTTTTGTATATATTTTATAAAATTAAGGTTAATTATTCATTACAGCATATTAATATCTGGGGTGAGTTCATAGAAAAAAGATGATGTTAAATTCTAAAATAAAATGTTAATGAAAATAAATCTCTTATTCCTACAAAATAAATATTGCTTTATTACATAAGCATCTGGGACAAAACATAATTATAACTCGTAGAACATTAGATGTTTTTGTATACAGGGTGTCCCATAAGTCAACGTATTCCTTTTAAGGGCTGTTATAACAACTCATGACTCGCCAGAATATGCAAATGCCAGTATTTACTCTAGTTATTTATTTTAAAGATTTGTAACTATATAGATTTGTATGAATTTTAACTACAGTTTTTAATGTAGATTTTTAATTCTAGTTCTTAATTTTAGCTGTGTTCTATTTGTTTCATTACTTATTGTCTTGATTTTATTATTTTTTATGTTGTTTTACTTGTTAGTTTAATCAATTTGTGGTAGTGGTATTAATTTTTATAATTATAAAATAATAAAAAAAGAGTTCACTTATTTAATACAGAAGAAGCAAAATTTCAGTGTGAACACTTGCCTTTATATTATTTAAATGTTTTATTTAGTTAAAATAAATGTTTGTCATTTTAGTAAATTAAAGCAAGTGTTTACGCCGGAAATCCTAATAAATAATTTCACAACAGCTCATTTTGCAGTTAAATAGCAATTTCTATTTTTTTATTGTAAAACATAGTAATTGTTGTACTATTTTGGAAATAAAAATAATTGCGCCAACTTTTGCAATAATTTGCCAGGTTGGCGTCATACATTTTTTTTCAGTGTGAACAATCAAAGTTGGGTAATTTTTTTTTTTAAATTCATAACCCGAACCATAATTTTTTTTTTCGCCAAAACAAAAGATTTATTATTATTTTGGATTGTGATCAAGACCTGGGTTATTCAAGATTGTGGAGCATAAATTATAATTCTAAAATATTGAAATTTGTAAATATGGCATTCGAAAAACCAATCTAAGGCGGAGATTTTCGGGCACTTTGAAAAGTGACAATATCTCGAAAACTAAGGCACTTTTACTAGGGTCATATTTGCATATCGGACACCCTGTATACGATGAAATGAAAATTTTGTTTATGAAAATACACCATAAGACCAATGAATGGGAAATGAGATTTCCGACCCTTAAAAAATAAATATACTGACGGTTGTAACGTTATTTTTACTCCTCATCAACCCAAGGGGATATAGTGGGGAGTTATGATTTCGCAATTTTTAAGAATATTTTTTTTTATTGCAGAATATCAACAAGTATCACGCTGAGATTGTATTCTGAAAGTTTCATCACAATGTATATGTGTGTGTGCTATGTGCTGTGTGCTATATCTGTTACAGCTTGTTTGTTTTACTTTATTGATTATAGACTAAAGTACTCATTCGATTCTTTTCATTTTTTGCAAATATGTACGTATATCTGATACTCACTTAGACTCCATTAAATTTCGAAGGATATCTGAATAGTGATTCTAAATTTTTCAAACTGTCAAATATTTCAAAGTGACCCCAAGCTCAGGAAACTCGAAGAAGAATTTTTTATTTTCAAATTAGTTAAAAGGCACATCACTTTCATAAAATGGCATGGAAGAGTTATCAAGTTTTCGTAATAAAATATTTAAATAAAAAATAATTTAACAAACCCATTTCATGAAAATGCTGAATTTTTTCCATCTTAAATTTGGATAATATTTATAGAATGACTTGTTAGTGAGGAGTTTAGCGTTGGACAAAACCCACTCGTTTTAATATTTTTTGTAGAGTCTTATTTGCTATTTTCGAAAAACATGAGTCCACATGGACCG
This sequence comes from Molanna angustata, assembly GCA_963576475.1. Lineage (NCBI taxonomy): Eukaryota > Metazoa > Arthropoda > Insecta > Trichoptera > Molannidae > Molanna > Molanna angustata. Next base: position 21,019,614 of record OY754978.1, on the reverse strand, counting down.
ATTTCGATATTCGCGAAGGTGTGTGGTTTTGTTCTGGAAAATTCGTGGTTTATACAAAGTTATTATATGTTATTTTTCAATATTTAAAAAATAACGTCGTTTTCTTGTCAAGTCACGGCCTATCCCTTATGTCTGCTGAACGTACTACACTAGCTATCCCCATTCACAATACAGAAGTTTTCAGCTCCTCTTTTCAATTACAATCAGCTAGACTATGGAATGGCCTAAGTGATGATGTAACGTCATCTCAATCCATTCAAATATTTAAAGGTAAACTAAAAAAACTTTATTTGTCAAATAGTTCCTAAATTCCTTCGTTGGCCAAAACCCACTCGTTTTAATATTTTTTGTAGAGTCTTATTTGCTATTTTCGAAAAACATGAGTCCAAATGGACCGATTTCGATATTCGCGAAGGTGTGTGGTTTTGTTCTGGAAAATTCGTGGTTTATACAATGTTATTATATGTTATTTTTAGATATTTAAAAAAAAACGTCGTTTTCTTGTCAAGTCACGGCCTATCCCTTCGATCTGCTGAACGTACTACACTAGCTATCCCCATTCACAATACAGAAGTTTTCAGCTCCTCTTTTCAATTACAATCAGCTAGACTATGGAATGGCCTAAGTGATGAAGTAACGTCATCTCAATCCATTCAAATATTTAAAGGTAAACTAAAAAAACTTTATTTGTCAAATAGTTCCTAAATTCGTAACCTCCTTTTCCTCCTTGCTATGATCAGTGTTATTTTTATTATTCTTTTTTTTTTACTCTCTTTTCATTTTTCTTTTCTCTTTGTAATTTTTTTATATTTCTTAGGTAAGGCGCGCATGGAAGCTAAAATTTATCGGCCGATTATTATCGGCCGATTAATTTATCGGCCGATAATAATCGGCCGATCGGTTCTAACGCGCATGGAAGCTTATAGAATCGTACGATTGGAAATAACACGGCGGTCAACATTCATATATTTAAAATACATTATGTATATTCACAAGTTTTAATATACTTACCTACATATGATTAGAAATTATGGATTTTTTTATTCATTAAGTGGAATATTTATTAAATTACCTATGTAACTATTAATCAATTAAGTAATAACTTACCCAATTCAGTTATTTTATTATGATTTAGCTGTTTCCAACCATTTATTAATATTTCGCTTAATTTTTTATCATACAATGAAGGACATGCTTCAACATTATATAATTAATTGTTCGGAATCAATATTTATTTCATCCATGTATTCTGACATTTTGTTTGGCAGCACTGACAACGTACTTCTCGATCTACTGCGCTCGAACGATTAAATTATCGGTGAGCATGGGCCATGCGCGCCCTCTCATACAACAGTATTGGTTACAAAAAATCGGCCGATCTTTTTTTGTGTCTTGTCACAGATTTTAAAATCGGCCGATTCTGTTAGCTTTCATGCGCGCTCTTACATGTAATTCGTATGTTGTAGCTCACCGATAATTAATCGGCCGATGAAATTAGCTTCCATGCGCGCCTACCTTTACTCTTTCATGTTATTTTTTAATCAATTTATTTCTCACTAAATAAGTATTATTGTACTAATTTAACTTAAAGACTTCACGTTGCTCGGGTTGGTTGGAAGAAATTGCCTTATGGCAATAAACCTGCCTTTGTACACATGTACATAAATTATATAAATAAATAAATAAATAATTTTTATAAATATAGATAGTATTGGAAAAGGCTTAAAATTGTAATAAAAAATATTTATGAACCTAGAAAGATTGCGCGCATCTTTTAATTTCGATGGAATTTTTCTATTTTTTTCGTTAGTAGGTACCTACCTACTGTCTCCAAATTAAATTCAGAGCACGTTACAAAACAGTCAGGAATGTCAGTTGGTTTTCACGTGTGTGTGGGGAGGAGTGGAGAGTGGGTACTTGTAGAGAAAGCTTCCAGAAAGAAGTGAATCAATTTGAAATCGAAAACATGCTACAGAATAGTGGACGGTAAAAGCAATACGCCCTTAGCGTCGGAAAAGTGGACAGCATACTATCGGCCAACAACTCTCAAACATTTGCCATATACAATTAAAACAAAATAATAATTAATAAAGCGCCGTTTAGTGATACTTAACTTACTTCAAGGGCGCTATAGCTTATTTGTTGGCTCTACTTAACAAGACAGTTTTGAATAGTCTAACGAATGTGTCAATGCTCTGAGCTCGATATATATTATGTAAGGGAAAACTGAAGTTGCGATCATAGTAAGCCGACCATAGTATTTAATTGCATTTTAATTATTTATTCCATCACAAAAATAATGAATGAATGTATCTACCTACTTACTACTAGATAGAAATTAATGAAGACAATGAAATTAATGAAGAGGGATAAATATAAAATGCACCCTTATTTTAAGATGTTTTTTTTTATCACGGCGATGGCCGAGTAACTAATGATATTAATAACAATTAAACACTAACACTCAATTATTATTTTTACTATTATACACTTCCTCAAAAGAATTAGCAGATCAATGCGTAAATTGTAAATTATTTAAAAGAGTAAAATAAAATGCAACAAACGCATTATCAAGCTTTCAAATGGGAACAATTACAGTATGCTTATTATTATTTTTTACTATCCATATTTTACATATACTGATTATTCAATCGTGATTGGATTTATAGTCTTACCCACAACTCAGCATAATATTAACCGTGCATTGATAAAAGCGCGGAGCGTTAAACTAAATGAATTGGCGTTATTTTTATCGGCGCTCCACGCTTTTATGAAGTAAATTATAATATGATTTTATTTTCAACTTTTAAATGATACTCATACTATAAATAATTTATCTCTTAAGAAGCTAGAATTGATTTTTAACGAAAACCGGGATTTTTTCTCATTTTTAGAGCTTTATTATAGAACCTTGGTGTTTTGATAGTAGTTTTTATAGCAATATTTTGGCTAACATATTTTATTTTAAATATAATATAAAAAATTGAAGACTCGCCTGTGTTTCAATAAAGTAAAAAATTTAAAAATAAAGATTTATACTGGGTGAAACACAGTTTCGATACAACAAATACTGAACAAACACACACTATACATAATGTCCTATTGTTTGTTCAGAGATCGAATGCTGAAAGACTTTTTGTTCGACTATTGAATGTACGAGGTAGGTACCTATGTATATAGCATGCTCTCCTTGCTACCTACTATCAACATGGATTGTTGAAATTTTTCACAAATAAAATATCTGAAGGCACTAAATCTTATAAAAACGTGTACCTACATATATGAAGGAACTTACTATTTCATGCCAATACATTTTCGAGCGTTCTTCTTTTACTCTCCACTTAAATATATAAGTTGTGAAGAATATTTATTTATTTATTGAAGATTATGGCTAAATAGCCTTTTACACATATGTACATAATAAAACAACATTAAAACATGATAAATATGTACATACAAAAAAACAAGAATAAAAATATTCATCTTCCTATCGAATCATTAGAAAATAAAAAGATATTTTTTTATAAAGCTTCCTCTAAACATCGACAGATGCGTCGCCAGATTGCATCAGCGGATGTATATGTCGATGTGTAGAGGGGAGGTTTTGCACGTCTGCAGTAGGTATTTGACGACGGCCGATGCATCTGCCACATGTCATATGCGTTTGGTGTCGGTTTTTTCGACACGGATCAAAGAGCGGCAGCGCGTACGCAAGGCTACTGTCCACACATCTGCGAATAAATCAGTACTGGACGGAATTTCAATCAGAGTGCACGCGTGCGTGCTTAGTCGAATTGGTTGCTATTATGACCACTGAAGAAACATATTATTTATGAGCGACTGCGTCGCTATTATTATTACAAACAATCCTATCCTAACCGAAAGATTTTGATAAATATGTATGTCATTATGAAAAGTAAATATCTGCAGTAGACGCTAGTAGTTAATATTGTCAAAATATTTATTCCGAATATATGTATTTTCACTTTGTTACGTTTCTGTGTATAGTCACCATCCACCACCTTCTTATGTACAATCTTTTCTTAATAACTCTGTTGCGGTTCACACTTAAGTAGTAATTATAAGTGCCTGCTAAATAAGTAAATAGCAGCGGCCGCTACTGTATCCACATCCATTTGTTTGCGGCACGACCTGCGTCTTTCGAGGTTGAACACAGACTGATTAACTCGCGGATGTGTGGACGAATCGTAATTTATCCGCGGATATGTCTACTGATGCATCTGCCGACGCATCTGTCGATGTGTAGAGGAGGCATTAGAAGAAAAAATACAAAAATTTTAAAAGAACCAAAAACTAAAGCACAAATACACGACGAAATAATTCTAATTCATTCAAAAATACAAAAAATTCAAATAATACCATATTAAACATGACATAAAATGGGTTTAGCATAGCTGTCGGCCTTTGTGGCTCAGTTGGTTGGGTATCTGACTACTGATCCAAAGGTCCCGGGTTCGATTCCCGGTGGAGACACAGTTTTTAATTGTGTTTTCAGTCTGGATCTGTGAGACGATTAATATCGTAAGTCTCCAGAATGTGGCAACTTGTTAGTGGGTGCGTGTTAAATCAATATTTGACATAGAACCTGTTAGTTGCCCGAAAAAATAATATATAAAAAAAAATAAAAAAATATATAAAATAAAAACAAAACAATGTCATAAAATAAGACATAAATATATTAGAAAAAAAACTTTGAAACAAAAAAGTTGTACTGAAGATTATTTTGAGAAAATTTATTCAACATGTATTTAATTTCAAAGTTGGATAATATTTCAGAGTGATAATGAAGATATACAAATTCATTCAACCATAAAAAAAAATTGAATTTTAGTTTTCTTTACACGAATATGGAGAATTGTACATTTTATGATACAGTATATTACTGGATACATTAACAAGATATTTTTAATCCATTAGTGAATACAAAACATGCATTGATAAAGCCACAGTATGTAGACCAGGTCGGAATTGAACAACATTTGTACGGAATTGGTTGGTAAACTCTATTCTCTTTGATGACTCTTTTGGGATTTAGCGGTGATGCTTTCGCCATTTTGAACTCTAACCTACTTCAGATTATAACTTGCATAATGGTACCAGCATCTTGCAATAACTACTTTTGCACGGTTTCTGCTGTATAATCGTTTCATGCAAAAATATAATCAATAATGTTGGTTAGAAGACTGATAATAAACTTACCTATATTAACTATTGTTCAATTTGATGTGTATCTGAAAAGGATTCAAAATAAAAATGGTTCATACCACTAAATTCGGTATTCGGGCGTTTGCCATAGTAGGCATCAACATTTTATTTTTATTTACCTTTTATCACACCATATTTATAATGACAACAATAAGTAGATTACTGCTGCCCAACTAGAAAATCATGTTCTTGGGCTAGCAGTTTACAATTTTTATTAACAATTATGTGCAATAATGAACCAGGTGATTGTTCCCGTTCCACACTAAATAAGTACCTACACAATCTCAACTTTCTGAACTGACAATCATTACCTCAACAATCATATGGATTGGATTTAATACCTGTCATAAATCCAACCTCTGATGCGATTTTATTTCAGAACCATAGAAAGAGACTAGTTAACTATGTTACAGAAATATTATTACAGAAAATACTATTTCCTATAGAATGGATATAAAATTGATTTTTTTGCATATATGTATTCCCAGGTCCATAATCATTACGGTTAGCTAAAAGGTTCTATTTCAAATATTAATTTATAATGCACCCAATAACAAGTTTGCCACATTCTGGAGACAAACGATTTTTATCGTTTAATAGATCAAGACTGGAAATACAATTAAAACCAGGAATCAATCACAGACCTTTGGCTCAGATGCCAGATATTATACCTACTGACCCACGAAGGCCGATATTACATTCATAAAATACAGTGTTTTATTTCATTATATTCATTTAACGGCGCTATATTAACAATTTCATTTATTATTCGATCTAACAGAAAATGTACATTAGCCCAGTTTATACAAATTCGTCTGTTTTATGAGCTCGTAATTTTTTTATTTTTCTTAAGATTTTTAAAAATAATAATAATAATGATGCATAATATATATAGTGCCATTTTGTCGTATGTTCACCTCAAGCGCGCTTAACAATAATACCATGAATAAAAAAAATATAACTACATATGTAATAGTTATGTTATCACTTTGTGAGTTTTTAAAAAAATATGGTTTTAATTATTTTTTAAATACACTTATGCTCACCATTGATCTAAACCTATGGACATACCTTCCTTTAATGATTTTACAGCTGCATTGTTAATGATAAATTGGATATACATACTTATATACTTACTTACTCAGTCTCTTCTTGAGTCCAGTATTGGACAAAGGTCTTCCGCTTGGATTTCCACTGGTTTCTATCCTGTGTCTGCGCCATTCTGGACCTGCCACTTTTTTATTTACCTGCCACTTGGATATAATTTGACAGTATTTTTTTAATACGGTGGATCAAAAAAAAAAGGCGTCGTAAAATATTCAATAATATAATCTATAATTATTTAAAACGTTAACTCGAATACGGAGCTTAAAGTGAAATAGATGTCACCTGTAACAGAAAAGACCTAGAAAAACCTCATCTGTCAACTTCGCTCTATTCAATTTATTTCTTGTTATTCATTAGTGTTCTTTCGATATACTTCTATAGTCCTTCACCTCTCTGATGTACCTACTCTACATGTATGAATATTTTCGTTGTAGAATTTCATATATATAATACAAGTGTAATTATATATATGAAATTCTTTCGCGCCGGATTGAGCTGTGGCAAGAAAGTTTCGCTGACCCCGCGCATGTCAAACTGAAGGAAGAGATGGCCGCTGGACACAACCTGCTATACCCCACTTGGAGAGCACTAAATAGATTGAGAACTGGGGTGTCGCGCTGCAATAGTAACCTCAAAAAATGGGGCTACAAGGAGGACGATACCTGCGAGTGCGGGGACATACAGGACCACCAACACCTTTTGATATGTCCGAAAGTCGGAGAGACATGCACGCGGGAGGACCTAATTGCCGCAAATGACAGGGCCGTACATGTGGCCAACTACTGGAAGTTCTTTATTTGATGAATCCGGACACGGAAAGTAAGTAAGTGTAATATGTGAAAAAATTGAAAACACCACGATTATTTTTATGTATGGGATTTAAAAAATGCACTATGAAAGAATAATTTTGCTTTCACTGTATTCTATTAAATACTGAATTCAATTATATGCTAAAAATTGTGAACAGTTGTGTGTGTGTGTGTGTATATTATGTATATAATATAGTTACATTTCAAGCTATTATAACTGTGTATGCATGTGTATTAGTGTATTGAGCACGCCAAGCGAATGAATGCAGGTGACATAACGTGTGCACAACCAATTTTAGAGCAGAAAAATACTCTAATTTGTATCAACCAATAAAATTAGACGACTTTCGACATTGTGCAGCGTATTACGTGTCACTTTTTCCCTGACCTTTGCATTCATAGATTTTCAACATCGCTTTATAAAACTGTCACCCGCATTCTCTTGTTTGTCGAGAACTATATGTGTTTATATGCAAATGTATGTCTTATACATACATAAATACATACATACCATCACGCCCTATCCCTTATGGGGTAAGCAGAGGGAAACGAGCGCCATACTCATCTATTTTTGCATACATTCCTAGCTTCCTTTACATCCATGCATCATCTCATACATGCTCGTTGATTATTCAAGCTTCTTATATTTCCTTCTTTCAAAATATTTTATAATTTTAATACTAGAACTTAAGGTATGTAATTTTTGTACTTGAATTATCTGTATGGTAAACTCACTGATTGCTTTAAGGCTAGTGAGATCCCAATTATTCGGTAAAACATCTCTAAAGATAAATTAAACAAAAAAAAGTTAAATAATGTATAATAATTTTTTCACATATCTTAAGAAATTTGTTTACATCTTCCTACGTTCCCTTAAATAATCATAAATGCTTGTGCTATAGGTGAACGAAATCGGTCGAATTTGTTTAATTGCATTAGTATCTATAAATTATTAAAAGTGTTGAGATTTTCAGTCTGTAAAGACACTGATGTAGCGTGTCTTTACAGACCTTTATTCTTTTCTATCTCAGGCAGAAAAGTCTGGATATAATGTCTAGGTTCGAATGTATCTATCTTCTGTAGACACCACTTCACTTCACTTCCTCCGATCTTTCCCTCTGCAGAAGTGAATACATCTTGCCACTGATGATGATGATGATGGTAAATAATGTTAAGAGTAAGATTTGCAACATAATAGTTAATTACATGCCTAGTAAGGAGTTTTGTTGGCCGTTTCAAATATACGGACACTCGCACTTTGCATAAGCTCATTAAGTGTACGGAAACGAGAGCTTTTAACCTCATTATGACACTAAAGTGAGTATTAATATTTACACTTCTAGACTTTACCTCTCTTGTCTTCTACTCTTCTACTTCATTATATTACTCAGTTACCTCGTTATAATTAAATAATATCCGCGTGAAATGTACGAAATGATAGAAACTGTTATTTTGGACCTGGAGTATAATAAAATTTACATTAAATTTATACAAATATTAATATACACATACAACAGACGTTATGTGTTTAGTATAAAACTTACAATTTCGTGCGTCCCATGGAGCGGATAAATTTTCAACAATTTTCGAACTGAAAATGGTGGCGCCCTTGAGGTGAAATAACTGAATAACTGCGTTGTTCATTACGAAACAAATTTAAAAAAATATAAATGTAATTATCAATAGTATATTTTAAATATTCAAATAATCAATTCAGAATTTTACGTTCATATTTAAATAATGTATCCTCCTGGAGCATTTTTGCTAGTACCAGCTACCAGCTTATTTTAAATCTTAGCATTAAATTTAGTACCTATATATTATCACTGTAATTTTGAAATTATTATGTTGTTATTGGTACTTAACTCTGTATCATGTATAACGTAATTATGTATCGTTGACAAATAAAAATGTGTATTAAATAAATAAATTATTTATTAATTTAGGTGAAAAATGTTGACATTGGAATGGAAAAATAATCAGCTCACAGAAAATGTTCTTTCTTACAAAACACAGCTCAAAAAATATGGACTGCCTACTACAGAGATGATACATACGCGATGATTATTCAATTTGCATCTTCTAATTATCGTCATGCGTGATAGTTCTTCTTGATCTTAGCGATCACTCTGGAAAAGAATTGCTTGTCTTGTGCGGCTGGAACAATACTTCATTCGTCTTATCCCGGACTGATATTTTGCAGCCAGGATATCTTCTTCTTCTTCTTTCATTAGGCCTAGGGCCTGTTTAATGTTGCATTTTCAGCCTCCTGTGATGTGGACTGCCAACTATCTCGCCATCCTCGTGGTCTAGACCCCTCCGGTACGTTGTCTCGGGCTATCTTTGGGATCATATCTTCGGACATGCGGCTGACGTGTTCATTCCAGTACCAGGATATCTGCTTTTGTTAAACTCCCTAAATTGCTTTATATTGTCCTTGAGTATCAGGTAGAGGTGGCGATACTTTTCTTCACGTAGAACGTGTCTAAGACAAAATATTGCATATTATTTTTACATATCAACAGAGGTGAGAAATAACTGAATTAAGTACACGTCTTTTAAATATGGTTTCATCTATATTGATGAAAATAAGTATTATCTTATGGTAAATATGACGGTGTAAGAAAAGAAAGCACCAATGGGAAATCGACAAAATATCATCAAGTAAAAATTGTATATCGCAATGTAATATTTCTCTATGTAACAATGAGCTTTCACTACAGAAAGCTTTTATCTAAACATCAGTTATAACCATGGCTTAGGGTTATCTCAAATATACGACAAAAACTAATCGAATTTGTTCATAAATCTATCAGCACATATATTTTATTATTTGATTTGTTACTAAAAGAAACTGCTGATTCTCGCTTTTATTAAAAAATAAAATATAACATTAATAAATATTTTCAAATAAAATGAAATAATTGAAAATGAAGTGATTTTAAGTTATTTAGTTATCAACGAAATAAATAAAAAAATAGAATCTATAGTGCTTTAATTATTATAATTTACATTAAAATTCTATAAAAAAAATTAATTCACTTGTTTTCAGGTGAATTGTTACACACCATTCAAATACATAGAACATTCAAAATAAATTATTATTTTTTTCTGTAAAAATATGATAAAATATATATTACCTACTATATGTGAAAACATTTAATTGAGATGCAATGTATCATCCATATTTATTATAACTATTGTATATTCTTTTACCATTGTATCTTGTTTGTTTTCCCGAAATAAATAAATAAATAAATAACATTGATAAAGGAACTCAATAAGAAGGCATAATTGGTGAATGTTGCGCAAGCACCAGCCAATGACAGGTCGTAATCCCTAGTTCTTCTATAATATCCCAAATTCATCTCTATTGAGATGTTAAAAAGTTTGTCATTAAAAATATCATTTGCCTCCCGACAGGGGAATGAACAATGTTTGCGTATATGAAATTAAAAAAATATTTTCGATTTTCATACTATTGTTTATTTCCTATGTTCGTTGACACCTCTGGAGTGGCGCCCCCCAATACCTACTGAATACCCTCGACGCTGTCCAAAGGCGTGCTATACGTCTGATTGATGATCCATCACTGACTGATGGATTGCAATCACTAGAACACAGACGCAGAGTCGGTATTTTAAGTTTATTCTATAGATACTACCACGGGAATTGCTCAGAAGAACTTGCATCTTTGGTCCCTCCTCCACCCACTCGCAACAGAGTCACTCGATTCACTCAATCGCAGCATCCATTCACAGTGGACCTTCAACATATACGAACAAGTCGCTTCTCGAACTCCTTTATTAACACAGCAGCCCGACTGTGGAACGATCTTCCGAATTCTGTGTTTCCATCTTCGTACAACCCGGGTCTTTTTAAAATCCGAATTAATAAACTCTTTTCTAGATTGCAAACCCCTCCCAACGCTACGTAGTGCGCTTCTCCGGAAGAGTAAAATGGACCCAAATCCTAATAGCTGGCGTCCCCTACGTAGACATGTTAAAAAAAAAAAAAAAACATATAAGAAGCAAAAAATCTATAAAAAAACAATTTTTATGACCAAATCAAACCGTTTGAATTGCTAGAATCCCATGTATAGTTAACTTCTTGATAATATTGTAAAGCCAACAAGTAGATTTGATGGTATTGCTTATAATATGAAGCTTCAACAGTGGTGTACACATATAATATAAAGGCCAAGGTTGTCTATATGTATTGACTTTGCGGGATACTATGCCAAGGTTCGCTCGAAGCTTTTTAATACATATTCTTCGAAGCTTCTCACCACCAGCTTTCATTACAATATTGGGGTCTCAATGTTAAATGAAAGTTAAAAGTATTTACGTCGCAGAAAACGGAGAGTGCTTGCAATATAACAGAAACAGCACATAAATTATGAACGTGGAAGAAAATTAGTTTCCTTTGTTAGTGCAATATTTATAGCGTTAGTACAAAACTTTTTAAATTTGCATGTTAACGATAAGTAGTTTTTATTGTAGGTAATTAATTGAATGTCATTGACGCTGTCACGCAGAGTTTGACGTTGTTGTTTTTGAACACAAATATGTAGAATATGATATGTTCACGTTTATAATATTAATAATTTATAAAGCACCGTTTAGTGATATAACATCTATATGAGGAGGTTCGTCAACTGTTAAAAAAGTGCTGAAAAAAAATTAAACCATAATTTTTTTTTATATTTCTTATGAAAAACGAGCAACACTAACGCTGCAGTAGCTCAACAAAGATGAAAATATAAATATTGAATTGGAGTACTTTAACTATCACAAGATGATTTATTGGCTTGTATTTCTTTGTTGATGTTGTGCTGTCAAATCTTATTCCATTGAAATAAAAATAATTTATTTTTACCTACCTTAAAAGTAGATTTTAAAAATTTCAACAAAAATTGATGGGTGTAGTATAATTATCGTAACTTGAGATAGACTTCCGGATACGCAGAGCGCAAATTTGTGCCTTTTTACTTGGCTGGTATAGTATGTGAAAAACGCACCCCCCTTCTCGGCGATACGGCTCAAGATTTTTGGCAACAACTAAACATACCAACACTTTTAATATTTCTTTTCTTATTTGCATAAAATTTATTATTTTTATGCAGATCGATCAATAAATTATATTATTTTAAATAACAGGCAACGCGATATTTTTGAGTTGATTAATTATGTTTTATTGCTCACACACAGGTATGCCTATTGCATTGTATTTATTTATTATTTATTTATTTATTTATTTATTTATTTATTTATTTATTTATTTATTTATTTATTTATTTATTTATTTATTTATTTATTTATTTATTTATTTATTTATTTGTTTATTTATTTATTTATTTATTTATTTATTTATTTATTTATTTATTTATTTATTTATTTATTTATTTATTTATTTATTTATTTATTTATTTATTTATTTATTTATTTATTTATTTATTTATTTATTTATTTATTTATTTATTTATTTATTTATTTATTTATTTATATATTTATATATTTATTTATTTATTTATTTATTTAAATCCACAATAACCATACGAAAAAAAATTACAACAATACGACAGTGAAACATAGAACAAAAAAAAATTGAAAAATTGACAATTTAGTATAACATGTTGGCACTGACAAAATGAATACAATCTATCAGTACCAACATCCAGTGGATAAGAACTATTCCACTAAGCAGTGCTTGTGTCGGAATAGCTTTACATTCATTTTAACTGACACAGTCTTTACTTATGTAACCCATTTATGTCTAACATATAATTATAACATTTCAAAAAAAATCAAAAATACAAATTATAATATAAGCTATAACATCACGGTTTTATAATCATTTCATAATTTTAAAAAATATATCTTCAATGTTCATTCTACCTTTGTTGAGAATCCAAGAAGATAGTTTATTTTTCATAGCACTTAGTGATTTTATATTATATATCTCAGAACCAATTAATTCTTTTGTAAATATGTTTAAAATACGAGGCAAAATAAAATCAAAATGTTTTTGAGCAAACGTGGTATGAGCTCTGGGGATGGGTAAAAGTCTGTGTCTAATATTGTAGGAATTTTCAACTCGAGTACATTGTGTTATATTGAGCTTATGTGAGTAAATGATTAATTTCTTGAGGTATAGCTGACAAATATCTAAAACTTCAAATTCAGAAAATAATGAATTAGACGGATATCTAAAAGGTTTTTTATTAATAACTCGAATGATACTCTTCTGGGCTATTTTGCAGAAATAGATGGTTGAAATTAGTTTAGTTACAATTTATAGTTTTTATAATTCAGCCAGTGAATAAAGTATGTTTGAAAAAACATGTATCTACGATTAGCCTTAATGTTTATATAAAAATATTATTTTTAAACAATGCATTCGGCTTTTGACAATTTAATGAAATTTAATAAAAATATTTGAAAAATACATCAAACATTCATTTTACTTCTTTATTTAAACATTTTTATGGAATATTTTTAAAGAGTCAAAATAATTCACTAAGGTCCATATTGTTTTGAATGTTGAAAAGATTCTTCAGGCCATAAAGCTGTGTTATTATTTTGGAAACAAGTAACTTTCCCTTCGTGAGACATCCGTATGTTGAATGAGATAATGTCTAATTTATTCAACTTCCTATACGTTCTTTTAACAAAGCGGTTTCAAGATATTTTTGCACAAAATCTACCATACTTTGCTGTTTTAATGACCCAATGAGAAATAATAATTTTCAATTTGAAAATAACAAGGTCAAATGGCATTTTGATCAGGAAAAAATTTTAAAGTCGAAAATAAATAGAGATCCCTTCTTCATCTTCTTCGTGTCATATCATTAAGCCCAAGGCCTGTTTTATGTTGCATTTTCAGCCTCCTGTGATGTGGACTGCCAACTATCTCGGCATCTTTTTGGTGGGCGTCCTCGTGGTCGAGACCCCTCCGGTACGTTGTCACGGGCTATCTTTGGGATCCTATCTTCGGACATGCGGCTGACGTGTTCGTTCGAGTACCTTATCCTTTGGCGCCCCCATCTTACGATGTCCTCAGCTTCGCAGATTCTTCAGATCTCTGTATTTCTGACTCTATCACGAAGACTTTTGCCAGCTATTCATCCAAATGAATAAAAAATAAATACCATTGATGTGGCTCTCAAATACATAGCTTGACTATGTTCTTAAGATATCAGTATTTATGATATGAAATTATTGTTTTCGCTACTCTCACCGCCACCCGCTCTGCATATGCGGACTATAAACGGCCCCGCCTCAAAATGCTAAGTCTGGGTTGTTTCGACAAAAGTATCAGTAATAGCATAGTTAAAATACGGGATTAGATTTCAATGAAGCAAAAAAGTTTTGAACAATTTCATGAAATCGAAGTATTCTAACTATACTTTTATCTCAATCTTTGATCGAGAAACACAGCCTAAGTGAGCAAGAAAAATTAATGCACAGCATGAAAAGTAGCTCATGGAGCCCTCTAGTACAAAAAGAACAAACGACGAATGTGAATAGAAGATTCACACTCGTGGACTCTCATTGACTACAGATCTTTTTAAATATAAAGCATCAAAAATGTGACCAAGATCTCTGTAATAAAATAAACTTAATGAGAATCCACCAACGGTAAGGCACCATTATAAAATAACTTTTTGAAGGAACTTATTGATTTTTTATTTATTTAATTTTTTTTTTCTCTCTTTTTATAAATTAATTGATTTATTTATTGATTTAATTATTTGTTTATAAATCGAATTATTGTTTTTTTATTATTTAATTTTGACTTTAATTGAAAATTGGTAATATTGAGAGTCTTCACTGGTCCATATGCTGCTAACTCATTTGTGTTTATACATTGTAGTTATGACTGTCTGTACTCTAAAAATGAAATAAAAAAAAGGCTTTAAAATTGTTCTTCGAGATCACAAAATCCACAATCGTGAAATGAACATCAAACAACAGATCTTCAACTGTATTTCCTATTTAGGAAATATCGTAAGGTAAACAAATGATGCAACAAGGCCACAAGTCACAAACAAAGTAGTTAAAGAATACAAAAAAATAAATAAAAGGAAAATCGAATATTTTTAAATTGCATATACGCAAACATTTGATTTTTTCCCTGTCGGGAGTCAATGATATTTTTTGGCAAATTTTTAATATCTCAATAGAGACGAAGTTGGACGAAGTTAAAATTATAGGAGAAAAAGTAAGTAAGAAAAAAGTAAGCTTGAGAGTTTGAAAATAAGTTGAAAAACATTAAAAACTTTAAACGAAATTTAAACTGATTTTTAGAATGATGAACATTTTAACAGTTGTACACATTGTTCAAAATAATTTACTTATTACAACGAAGAAACTCCCAAATCACTCTAAAGGAACAAATTTATTTAAAAGATATGCCAAATGAATACATTTATAATATAATGTAAGTGACTATAAATTAGACCTAAGATATCTATTCCAATATCTGTCACATAAAGAAAACGTTTTATTACGAGAATAAGACTAATCGCTAGTTTCCTTGTAACGTTAGATAATAACAATTATAAATCTCTGTATGCTGGATAAGATATATTTTGTGTATTATTTAAGAAAACTACAATTCCCTGGGGTAGTTATTCAACGAAACTACATGAAACTGGATCGTTTTCCCGCAAGGCCATAAGAGAAAAAAAAACATCGTCCGAATTGAAATATGATGTTTACTCGGAAGCCGACATTTTGTAGTTGGATAGATATTTCAGCGGGGAATTTCTTTAAACCTTGAACCATTCTTGCCCTATCCCTGACAACGAACAGCATTAAACATAATAATATGTTATGTTTTAGGTAAGCGATAGGGTAATAAGATCTACGTAAAACAAGAGTCAAAAAATATACTGTTCGAAAAAGGTGCCGTTGAATTTTATTTTTGTACTCAATATGTACTCAATATTAGTTTTTGAAAATTCCCTAGAAGATAATGACGGGATAAATCTAAATGGAAAGATTTACAATAAGATGAGATATGCCGACGACACTGCCATCATAGCCGACACTCTCGAGCATCTGCAATACCTGGTCAACTTGATCAATGAATATGAAAGGGAATTTGGCCTTAAAATTAATACCTACTCTCAAAATAAAAACCATGGTAGCGAGTAAACTGAGATCCAATAATAAAATCCTCTTAATTGATGGCTGTATATTAAAACAGGTTGAATGATGTGCACATGTGGAACCCAGATTCCAAAATAAAGATCAGGACTGAGATGGCGAGATCCACCTTCTACATAATGCAAAAAACTTTAGAATAACCGAGATTTTAAGCTAAGTACAAGATTGAGAGCTGTTATAAAGCATAGTTACCTACGTGTTGCTAGTATTCTTGCATAGAGTGGAGGGTTGGACTCTCAAAATTGCATCTCATTGGTCGATAGAGTCTCTAATGAAAGAATTTAAAAGCTGACGCAAAAAGAGAGAGAGTATTGCGGACCACTATCAATACACGAAAAGCTGCTTACTTTGGCCAAGTATTTCGTGGTGATAAATATGCACTTCTACAACTCAAAGTGGAGGGAAAGATAAAGGGAAAACAGATTTTGAGGCATCAAAGAATATCGTTGCTCAAAAATCTCAGGCAGTGGTACGGGATCCCTGATGTGGCGTCACTAATTAGGTTGGCGCAAGATCCGGATGAGTTTGGTGTGATGGTCGCCACCCTCCATTAAGAGCGACACCAAAAGAAGAAGTACTTACTATAGTGTTTACATACACTATGTTTAGTTGTTGATAAAAATGCCGAAGGGTAGTAAAATTCACAATTTCAAATATCAGCTCCATATACGTTTTTTGGAATGGTAGAAAATTACATAACCCTTTGATATAAGGTATTTCAAAGCAGCGTGCTACAATAGTTTTTAAGTAAATGAAAATAATTCATATTATTATTGAAATATTGAGGATATTTATTTATTTTCAAACATTTCAATTAAAATTAAGCTGTTGTCAGAATAATTTGTATGGCATTAAATATTAAGAGGTTTCATGTTTCTATGCGGATTTAAATGCTGAAATCAAAAGTAAGCACCCACCCCTATTAAATTTCATTTTGAAATATAAATCATCTAATTCATTAATTTTATGTGTACCCGCTTACATCATTTGCGCATTTTAAGCATGCCGGGCATCCAAAAAGGCCTTTGTTATTGCTTTATACAGAACAAAAATACAGACATTTTGATAATCCTTCCATCGCAATACTAGAGCCAGCGCCTTCAGATTTACTTCGCAGATTAAGTCTGTTTTGTGTGGAAGACAGAGGGAATCTAAGGATTAACGACGGGAAGTATTTCCCCGGCATTTTCATACTTTAGCGGAGAATTTCCCATAGCTGGCTTCTTGCTGAGAGGAATTTTTCCTACCATTTTTCCCACCGTGTACCAGGATTACAGAATGTTGTCTTATTTAGACCATTTCGTCTTATGACTAGGTAGGTACCGTGCAACACTGCACATATTATGTTGGAACTTATCGGGGTACTTAGCTACGAGATTCCAAAACATACTAGAGAAGTATTTTTTATGGAATCCTCCTTGGATAGTATTACAATCAACATCTCTATTTTCATTTTGCTGGTTTCCTTAGTAAAATATTATTTTGATTTTAATAACAGATGTGTTATAATAGTTCACAAATATATTAATACTAGTTGCATGTATCACATGAGATCCACCAGTCGATGGCGATAGTATGTATAATTAAAGAATACGTACCAAACTATAAATACAAATTTATAAACATTTTAAGATATTTTGTTTTTTATATAAAACATGTACCTAGGTATGTATGTCAGGATAGGATAGTATGCAGGTCAGTTTTTTTCCTACCCAGAATATGAAAAAAGCATGATGGTATGTATGTATATATGTTTGGAGATTAATTATAAGTATCGAATTATTGAGTCCTCGTAGATATTGTGAAGTGTATACAGCCTTACAAATTGTATGAAACGATGTCGTCACTAAATTCAATTTTTATAAAAATTGTTCAAAAAGTTTGAGCATACAGAAATCGCGTATCTATTTTGATGATGATTTATAGTCAAAATACAAAAATTAGTAACCATATCATCGGTAACCATTTTTTTAATATACTGAAAATAACTTTGACTAAAAATTGCACAATGGAATAATATTATGATTAAATCCAGAATTACAAGATGATGCGTTTTTATTGACTTATCAATCTTTTTTTTTTCATTGTTTGTAGCTGTCACTTTATGATAAAACTCCACAATCAACTAGAATTATGAAAAACTATACCTTTATTATTTTAAGTTCTATTTAATTTTTTCGCAATCGCGACTCGAATGGATCCCATTCTGACGATGCTCAACATTGATCAATATTGATGAATGGAGGTCGCGTTTGCAAAAAAATTAATAGAACTTAAAATTATATTTTTTTTCATAATTCTAGTTAATTTATTTTATATTTTAGGAGTGTCTTAGCAAGAAAGTTTGGGTCCTCGTATAAAAATGACATTATGTTCCTCCAATATTTTTAAATATATGAAATTAATAAAATCAAAGTACATTATGTAATAGTGTTAACATCAAAGACTTTATATACCTACTGGTTAACATGAATATTTATAAGAAATAAACTCACTGATTAAAAAAAAATATTCTTGCGATTTGAGTTGTATTTGAATAGAATTATGAAAAAAAAAATTAAATATTTAACATAATTTAATTTTAAATGTTTCAAATTATTTAATTGTAATATTTGAAATTATTTTCAAGTATTTGAATATTTCAAAATCATTTGTAAGGTCTATTTTCGAAAATTTATTGAAACTGTGTATGTTCTGGAACAATAATAAACAATATTGGCTTGTAATAATTTTGAAAGCACCAAATGTAACGAAACAATTAACAAAGCTGTAGTTTTCTGAAATAAAATAAATAAATAAATAAACAATATTTTCAGATTGATAATGATTATTTTATCATACAGAATGTTTAGATATTTAGGTCCCCTTGTCCAGGTGAGCCCTCATGCATTGCATAACCTTGCTGTGAGGTAGCTACGCCACCGTTTAAATACGGTCAATTCTATAAGTAAATGCACAAATTAAATACCGGCATATGGACCAGTGAAGGTGAACAATAAAATTTAGGATCATCGAATATTGGGATAGTAAATAAATAAACATTAATTGAGACGAAAAGAAGTTTACATACAAATACAAAGACATATATCAACAAATGAAAAGAAAAACAACCTTTCTAGCTCAAAAGGACCATGCTCAGCTATGTTGCAGGAAGACAAGCCCCCCAGAAGCTAATTTTCAGTATAATCCTATTGCTTATGTATTATAATATAAATATGAGTTCAAAAATGCTACAAACATATACATATATAAATATACACACATACATAAGTATAAATACCCACGCATAAATATATATTTATATATACACACATTTATTTATACACACCCACACATATAAATACACAAATTCTTACATACTTCACACTATGATTGCGAGGCCAGAAGCATCGCTCGACAATTATCCTTAAAAATATGGATTTGTTCTACTGCTTTTAGCGGTGGAGGTAAGTCATTCCAACATTTTGTTGCAGCGTATTTCAAACTACCTTATTACCTACACTTTATTTATATTTATTTATTTATTTAAGCATGAAAAACAGGCTAGAAGCCCACTGGTTTCATGCATTTATGAACATATAATATTGTATGGAATGGTTGGGCGATAAAATTATTATCTACACCCCATACATGAACGCACGAACATAGATTTCATCCAGTCATATGTACATTCAGCATTCTTTCACAAAGATTACATGTTTTAGAAATTATTTTCTGCAGGAACAACAATAAAAATGAACAAAAACAAACATTAGTAAAACAAGAAACATTGAAAACGTTAACTAGTACCTGTTATTGAAAGTGGCACGTTCTTAAAACACTCTTGAACAATGCCCGTGATTGTGTAAATATATCGACACTTTCATATTGATAATGTAGTTTGTTGTATAGTCTGAGTGACCGTGGTAGAGAAGCATGGAAGCCCAGGTTTGTATTGTAATGTGAGATGTTAAAAATGTTTCGTAATCTGGAGCATGTTCTTATGGGTATATTTATCTTAACAAGTTCGAGCAAATTGGGGGCACTTAAGTCCCAGTGAATAATTTTTTATATAGTGATTAAATCTGTTATGTTCCTTCTCATTCATATCCTGTGATAATTTATTAATCACAGAATATGAATGAGTGGTGAAATAATATGTAAGCACTGAAGTCATGAAAACTTTATATTTGAACAAAACATCATTTACATGTTAAAAAATAGTTCTTTAATAACCACCCTTGAGATTCGACTCTTCGTAATCAAGTCACGTTTTCGTAATTTCACAATTCGTGTCAAGTCACCTCGGCGTAGAGACGGAATCGGTGTTAGGTGAATGGAAGGAAAAAAAAAAACCCGGGGTTATGTAAAAGAAGAAAAGGTACGGTTTATGTTGATGTTTCATTAGAAATCTGGGGGGGTTAAAAATAAGGTTCTGATGAGATATTTATTTTCATAACACCAGGGGCGAGGAAATGAGTCGCGGAAAATTTATTGAAAAAGTGATGAGGCCAGATCATTTTCATTTTTCTTTTAGCGTTGTAACGGAGAATGTCGCTGATAGAATGAACAGAGTTTTATCTTACGGTTTTGATTAATGACAATCAATAGTGTAGAGAAGGCTGGGACGTACAATTTTTTTAATCGGATGTATGTTGTAAATAATAAAATTCTCAACCTGCAATAAAAATTTGACATGCATCCTACTAGCCCCAGCTTCAAGTAGAGGGCCAAAAGTATTATCGAATCTGAAAATTAAAAATGCGGTTATCACATAAATATTTATGCGCAATTTTCGAGACCCTTTTCGTAAAGATATGTTTAAAACATCAATGCAACGCCTTTTTTACAGGCAAACTTTTTAACATCTCAATAGAGACAAAGTTGGTATATTATAGAAGAACCAGGAACTCAAGGCACCTACAGGGCTTACGATCTGTCATCGGTTGGTTTACGTGACCACTTTTAACGTTCACCAATTATGCCTTATTATCAAATTCCCTTATCAATGTAATTTTTGAACGTTCTATATAAAATGTGTAACAATTCTCTTGAAAATAAAACATTATTACTATTACCATCTATGAAGTAACGAAGAAACCCCTTTGTAACGCCATCTATTGAGAAATTGGTTTATTTGTAAACAATGAAGGCTACTTTTATAATAATATATTCTATAAAATCTTCTTTAGTATCCCAACTTCGTCTCTATTAAGATTTTAAAATGTTTGTCATTAAAAATATCATTTGATCCCCGACAGGGAAAAAATCCAATGTTTGCGTATATGCAATTAAAAAAATAGCCAATGCAACTAATCACTGTGATATACTGACATTATTGTCTTGAAACTAAAGACAAGGATAAAAAATAGTTTTGTATACAGCCTGATAGTACCAGAATCATAATATTTGAAAATTTTCCCGATAAAAAGAAATACGAAAGTATTCCTGAAATTTGCAGGATTCCCTTATTATCCGTTGTATTTGTTAGATTCATAACTATTCTTTTGCAAAAAAAATGTTAAACATTATGATTTCAACACTTTGACTGTTTTTGATTTTTCAATTCGTGTCTTGATTTTGTTTTAAAAAGGTATTCATATTGTAAGGTGAGACAATTTTTAAAATTTTATCACCTATTAAAAAATGTTGTACTTTGAAATTGGAACATCGTATTCATAACAAACTTGAAACATCAATATGATAGAGTATGAGCATGTAGGTATACGAAATTGAAAATGTAACACTGTGAATACGGCCATGAAGGAACTCTGTAGACGCTGTAGAACTGCCTGGACTTAAAATACCATTTTAACAATAATAACAATGAATTTTGTATTTCTTACACATGCTAGCTAATTAACCAAAAACAGCTGAAACTCTGCTGAGTTAGGCACGTAGAATTAGGATGCTGAGATTGAGAGAATACGAGATCAAGCCTGGGCTGCATTTGGAAAGCTGGCTTTTATCCAAAAATCCCCAAAATTTGGAAGAGATTTAAAGAAATCCCTATTTGACTCCTGTATCCTTCCCATGCTTACATATGGGCTAAAAACGTTAGTATAGAATAATCATATTACGCATAGGCTCATGGTGATACAGAGGGCTATGCAGAGAAGTATGTTGAACATCTCTTTAAATGTTGAACATCCAAAAACTAATAGGTGGATAAGACAGCAGACCAAAATAATCGATGTCGCCTAGAGAGTCGCCACTCTGAAATGGAACTGAGTGGGACACATTGCCAGATTTGCAGATGATAGGTGGACCCAGAGACTCTTTGGAGTGGCGTCCGAGACAGGGAATAAAGCATATGACGTCCTCATACAAGGTAGTCGAAATGCATTAAAGCAGTGCCAGGGAGCAATTGGAAGCGGTGTGATCAGGAAATGGAGGAGTGAAAGGAGAGAAGGTGGAGGCCTATGTTAAACTCTGGATGCAAACAGGCTAAAGAAGAAAAAGCAGAGCTGAAACTAACTTAACTGTTGTTTTATTCAAATGTTATTTTAACAAATATTTATTTAACGTACCTTTGCTTCAAGGATTTTTATTTTTTTTCGTTTTTATTTTAATTCTGACCGAAACCCAAGAATGTCTAATGGCATAAATCATTAGTTATTCACCTTTGTGCGAAAATTTTATAAAGTTACAAAATTTCAATATTAGCACGAAAGAAGAGGGTAGGGAACGAGAATTATTATTTTCATTTAAAATTCAAACTTGTTTCATTGCTAATTGAGTTTTTAAATTACTTCATATTTGAATCAAAGCTTAATTTTCCGATGATGATAAAAATAATGAAGTTAAAATCTACGCACTTGGACTTTTGTCTTTAGCAAATCCACTTCGTAATGCAATCCTCGCTCTTAATTTAATTATCAATTCGTTTCTGAAAACAATTTCGTGAAGAATAATACGCTTTAATTTTTTGAGATATCAATTTATACAACTAAGTTAGTTCGCAGTCGAAATACTAATACAATGATTGTGAAAAATATTCGTTTTTACACAATATAATATTTATTAAACTGGTGATTTTCAAAATATTCATATTTAATATTGCTTCATGGGCAAAAATAATTAGCTCTTAATTCAAAGACTACGTTGAACCAGGCTGCGAATACAGTATAAAACTCTGAATTCTGAATCTAACTAACTGGCCAACATAATTATGATGTCACACCATTACGGTATATCCATACCATCACCATCCATACCATCACGCCATTTCCCTATTTGGGGTAGGCAGAGAGAACCGAACGCCAGACTCCTCTCTCTTGACATACATTCCTCGCTTCATTCACATCCATGCATCGTCTCATACACGCTCTTCTATTATTCTTACTTCTAACATCACCATCTTTCAAAATCCCATTTATGTGATCGTGCCAACTTTTTCTTGGCCGACCTCTACTTTTCGTTCCTCTTTTATCAGCCTTGTATACTTTTTTGGTCAGACGGTCATCACTCATTCTTTGTATGTGGCCGAACCACCTTAGGGCATTTATTTTCATCTTACGGTATATCCCACTTTAACACTTTTGTACCTACGAGTACATAATGCATTATACAAATGGCGGATATTGCCTGGAAGCGATTTCTACCAGTCTTCCCTCTGAGAAAAAAGTTACATGAACAATTAAGTTTAGGAATAATATACGATATAACATAGTAAGATAGGCAATACCAATATAATATACATAGTAAGATTGAGGAAAAGCAGCTGAGATGGTACGTTGACCGCAGACCGCCACAAAACATAACAAACCAAGCAATCTCCAAGAATCTTCCTCGACTTACATCCAGAAGAAGATCAGAGAATACCTGGATCGCTCAAAAACGACAAAAATTGCAGAGACATGGAATCGTTCCTCAAAGTCACCACGAAAAAACGCATTATTTACAAGAATTAAAATATAAAAGTAGCTTCACAAATGGGAAAGAGCTTTCGATTTATGTATCTATATACAAAAATAAATAAAAAAAACATTTTTTTAACTTCTCAATCGCGGCGAAGTTGGAATCTTATAGAAAAACCAGGAAATCCAAGCACCTGTCATTCGTCGTTACTTCAAAGATGTCGATTGTAAAAATGTCTTATTTTCAAACGATCTGTATCTCATTATCAAAATATAAAGAACCTTCAAAATCGCATTGATAAGGGAACTCAACAAGAAGGCATAATTGGTGAACGTTACGCAAGCGCATATAGTGATCACGTATAAAACCAGCCCATCGCAGGTCGGACTCACCGTAGGCGCCTGGAGTTCTTGGTTTTTATATAATATTCCAACTTCGTCTCTATTGAGATGTTAAAATGACAAAAATAGCATTCATTCCCGACAGGAATAAGAAATATTCAAATAAAACAGTTGATACAAAGAGTGGAAAGTGTAGTTTTCGGTTATAAAACAAGCAACAAATCAATTAAGAAAATTACGAAATTCTTTCAAGGAATTCAAAATTAGACGCCGTTCGTTGTTTCAAGATCTTAATTTTCTACATGGAGCAACTCAATGAATTTAATAGTGAAATTGGTATCTTTAGTTTTACGGTATTGTCAAATGAATCAATTAAACCGAATCATTGTGAACGATTCCTTTCGAGTACAAGAGATCTGGTTCGGGTCAGCATAGCTGGTAGGTAGGCCCAACGCCCGGTGAATGTTATGAGTAAGTAGGTACCTACTCGGTATTATGACTTGAGGACACTTCTCTGAGATTTTCATTAAGTTGGACCGGGCAAAATACCGTCCTCCAAGTTCTCTATTTGAATTAAGTAATTAAATCTGAAATGAAGATTTAAGAAGATGAAGCACTCTTTAAACAATCTTGAACATATCTCGAGCCAATCTTGATTTTGTAATTTGCGAATTCAGCCATTACTGGAAATCGAAGTACAATTTTTCGTCGTTAAATTTTCGATTAGATATAAAAATGTTAAAATATATGAGCACGTTTTTTTTCAATGTGTTAGCACAAGAGCTACCAAATTTAACGCTTTTGTTATGTTTTTTTATTTGCTGTCTTTATTTTTATAAAATCAGTAGATACTTGTATGATATTTTCATTTTTGCTTTGTGTTGGACAGAGTTAACATAGCGGATTACTATAACCTATGCTTTGGTGTAATCGGACCAATTAAGTCTAATGCAGATGACCGCAGTGCTCAATGCAAGAACACGACTGAAAACAGCTTTGCTTCGTATAGCACCAGATAACTAAAGATAGCAGATATCAGATATAGCCGATATCATCGCCCTTGGAATGATCTTGATTCAATAAACGACGCTATACGAAATTCCCTGTTATTATTATTATTGTTTTCTTACATAAGAATATGTCCAATTTTTCTATTTGCTGACGAATAATGTAAATTTTCTTAGATTATTCAATCATTATATTTTTTTTCTATACTTTATTTTTGTAAATTTATAGTTGTTTAAAAATGTCTTACTATTATTTTTATTTAAAAAAAGGCGTATAAAGCATCCCTTTTGCCTCTAGACATTGCCCAAAGATTGATAGTAAAAATGTTAAATAAAAAACCACCTGACAACCCAACTTTGCAACTATTTCGTGAATTTCGAGTGCTGTCTTTTAAAAATATTTATAAAACGAGTGGGTTGTGGCCAACACTAAACTCTCCACACCACAAATATTGACAATGAAATATTTTATTCATTCTAAATTTTACTACCAGGAATATAAATTTTCTAACGATAGTATATTTTCATGTTAAGATAGACAAACTATTAATGCAGTATGGTGAAGAATTCTAATGTTGTATGAAATATTTTAAAAAAAGAAGATAAATTTTGTTTTAAAGAACGCGAGAGCATTTTCAAAATTTTGACACGTGATATCATATGAAGATTTTTTTTGTTATTTATGGAAAGCTAATCAGTTCTATGTTCAAGCTCTTTACATTATAACATGAAATCAAATTACTGAACGTTTCCATACATAGAAATTTATCTAATTACATTTTTATTCATACTAAATGTTACTACCAGGAATATAAATTTTCTTCCGATAGTATATTTTTATATTAAGATAAACAAACTATTAATGCAGTATAGTGAAGAATGCTTATGTTGTATGAAATATTTTAAAAAAAGCAGATAAATTTTGTTTTAAAGAACGCGAGAGCATTTTCAAAATTTTGACACGTGATATCATATGAAGATTTTTTTTGTTATTTATGGAAAGCTAATCAGTTCTATGTTCAAGCTCTTTACATTATAACATGAAATCAAATTACTGAACGTTTCCATACATAGAAATTTATCTAATTACATTTTTATTCATACTAAATGTTACTATCAGGAATATAAATTTTCTTCCGATAGTATATTTTTATGTTAAGATAGACAAACTATTAATGCAGTATAGTGAAGAATGCTTATGTTGTATGAAATATTTTAAAAAAAGCAGATAAATTTTGTTTTAAAGAACGCGAGAGCATTTTCCAAATTTTGACAGGTGATATCATATGAAGAATTTTTTTGTTATTTATGGAAAGCTAATCAGTTCTATGTTCAAGCTCTTTACATTATAACATGAAATCAAATTACTGAACGTTTCCATACATAGAAATTTATCTAATTACATTTTTATTCATACTAAATGTTACTATCAGGAATATAAATTTTCTTCCGATAGTATATTTTTATGTTAAGATAGACAAACTATTAATGCAGTATAGTGAAGAATGCTTATGTTGTATGAAATATTTTAAAAAAAGCAGATAAATTTTGTTTTAAAGAACGCGAGAGCATTTTCCAAATTTTGACAGGTGATATCATATGAAGAATTTTTTTGTTATTTATGGAAAGCTAATCAGTTCTATGTTCAAGCTCTTTACATTATAACATGAAATCAAATTACTGAACTTTTCCATACATAGAAATTTATCTAATAACATTTTTATTCATACTAAATGTTACTACCAGGAATATAAATTTTCTTCCGATAGTATATTTTTATATTAAGATAAACAAACTATTAATGCAGTATAGTGAAGAATGCTTATGTTGTATGAAATATTTTAAAAAAAGCAGATAAATTTTGTTTTAAAGAACGCGAGAGCATTTTCAAAATTTTGACACGTGATATCATATGAAGATTTTTTTTGTTATTTATGGAAAGCTAATCAGTTCTATGTTCAAGTTCTTTACATTATAACATGAAATCAAATTACTGAACGTTTCCATACATAGAAATTTATCTAATTACATTTTTATTCATACTAAATGTTACTATCAGGAATATAAATTTTGTTCCGATAGTATATTTTTATGTTAAGATAGACAAACTATTAATGCAGTATAGTGAAGAATGCTTATGTTGTATGAAATATTTTTAAAAAAGCAGATAAATTTTGTTTCAAAGAGCGTTAGAGCATTTTGACAATGTTGACACGTGATATCAAATGAAGAAATTTTATGATATCTATGAAAAGCTAATCAGTTCTAAGTTCAAGCTATTAATATTCTTATATCAATATGAAATCAATGAACTGAACATTGCCAAATATAAAAAAATTCTCTTGTTACATATAAGTTTCATACAAATATCCATTAAATAAAATATAATTTTTGAAACCGTTGAATATTTTTCTTTTAACATTGACCAACTTTGAATACAATTTTATGAAGATTCTTGGTGTTGTATAAATAGTTGAAACCAAATTAAAATATCTCTAATTTCCAGGTCGTGAGAGCATTTTTTCAGTTTTAATAGATGAAATCATAAAGAAACATTGGGAAAAAATGAACCGTTGTCTATGGAAAACTAATCAGCTCTAAGTTTATGGACTTAACACATGTGATATCAATATGAAGTCAATCGGACTTATAGTTTGGGCTGCAGAGAGGACACAAAAAAAAACAACGTAAATGATGAATTCATAGAGAAGAAATCAAAAGTTGTCTATGGAAAACTAATCAGCTCTAGGTCTTTGCACTTTACACATATGATGTTAATATGAAGTCGATCGGACTTATAGTTTGGGCTGTAGAGAGGATACAAAAAAGATAAATGCTACGGCGTACGGCGTACGGCGTATACGCCATACACACAAACACATCACGACGAAACTCATAGTGTGCATTCTCTACATGATACCCATTGAGAAATTGATGTAAAAAAAATACGCTTAAATTTTGCGAAATCATGACTCTCCCCTATTCCATAGTGTGGAGAGTAAAAATGTGCTATTTCAAATACATAAAGACATAGGAAGGTCGCACCATCCCTTTGTACGTGTGGCGAGTGATATAACATATAGTGCGTCAATTGTGTAGCCCGATAACACATACAAGTTTTGCACAGCACTACTACGCGTGCAATGAGGTGGTGTGGTTCAATCAACTTGAAACAGATTTATTGGCAAATGAATATAATGAATTCAAAAGAAAAAATAATATAAATATATAATATTTGACTGATTTTTAAATTATATTAACTTATTTTTGTATATATAATTTATTTATGGGGCACGTAGAGTAGACAAGCTCCACCCGAGTAGCGCCAAAAGTCTACTCAATAAGAGGCTGAACAATTTTCATATTAAAATCTCCCAGCCACACATAGTATATATGTATAATAATTTTGAATTATAATATTTTGTGACTTTTGTTTATAAATGTCTCCTTTACACACAAGTGCTTACACTCTGGTAAAAGGAAATATGTTTTAACTTACTGTGTATCTTTTCCTATATTTTTTTATTGTTTTCTTGATTTAATGTATTGTAATTTTTTGTTTTTGTATATAATGTATTATAAATTTAATTGAATAAAAAAAATACTTGTACGTTTGGGATATATTTTGACTTTCAAAAAGTTACTTTGCAGTAAACGGGACGGTCGAGATTGGCGCAATAGAACTAGAAGATAAGACCCACAAGTAAATGGTATACAGACGAGGGCGAAGAATATTAGCAGCAAACTGATATTAAAAAAAAATGACATAGGAGCATGAGGCCCGGATCTCTCTGCCTACTTTGTGAGGGTCGTGGCAAAATAAAATGTGCGTACAAATGATAGATTGTTTTTTTTTTTATTTTTTTGACATATGCTTAGTTAAGTAATGGTAGACTTCGGACTCAAATGTGTAGATTTTTTTTCTACTTTGAATAAAGTATTTTTTCTTTTAAGATGATTAAAAACCATTTTGATGAAAAAGCTTTTTTTGTACATTAATATGTACAGCAAATAAGTGATCACAGAAAAATTATGTAATATTTTCACAGTGCTTAATAAAATTATATGACGGTTGAGCGGTCACGATTCAGACTGAGGCAGAAATAATTATTTTGAAGAGGACCAGACTTTAGTTGTTTCCGGGAAGTCTTTTCTACATGATTGATACCATGTTTCATCTAAGGAATGAGATCCTTTCTCCAGGGCCAGACCTATACTGTTTTGAGCTTGGAGCACTTAATTTAAAAGACGCCCTCTTTCTTTTGAAAATCGTCCCTCAATATTTTCGGATAAAACTTGTACATACAAACTGTCGTGGGGTCGGCATAAAGAACCGTACGTCACATTATTCTATCTTGACACGAATCCTCCGCCTCATTAACGTTCTAGCGTCATTTCGTCTGTTGTTCCAGGTTTGTACATTTCCTTCCTCCAAACTGTTGATCTCATGGTCGTGCTATCCATCTTTTTGATTTTATTCGTCTGGCGTTCTTCAATCATTTTCACCATGTGGATTCACCATTTCAACGTATTAACTTTCATTCTTTTAATGATGAATTTCCTTTACTTTCACTTCCCGCTTTCAAAAGAAATCTGAGGAATCATTTCCTTACACATAACACTTAAATTTGTCTCCTTATTCTATCTTCCCCCCCCCCCACCATCTCCTGTCCCTTCTGTTCCGTTATTGTTTTTGTTTTATATGTAACTAGCTTTTATGTCCCGCCGTTGGCCAAGAATGTAAAATTGTGAAGGAAAAAGCAATCGTTTTTATAATATTGTCACCCAATTATTTTGCAAAATCGGACTATGAAAAGTGGTTTGAAATATGATTGAATTTGATTGTAAAATGTTCAAGTGATGGCCACAACCCATTATTTTTTATATATTGCTATAAAGTGTGAATGAAGTATAATATACAATTTCTTCACTATTCGAAATGGTTTTAAATATGACTGTTTATCAACATTGTAAAGAGATTGGTTTGGCCACAACCCCCATTTTTAAATATTATCATCGAAAACAAATTGTAATATGTACTAACCTATTGAATATTTAGTAATTTTGGATGTTGGGATGTGGTTAAAATTTGATTAAACAAATGTACTGAAAAGATCCAGTGTTGGTCACATCCCATTCGTTTTATATTTTTTCATCAAGTGTGCATTATATTTTTGCACAATTAGACTGATGAACTTAAAATTGACACAAAAGTCTACATTAACGAAGAAGAAGAAGACTTAAACTATGGTAAATAATTTGAATATAAACGTTGTGAAGAATTCAGTAATGGCCACAGCTCCCTTTCTTTAAATATTGTCAACGAAATCAAATATATTATGTAGGTGTTAAAAATTATTTAAAATAGGATGATATAAATGGTTTAAATTTGATTAAACAAAAGTATTGAAAAGATTCTAGTGCAGGTTACATCTTCACATCCCACATCCCATTCGTTTTTACATATGTATTTTCATCAAGTGTGCATATCGTTAATAATATTTCTGCACAATAGACTATTAGACTTAAAACTAACCCAAAAGTCTAAATAAAAAAGAGAAGAATAAGTATAAGACTATAAGACATAGTTTGTTTAAAAAATCCCAATGGTCTACATAAAATAAGAAAAAATACATAAAATAGAAGAATTAGACTATTGGAAATAGATTGTATAAAAACTGAGCAAAAGGTCTTCATAAAAGAAGAAGAAGATTAATCTATAGGAAATAGTTTGTATTAAAACTGTCCTTAAAGGTCCCTTCAGTACCTCCCGTCCCATCAGGCCCTTCAGTACATCCCGTCCCTTCAATCCCTCATCACGTCCCTTCCAATCAGGCCCTTCAGTACCTCCCGTCCCTTCAGGCCCTTTAATACCTCCCGTCCCTTCAGGCCCTTTAGTGCCTCCCTTCCCTTCAATTACATCCCGTCCCTTCATTCGGGTAAGAAAAGTTTAAATCCAGAAACCATCCTGGAAGAACCGCGAAGAGATGTAAGCACCGTCTTCTTTTCCCAGGATACTCCACCTTTATAGGTAAAATGACCAAATACACGATGAAGAAGAAGAAGAAAAAAGTTTAAATCCAGAAACCGTCCTGGAAGACCTGCGAAGAGATGGAGGGACAGTCGGACCTTCTTTTCCCAGGATATTCCGCTTTCATTGGTAAAATGACAAAATACACGAAGAAGAAGAAGAATAAGAAAAAAGTTTAAATCCAGAAACCACCTCGGGCACACGCTCGACAATTCGCCAAAGTTTCATTGTAATCGGACATACGGTTTAGGAGCACATCGCTTGCATACATTCATACATTCATAAATAAATAAATAAAATAATTTTCCGATAGGAAATCAGTATATTGTTGATTTGTAAGTAAATAATAATAGGTAGGTACCTACCTACAACAATGTTCTAAATAAATTCGATTCATAACAAATGTTATTTGAATATCAGAATCTTTCCGTTACCATAGTAACCATTCCAATACGTAAAAAATATCAAATGGTTTGAGACATTTTTTGAATATGTAGGTACCTACATACATTGGTTTGTTCGATGCCATAAAAATGAAAATTGTCAGAAAAATCAAATATTATTTACAAATTATGCAATTTTATTATGCCTATATCTTTACTAATAATAAACACATTTTTACAATATATGTCTTAAAACTTGCTGTAATGTCTTGTGTTTCATTTTATTATTTCATAATTACATTTAATTCAAAGGTTTATTATTTTCAAGAACATATTCATTCGGTAGGAAAATGAAATATTGTATGAAAAGATATTAAAATGGCGGCGTTCATGTACAAAACGCTTACATTAAAAATAAGTTAAACATTATAATTATACAAAATATTCACCATGTTTTTCACTCAAACGCTAAGTTATACTTGAAAATATATTTTTTTCGTGTAAATACGTACTTCTAACTTTTAAACTAACAGATATTTGCGTGCAAAATGTACACTTTTTTGACAGATACGACTTGGAAAATTTTGTATGAAAAAAATAATTATTGAAATATTTTTAAAATTCAGCATTTTTATCGCATTATTTTTAGCGTGACACTGCATCAGGTATACAGGTACACGTTCGCACATAAATTAGATTTTTAGATGCTCTTGGTTTTTCAGAAGGCGTGAGACAAACACACACACACACACATACACACACACAAACACTAACATTTTGATTGCTTTATTACTTTAGATTATATTTTGATTATATTATGTTGTTATCATAAAAATGTTGGTATATATCATAAATAAAATATTCATTCATACCATCACGGCATATCCCACAATGTGGGGTAACCAGCGAAAGGTGTGCGGGTGTGGAGTATATTAGGGAGAACAACACATCTATGTATACCCACACACCAGTCTCGTTTCACCAAAAAAGGCACTACATTCAGAATGGGTGGTGAACCTCATTGCTGAACTATGTAAGATGTTATTGTTGCCTGTTGTATTTTCGATTACCCGGCTCTTACTGGACACTCGAAAACAATGATTTAAAAGAATGGAAGCACTATTCTAAAATAGCTTTCACCAAATTTATATGGTTGGTTATAAGATATTACCATTTGGCAAGAAGACCACCCAAGCGATGGAAGGATAGCTGGACATCCACCTCACAAGAGCAGGCTCTGAGAATAACAGGACACAGTCCAAACTAAAGCAGAAGAAGGAGGCAAGAAGCCCGCCATTGTGCACGTGTGCCCAAGAAGCTTTAAATAAATAAATATATAACAATATTTCTTAGAGGCTTGATTTATAACCTTTTAATGTATCGCTCTAATACAAATCCCTCTTAGTGATCTCATTTTAAGTTTACTTAGTTCGAATTAGAGGGGTTAGTTAATGTTTTTAAAATTAGTATGTATTAGAGGTCAAAATTCGACCGTAATTAAATATATGTATTTTTATGTTTGAAAAGACATTGGACCAGATTTACGATATAAAAAAAAAAACATCAAAATACGTTATAATATTATTGTTTATTTATTTACTTACATTTTTGTATATAATTATAAACAAATATATTGCACACTGTCCAATTCTGATTCGTTTCAGAGTATGAAGACGTCAAAAATATCGGACAACCGTGGATAAAAGGATTTTATCCGCGCGGTGTGACGTAATAATTCCCGTATAAATGCAGTCAACTTTTTGACATTTCTCATATACCAAAATTCCGTATAAAATTTTTAGTCGAATCTGAATAGGGCCTATTGGCGGGTTTATTGGCTTTAGGCAATTTCTCCAAATCAACCATATTACAAAGTATGAAAAAATGTGAATATACATCAACAAAAGAATGAAATTTAAAAGAAAGAAAATATACATTACACTTAGATAACAATTAAAACAAAAAAAAGAAAATACTTCATAGCACTAAAAGGATAGGAAAAGGACAAGGAGAAGAAATCGGTACCAGGTGTTTAGGAATAAATATTACTTTAATTGTTTTTTTCTTAAAAATACGTTAGTTAAATTAAGTTAGTTTAAGTATCACAGTTTAATCTATCATCATTTAATATTTTATTGCATTTGGTATTGTGCTACGTATATTTCATAAAAAATAGTCAGAAATTCGAATTTAAACAATTACAATTATGAAATTGAGGGAAAACTATTGGAAAGAAGAGGGGGAGTATGACTACAGCAGTGTGACTGCCTTGGTTTTTTGAATATATTGGTCACAGTAGCTTATACTACGAGGGTATATCAAAGTTACGCTTTACTACTCTTTCACGTTATAAGAAAAACAATGTTTGGACTAAAATATGTATTTATTTAATTTAATGTTTTTATAACAGCTTGCTTTAAAGGAGATCTAAGTTTTGGATTACGTATAAATTTTTAATTTTAAGGTATTTTTATGCTGTTTTTTGTGTGAACCAACTCGAAAAGATATTTTTTATATAATTATATCGTCATATTCAAATGACTCGTGTACCTAGTAATATAATTTAAATTGAAACAAGATAGTATATCTTTTCTGATTCGTCTAAATCTATCCGTCTGAGTTTTAGTATATGAGAAATGTCAAAAATTTTACTGCATTTATGGCGGGGCTCATTACGTTACCCGCGCGATAAAATCCTTTTATCCACGGTCGCCCGTTGGTTATAGATGTTTTAGTACTCAGAATAGGACATTTTAGATACTTTTTTGGGGTTTTCAATAAATATTTTTCTTCTTGATATTTTTCCTGGCATTATGGTAAACCGCACGGTTCTTGTGTACGATTTCTATAAGAGGAAAAATTGATTTACAATGTTTTATACGCAAATTTTGCTTCTCTGGACTGGAAACACTCAAATTTGAAGTTATTACCAATTGGAAATAATCCCACCACTTGCACAATGTGAAAGAAAGTGCCAAATAAATATTTATTCTTTGGATTGTTTTCTTTATATCTGGTACACCAGGTTGCACCTGGTACGACTGCACCATTTTAGCATATTCTGTATTCGGGCCTGCCTCTCTTTTTCTCGCTCTCCCTCTCTCGGCGCTTCAGTCCTGGCTTTCTGCACAACGTCGATTTATCACTCTGCACGTGAAAAATTGAAACGTTAAAAACGCTGACTTGATGGTTTTTCAATTATGTTAAAAAATGGATTCGTCCTCATTTAGGAAGGAAGACAGAGGGAGGTGGGTAGGGAGGAGAGAGTGTCTTAGTTTCTTTGGTCGTTTTGTGAAATCAATATTCTCTGCGGGAGAGGACTGGAGGCTGGATGAATCCAACTCTTTCCTTTTCAATTTGTAACCGATTGGATCCTCATCTTGGATGCATTTATCAATGCAAAACCAGCGGGTGTGCCAATCCACTTTTCAACACTGTATATTCCACATATTGATGTATATATTTTCAACCAATTAAGTACTTAGAATCACAATTTTTTATCTCAATACTATGAAACAATGGAGAGATGAAATGAAAATTACCAGCGTAAAGTATCTTTTAAACTGATATCAGTAAAAAATTGTATGTATTCTGATTTTTTTATTGGCGTTGTCGATAGTGTTATTCCTTCATACGACGATAAAATATTAACAAGATAATTATAGTTCTGCAGCTTTTCTCTTGACATAAATCAAATTTTCATTTCAAACTTACGGACCTGTCACCTGGGTACATTCTAATTATTTATTACATATTACGATTAAAATTCACCTAACTACTGCATTAATCTATGTACGTCAAATAGGTTCTAGCGAAAAATTTGAAATTTGGATCGGATTTACAGTCAAGAGCAAGGCCACTGATAATGCGTAATGCTTCATAATACAAGGATATAAAGACTTGAATAATCTTTATAATGCGTAATGCTTAATAATACGACAATATAATCAAGACGTGTCTAGTCTTGATAATGTCCGTGTCGAACGAAAGAGCTATCGACAACGTCAATCAAAATGTAGAAGTGAAACAAACCGTTATATTGTTATTAATATATAATGGAATTTTACCAAATAAATAATTATTTATTTAGCACAATTAAAAACTGTGTTTTCATCGGGAATCAAACTAGGGACCTTCGATCAGGAGTCATATATCCAATCTAGTGAGCCACGAAGATCGACTGAGTAAAATGAAGAATTCTTTCAAATGATGGAAAATCTGTAAGTCGTTAATTCTACATACATTATTCAAAAAACAACTCAAAATTTATATACTCACCTGATATGATTTAAATGAATTTGTAATTTTATTTTATTTATTTTTTCTTATTACCTATATGTTAAAAATATTTTTATTGTGTGGTCACCCTGGCATTTACATCCATGTACCTTGCATTAATTGTACTAGTTGGGTGTGCCTTTTTTTTGCTGTGGAATAATATTATTGTCACAAGTCACAATAATGATTTAAGACACCCAACTGTGTATAGTAAATATTGTATTTTTGTATGGTGGGTGCATGGATGTAGATGTGATGTATGGATGTAGATGTAATATATAATATTGTAAATCTCCAACCTCGAAACAGGCGTAGTCCTAGTGAGGTTGGGATAGTATTTATAAATGATTTTATAAATGTCGAGATGATATAAATAAAATAAAATAAGTACCAAAGTATCGGCTGTGGTCCGATGTGCCTTTATGTAAATTTATTTGGCCCATGATCCAAACAAGTAGGAACGTACTGTAGAATTAAAAATTGTTAAGTTGGAATGAGGATCGGCTAATGTATATTGGCACTGAATGCTTCGCTGACCTTTGAAATGGATCAAGAAATCAAGATACATATCACAAAAGGGTTCTAATCCTCACAGGCCATGAAACTTTGTACGTGATGCCAACCTACTCTGAACCAACATCCAAGTGATTAAAACTTATTAATCGCATGCTTTTAACATGAAACATCAATTTAAACTAAAAGTTCTGATTTTAATTATTTAGCTCCTTTTCGGTTTGTAAAAAAATACATGTGAAATAAGATGTTTCATAATAATTCATTTTTAGCAAATTTAAATCACGCGTTCCGCACGTATTAACGCTATCGAACAACAAACTGTACTGACGGCCGGGCGAGTGAAATTCCGGTGTTTCACCGTAATTTTAGTTGTCATACTTTCGTTACGCTGACTAGGTATATTATGTATCATGTATAATCTAAGGTCAAAACATTAGAAATGGTTTCACGTTTTGGGTCATTTTTTTAATAGAATTCCATCAGATGCGCTTCGTTATATTAAACCTTTGAAAGAAGAAAAATTTCGATCTCCTGTAGTTCCCAAATCCGATGCCAATTTGATATTTTCGTTTAAAACATTTATGCATATTAAAATTACGATTTAAACATCTTACCTACCGCCTGATTCTCCATATCAATGGTAGGTTCGCAAAAATTCGAAATGTGGATCAGATTTAAGTGTCAAGAGTAATACTGATCCTGAGTTTGATTATAGTTGTTAATTCGGTTATTTGTTTATTTATTTATTTAATCTTCTTGTATATATAATTAGTACACTGGCGGGCTTATTGCCTAATGGCAATTTCTTCCAACCAACCAGAGTAAATGTTAAATATACAAAACGATGTGTACTATGGTAATAAGTTAATCACATTACAAAATAAATAAAGATAGGAGAAGAAAAGTAATAAAAAAAAAAGAAAAAAACACAAAAACAAAGAAGATAGCATATAAGAACAAATCATAGCAATAATAGAAAGACTAAGGGATAAGGAAAGG
The DNA here is from genome assembly GCA_963576475.1 of Molanna angustata. Taxonomy (NCBI): domain Eukaryota; kingdom Metazoa; phylum Arthropoda; class Insecta; order Trichoptera; family Molannidae; genus Molanna; species Molanna angustata. Next base: position 20,981,905 of record OY754978.1, on the reverse strand, counting down.
AAGAGGAGAGGAAGATGTAATCAGGTGTTGTCAGATAAATATTTTTGCTTTAGCCTTTTCTTGAAGATGTTTAGTGAGATAGACGACGTAATATCAGGATTTAGGCTATTCCATAGTCTAGCTGAATGTACTTCAAATGAAGAGCTAAAAAATTCAGAACTATGAATAGGGATAGATAGCAAATTTTTTGTTTTTTGATTTGTTAAAGAATTTCCATCTCGATTCAAAAACATGCCAAATTGTTTCTGTAATAGTTTTGAGATAAACATTATGCAAAACTACTTCGGAGTTTCTTGTCTAGCACGAAATATTCCTTATACCAAAAAAAAAAAATGTTGAATTATTAAGGTATAAATTGTTATACCTATCTTTGTTATAAATGCTTACTTACCTAAATAGGCAATAAATATGAATATCGATTGGTAAAGCGGCAGTTTTACACAGATCATTAAGGACGTGGTTTTCAATATAAGTAGTATGTCTACGCATTTAGTTTCACGATCTTTAAATCATGACTTTCTAAGTGATTATTGTTGCAAGCGTGAGAAAACAAAATGCTCTTATCATTCCACTGGATATTGCCAGCAACGCCTCTTTTGCCATACACGATACGAAATTTCTGTATTTTAACGCCATTTTGGAAACCATAAAATCATTTCAAGAGTCTAATATTGGCAGTTTATTTAGTTTTAATGATCGTGACACCACGATGTTGCATAGTTGTTTTGAAATTCCGTTTTAGTTTCCTTATATACCCTTATATTTATACTTGTTTAAATACACCTTCGTTTAAACACTTTTTTTGGAATCGGTTTAGCAGTTTTAGGTCTGAAACTGGAAGCGAGTTTGAAAAAACACGCGATATTGAAAAACAATGTGATCAAAAAAATAAATAATCGACCTCCATGATAGAAGTCCATTTTATCACTGATTTAAAAATATCATTATTCTGACGATGTAGAACCTACTACATACCTCGCACAAAATGCATATTAATCACAATCTATCATTTTTTGTAATTTTAACCGTCATAGGAGGTTTTCAACGTGATTTTTTTTACGTATGTTCAGCTATAACTTTTTATCACTTACCACCTTGTCTTTGAAGTTAAGTCATTTCAATCCTTACAAATATTTAAAGGAATACAAAAAAAAAAATTGTCAAATATGTAATTCCTGAATATTCCTTCTATATCTTTCGGTTTCCCTCTCCTTCCCCGCATTGCTATTCCAAGTATCAATAAGTAAATGAATAAATACAAGTGAGCGGTTCTTACGTGTCAGATATTAAAACTATGTATGGTCTGTGAATGCTGGTGATCTTGGGAGTAGCTGTTTGGCCAGTCCGTACCTTTAAGGCGTTCAACCGTGATAGTGCCAAGGCACATTGGAAGGGATTATGCAAAATTGGGTATCTTCAACCATTCAAACGAAGAAATGTTAGGGCGAGATATAGTCAGCCTCCTTGGGGTAACCCAAACATCTAAGTCGAGATGTTGATACCTATGTACATATTATCACAGACCTTTTGAGGATACACATTATATATAGCTTGGTTGGTATATTAAGACACCTATACGTAAATCATAGTTAAATATCAAACACAATATCAACACAAACTGTTTTATGTTAATAGTGCCGATTATGTGAAATCACAAAAAGGTTAACATATCTTAACAAAACTTTTCTTAGATAAATAGGTTTAAAATATTTTTTTCTTAGTTAAACCAAAACTGTTTCATATACTGTTAGTTTAATGTATGTTATTCCATTAAATCATTTCTAATGACACCATTTACATCTACAGAATTCAGTGTAGTGACACCATTTTTTTAGTTCAAAACGTACAAGGACTTAAATAATATAGTTTAATTATACTATGTTCAATGGTGCTATTCCATGAACCACTTCATGTACCAACGATCAAAATTGCAAAACAGAATAAAATGCATTACACGTAACCAATGCTGATTTTTCAGAAGAGTTTTTTTTTTAATTTTCACAAACATCCAATCGAACTGGTAGTACCGTTGGAGACGCTCTTGTTTACAGATCTGCGAAATATTGTTCACCAGTGTGAGCAAGAAGCGAGCATTGTATAATCCTACATAGATGCAGAGCTGAGTAAAACCATGAGGACAATCACAGGATTCGTGAGGTCTACCTCACTCTTGTGGATTCCAGAACTTTGAAACACATAGGCTATCCCGAACTGCGCAGGAAGCAGGCCTCAGCCACAGAACTCGACAAGATTAGCAAAAATCCTGCAATCGCCGCTTTCCAGGAAGTCTTCCAACATCCAAGACAGCGATTGCGGTTCAGAAAACTCATCTGGTCAGACAACCTGGCATACTTCCATCTGCCTAGTGATATAGGAGAGACAGGTGGCCTGGCGCATTTCGTATGATAAATAGTTCAACATCATTTCAGGATCCCACCTTGAAGGTCCAACAAAACAGTCTGCAATCACAGAAAAAGAGGCAAGAGAGATTCTACGGAGTGTGACTGTGGATCTAATAACCAGACTGTCAAAAACTTGGGTGGCATGTCTGGTCAAAACGGTGAAATCAAAACAATCACGATTGCCCACATCATGGATATTATTATTTATTTAACTTTTTGTACATAATATTAACAAATATGTTGCCATTAGGCAATTTTTTCCAACCAATCAGATTACAGATTGACAGAATTATATATATGCATCAACAAAATATTAAAGCTAATAAAAGAACAAGGAAAATATACCTTGCACCAGGATGAATAATAAACATAAAAAAACAAAAAAAAAGGATTGGGAAAGAACAAGAAGAGGAAATCGAGATCAGATGTTAATAGATCAGGGCCGAATAAATATTCCTTCTTTTGTAAATATTACGTAGCAAAGGTAAGGAAGGAAAATGAGAGGGTTCAGGTATTTTCGAAGAGATATCACTGCTTTAGTCTTTTCTTGAAAATGGAAAGCGATTTTGACGAAGTTATAGCAGTATTTACATACATGGAAGTTCTAATTATCATATTATGCAGTTCAATAATATCTTGAGCTTTCATAGAACTCCATGTGATAATTATATCTATGATTTAGATAATCATAAAGGGTTTTGATTTCACTATTTGAACGGACTTGCCCCCCTGATGGAGGAATGCCTGACGAGAAGTCATCCGGGGGGTGGATTATATCCATGATGAACCGGAGCTTTAAATTATAGAGAAAATGATGCAGCCGATGGCGGAGAGAAACCATGCCAATGCCAATAGTACAGTAATTAGTTTGAGAGGGATTTAAGTCTCTATACTTATTTGGTTATGTGGTAGGTATACCAATATATTTAACAAAGAAACGTTCTTTGTTCAAGATACACTGATAAAAAATATGATAACCGAACTGGCTACCTGCGTTTTAACCAACCCTTTGTTATCAATAGTAAAGGTTTATCTAATTATAACTGTACAGTTTGGCTGTGTGCATAAAACATTTAGTTGCGCAAAATCAAATGTTTTGTACTCACTATAGTTCGGTTGATTTTAACATGACTTTTTTTTACTATTAACATAAATAAAATTTCAGTGTATCTGGCTCCTGAGTTTGAGTCCCATGCGTGAACGCATACAGCGAAACATAAATGTTAAACGATAAAAAAATACATCCAGTGAAAGCAAATCAATTTATCTCTCAATACAATCAAAATGTCATTTCCTTAAATGCAGTATGCATTACTCTACATCATCAAAAGGTTATTCAATCAATATAGCAAGTACATAACAACCTACTATGTTGGATAATTATTGGAAATGTATTTGGAAGCATAAGTAATACAAGTCCTGATTTAATCGATTTCGTGATTTACACTTTGAACTGCCGTAGGTATCGGACGAAGACTCGAATTGAAAAGCCATTAAAATTCAGATCCTGGTTGAACATGAATCATTTAAATTGGATTTGTTCAACTTATTGTAGAACACCAATATTTAATACAATTAACAAATATGTAATGTTAAATTCAACATTCCCGACGATCTTTATTTTATGACAATAACAATAATCAAAAAAGTTCATAATTAGAAAACGAGTGAGTTGTAGCCAATGCAATACTCCTCATTACCAAGTCACTCCACAAAGTTCTCTAAGTTCACCACCTCGGAACAGGCCTTGCCTATTGAGGTGGTCCAAACCAACCCAATTTATGTTTTATGTTGCTTATGTAAAGTGTAATTTTTGGTAGGTAGTAATTTTTGGTAGTAATACCTATGTCATAAAAAAAAGTATTCAAATTTTTGGTAGTAATTTTTGGTAGTAATATGTCATAAAAAAAGTATTCAAATTTTGTATGAAATATTTTAAGCATTTTAATGAAATGAGTTTGTTAAATTGTTTTTGCTTCAAATATTTTACTATGAAATGTTCATAATTTTTCAATGCCTTTATAGCAATTAAAAAATAAAATTTTCAAATTTTAAGTTTGCCGAACTTGGGGTAACTTTGAAATATTTGACAGTTAAAAAAGTTAACCTGGGGTCACATTGAAATATTTAAATTAAATATTTATATTTTTAAAATATTTAAAGTGAACTTGGGGTCACTTTGTCGTATTTGACAGTTAAAAAAATTAAGATGCATTAATCAGATATCCTTCAAATTCGATGGGGTGTAAGCGAGTATTAAATATACAAATTTGCAAAAATTTAAAAGAATCAAATGAAAGTTTGGAGGCAGTCGAATAGAGAGGTATAGAGAGCTGTGGTGGTCTCAGGGGGAGGCCTATGCTCAATACTGGATGAGAGAGGGCTGACATGATGATTTGCAATTTGTGAAGCATTTTTTAAGGCGTGGTAATATTATAATTTGAGTTGATTTTTTATTTGTGTTGCGATAAATTTTCGTATGAGCCTTGAAATTTTATTAGAGTCAAGTTTTTTGCTTTCTTACAAGCGACGAGCGTCATATCCAACTACCTATATCAGTCATTTTGTAAGTGTACACAGGGACTTTCGTCACTGTTCCCCTTTTAAGGGGTTTTGTCAGATTTGATACACAAATTTGCAAACATTTAAAAATAATTGAATACATTTAGTTCCTTCATAGATAAAGTTGAATAAACATGCCGTACATAGCACATAGTAGGTACACAGCACACACACACAGAAACATTGTGACGAAACTTTCAGAATAAAATCTTACCTTACACTTAATAACCTTAAAAAAATGCTAGTTCAATACCCCCCACTATATCCCTTTGGATTAGTGAGGAGTAAAAACGTACTAAAAACTTAATTTGTTTCGCGTCCACCATTTTATTTTATTTATTTATTTTTATTTAAATTACAAAGATCAATTCAAGTTTATTACTACAAAACTTTTTAATTTATGTGCAAGTGATGATTTTATTGCCAAATGGCAACTGCTTCCAACTAACCGGCATTTTCAGAGCGATTAGCACTAACTTCACTGAGAGTTGAAACCTATGCCACGGCTGTTGGCTCATGTTTTGCTCTAAAAATTTACTTTTACCATTACCAAAAGACGTTTTGAAATAATTATGAACTGACTATGAATAATCAAATGTCACAGAGCCTTTATTATTCGAAATGAATTAATTTTTATTGATATATAAACAATCACTGTCTACAAAAAAAATAACATATATTTTTATAATATCTCTTTTAATTGAAAATAATTGTGATGTACAATGGATGCGCTGTTAATTATTCAAGATAAAATTACAAAAAAATCTGCTTTGAAATTATAACCAACTTTTGATTCAATAGTTCTTTAATTAACGAACAAAGCATCAGATATTTATCTGAGAGAATATTAATATAAATTAAGTTGTCTAATTAATATTTATTTTTCCCAAACGATTCCCCTAAGGGATGGACCACCACCACCGCCGATATAAAATGTACAGGGATCATTTAACTAAAGCTTTTCAGAAATAATTTCTTCGCAATAGAAGTAGTAGTTTATCTCTATCCCTAGACGAAATGATCGTTTAGTGAGGCCATTGTTTATCTTTGAAAGATAAACCAACGTAATTGGAAAAGTTTGCTCGTTTCAAACAATTTTGTTTCGTTATAATGTGAATAATTATTATTATTAAAAGAACAAAAATATTGTCCGAGAAAAAAAAGACATAAAAAAATTTAATTTTATTTAATTGGTAGCTTTCTTCGCGTTATTTTTGGATTAACTACACGATCCGTTCTTCGTACGAAAAAAAAAATCGTGCACAAAAAATTCGTTCTTTGCGAAATTGAAATGATTCATGAAATATCATAATTATTACTTTCTTGCTTCACGAAAAACTCAAAAACTCAGTGGTGAAATTTTCATTCATTTGTACCTACTATTATTATTTTTGGGTTGTACATTAGTTTTGGTATGATTTTTTTATAATTTTTCTTTGTTCAATGGTTAAATGTGTCATACATAAATATATAAATTTATTTTAACTATATACAATTTATATAAATTATATAGTCACATGGAGAAAAGTGAACGTATGAAATACAATAAAAAAGAAAAGACGAAAAATGAAAACATGACACGATCACTCGAATTTGATGATGAGAGAAAAAATAACAAGATATTTGTCAGTATTAGATTGGAGTTCGGTTCTCTCAGCCCATCCCTTGTCCTACCAAAGACAAGAGATAACCTATAATGGTATTTTTGATTTATTTATTAATCTGAAAAATAATTGATGTTTTAAAATCACATCATATTAACATGAGGGTAACACTTAAAAATATAGTATCATTTGATTTTTTCAGACAGAAACTGAAACCAATTTATTTGATTGTTTAATGTCTCAAGTGGTTTGGAAGTTTTTTAAAGGCTTTATTTTTTATATTAATGATCCGAGTGCCATTAAGAGTGTTAAAACTTTTATTATAAATATTAAAATATATAACAACTCACTTATTCATATTTTACGTCATTTTCTTTTACGCATGATAACAAGTAGAGAATTAATATAATATTGTAATATTATGCACCGATTAATATAAAATTTGGTCACTTTTTTATGATTTTACAAAGTCTTATCAAATTTCAATAAAAGTTATTATTTTCACCAAGAAATTTATAAATCTAATGGTGAAAGTATACTATATAAGTATATACTCTATTGTTCAATATATATGTAGGTATACTTACATTACCAATTGAGTAACTAGCCATAGTGACATTTTCTTAATATGATGAAAAAAAAAACATCTTTTTTGCAACATTATTCTAATAATAATAATAATACATTTATTGAGCAGAAGAAGTTAAGGTACATACAAATACAAGATATAAACAATAAAATAAAATAAATCAAAACAACCTCTCCAACTCAAAAGGGCCATGCTCAGCTATGTTGTAGGAGGACAAGCCCCCTGCAGCTGATTTTCAGCATGATCCTAAGATATCAAATGACATTGTGTTAAAATAATGAGTAAATTCAGCCTACGTAGCTCTCTTGGCACATTGAGTCAAATAGTGTCAGCAAAGTTTTCAACTTCTCCGGAATCTTCTTATGTACTCTGTTATTTTAGATTTTTGCAAGGAGGACGTTATTAGTCCCGATAAACATATCGGTTGGTGGTGACTGAAGAACAGTCCATGTAAGTACATATGAATTCCCTTAAGATTAATCATAATTTATTATGTAATTTGAGATTATTTACCTGTTTCGTATGATTCCATTAAAATGGCGACACAATTTAAAATACCGTGATTTGATTTTTTTCAGATTCTACAATTAATCGTTTTTTAACACGATAAATATGTATTTTTTTAGCCTATTAACAAGACTACGAAGATTTGAGTTTTTTGATGTGGTGGTAATGTTGACTGGCAAATTCATATATTATTACCTATGTATTCCTATACGGGCAAGTATATTAATTTATTAAATAAAATAATATGATTGTAAAAGATATTCAATTATATTTTATTTTAAAGATATTCTTTTAAAATGATACTTGTTCTATTCGTATCATTTCGTTCTTTTGATGTTGTGGATTTGAGGCTTGTTTGGAATCAGTGTCCTGTGTAAAATAAACATTACTTCTTCCGAAGTTCGTGTTGCACGAAACATTCATATGCGAGAATTTTCTATGTTTAAAATACATTTATATGGAATGTGTTTTGTAAGATGAAAATACTGCTCATAAAATAAACTTTCCATAAAATATGCCATATCTTTTACGACAATTTTATTGGGTTCAGTTTAATTGAATATAAACACTTCGACAAAATGGTTTCTTTCCGTCGAGCAGTATACACTGAATGAAAGCTTTGATTTAAAAACTAGAATTACGTATGAAAAGTCTTTATTCTTAATTTTCATGACGAGATTTTTAGTGGGTTCATTTTGATTGAATTTAAACACTTCGACAAAATGGTTTCTTTCTGTCGAGCAGTATACACTTAATGAAAGCTTTGATTTAAGAACTAGAATTACGTATGAAAAATCTTTATTCTTAATTTTCCAGACGAGATTTTTATTGGGTTAATTTTAATTGAATATAAACACTTCGACAAAATGGTTTCTTTCTGTCGAGCAGTATACACTGAATGAAAGCTTTGATTTAAAAACTAGAATTAGGTACGTATGAAAAATCTTTATTCTTAATTTTCCAGACGAGATTTTTATTGGGTTAATTTTAATTGAATATAAACACTTCGACAAAATGGTTTCTTTCTGTCGAGCAGTATACACTGAATGAAAGCTTTGATTTAAAAACTAGAATTAGGTACGTATGAAAAATCTTTATTCTTAATTTTCCATACGAGATTTTTATTGGGTTCAGTTTAATCGAATATAAACACTTCAACAAAATGGTTTCTTTCTGTCGAGCGGTATAGGTACACTGAATGAAAGCTTTGATTTAAAACTAGAATAACGTATGAAAAATCTTTACATTATTATTTTTTTTTAGACGAAATTCTGGTTATTTAATCGATATTTCTCTCAGCGGATCAGCGGCATCAAATTTAAATTCATACAACTCCAATTTTTCTTTATCAAAAAAAAAAATCAAGAAATATTTTATTATAACATATTTAAACGCTGTTTTTTATAAATAACCCATTTTTTATTTCTCTTCTTCCTATATGGCCTCATGACTGAGGATGGCAGCTTCATTCAATCATTTCAAGAATTGTAAATAACTGGACGATATAATGCATAGTTAAAATTAAATAAAGTTAATTAGCTGTGAGGCACCGGCTTAGAATAGTGCTTCCACTCTTTTCTATTATTGTTTGCGAGTGTCCCGTAAGAGCCGGGTAATCGAAAATACAACAGGCAACAATAACATCTCACATAGTTCAGCAATGAGGTTCACCACCCATTCTGAATATAGTGCCTTTTTAGGTGAGACGAGACTGGTGTGTGGGTATACACAGTTATGTTGTGCTCCCTTTTATAAGGCAATGCACACCCGCACACCTTTCGCTGGTTACCCCACATTGTGGGATATGCCGTGATGGTATGAAAATTAAATCAAATAAATTAACTTTCTCATGTAATGCTAGTAGCGGCTTTACAAATTGTTCAGACAACATTGTTTTATACTCGACATGAACACGATATTATTATCTGTAACATAATACCTACGGGATGCAATTTTTACTACACCAAACCTACATACAAGTTTAATGAACATTAGTCAAATAAGATTAAAGCGTGCGATAAAGCCATATATATTTATCTACATTTATACGTATAAATCTGCTTGAAAAATATCATTATGTTTTTTTTTATCGATTGAACTGTGTGGGAATTTTCTTTAAATAATATTTTTAAGAACATCACTTTTTTGTTGGCATTACTTCTCTTGCGACTTACAATAGCAAGTTTCCAATTTTTGGAGACTTACGATGTTAACCGTCTCACAGATCCAGACTGAAAACACAATTAAAATCTGTGTCTCTACCGGGAATCGAACCCGGGACATTTGCATCAGCAGACAGACATCTAACCAACTGATCCACTAAGACGACTTCATCAATTTATGTATACATATTTTACTAAGTTTGTCGACATACATTTTATTTTGCATGAAAATCAATTTTAAAATAGTTATAGAAAAAATATTAATAAGACGTACTACCTTGATATGAAGTTGCTAACGCATCTTTCAAATGTCTTATAAGATTATACTATGTTTTATAATACTATGAGATTCTTAATTATAAATCAAAACATTGTCTCAATATTATACTATTTAGAGTAGTTCAAACTATTTATGTTTCCTTCTTTCAAAATATCATTCACATGGTCATGTCATGGTCATTTTTTGTTTCACATGTTTCTATAAATATATATAGATAGGTATACACACGAGTGCTTGCACTCTAGTAAAGGGAAATATGTTTTGTCTTACTGTGCATCTTTTCTATATAGTTTGTTTGCTTTATATTTTGTATAATATGTTATTGTGAACTTAATAAAAAAAGGTATATTTTACAAACATAAATTGGTACGTGTCATTGACACAATTTACTACACAAAATAGATATGGTGGGTTGCAAGATATTGCCATATGGCAACAAGCCCGTCATCATGCACTTAATGATAAACAAATAAAGTGAACAAACTAATAATAACTAAGTAAATAAATATATTAATAAATAAATTTACTAATCAATGTATGTTCAAATAAATGAATAAATAAATAATCAATTTATTAAGTAATTAAATATAAAATAAATAAATAAATAAATAAATAAATAAATAAATAAATAAATAAATAAATAAATAAATAAATAAATAAATAAATAAATAAATAAATAAATAAATAAATAAATAAATAAATAAATAAATAAATAAATAAATAAATAAATAAATAAATAAATAAATAAATAAATAAATAAATAAATAAATAAATAAATAAATAAATAAATAAATAAATAAATAAATAAATAAATAAATAAATTAATTAATTAATTAATAAATAAATAAAAAAATAAATAAATAAATAAATGAATGAATGAATAAGTAAAGAAATAAATAAATGAATTAATGAATAAATAAATAAATAACTAAATAAATAAATATATAAAAAAATAAATAAATAAAAAAAAGAAATGTAAATAAATAAATGAATAAATAAATAAATAAATAAATAAATAAATAAATAAATAAATAAATAAATAAATAAATAAATAAATAAATAAATAAATAAATAAATAAATAAATAAATAAATAAATAAATAAATAAATAAATAAATTAATTAATTAATTAATTAATAAATAAATAAAAAAATAAATAAATAAATAAATGAATGAATGAATAAGTAAAGAAATAAATAAATGAATTAATGAATAAATAAATAAATAACTAAATAAATAAATATATAAAAAAATAAATAAATAAAAAAAAGAAATGTAAATAAATAAATGAATAAATAAAAAAAAGAAAAGTAAATAAATAAATAAAAAATTAAATTAAATAAGCTTGGTTGGCAAAAAATTCCCTAATGGTAATTAGTCCGCCAGTTACAATTTATTTGTTTATATTATTTACAGAAAGATAAATAAATCAAGTTAATAATTCGATGTGTGTGAAAACAAATATCAAATTTTATTTACCTACGTGAATAAATCCTCCGAATAAGGCAGTATTAGTCGATAATGAGAGATTTAAGAACCGTGAGTGTAAGTAGGTGGCTATAGATAATGTCTTACAATAATGCAGACATTTAGGACGCCTTCCCAAGAGATGGAAAGACAGCTGGCAATCCAGGTCTCAGGCGGGAAGCTGGCCTAAAAAGAGAAAGAAGAAGAATAATAATTTTGAAACAAATAATATACATAAGAGTTTACGTCGTTATTTGAAAATAAATTCTCTAGGAAAAAGAGTACAATACAATACACTTACAATCAATAGGGAGACAATTGATAAGAAATCAGACTAGAAACTTAGGCACAACTGGACAGTAAACTCTTATTTGCCCAGGTGAGCAATGGCCTTTTCTCTTTCCATTATTGTTTCGATATTATGTCTTTTTTAATGAACATTTTAATTATGTAACAAACATATTGGCTGCAAATAAACGTTTCATTATTAGTATGTATAAAACAAAGTTTTACAAATGGTTCGATAGCCGACGAAGATATTTTGTAGGTAGTAAGTATTGTGTAATATTTCGTTATCGTTAGGTAGCTGAGGACTCATAAAAGGATATTACATAGAATAGATATCACACACGGTCTTCATTACATGCGCTGCGGGTAGTGTAATAATGGAATTATTTATAGTTGTAAGATGTGAGTATATTTATTATTTCTATTTCGTGAAATATTATTTTTTAACTTGTGTAAAACATTAATTGAACAGCGTGATTCATGATATCATCTGATAAATCAAATAATTTCATATGTGTAGGTTCGTGGAAAACCGACAAGAATTTACAATGTGAAATATGTTCTTAGATACCTACTTGTAGGTATAACCAAGAGATAATAACCAAGATTTATGTAACCGAGGATGTAATGAAAGTTTCATTATAATATCAATTACCCATAATAACGGTAAAATACGTGTGGAAACAATAAAATATATTTTTAATTATAATTACTATTATTGTTGTTTTTTTTAGCAAATTTCTAACAATTTCATTAGAAGCGATGCAATTTATTAAGCTGATTAAATTATTGTTCTTTTATTGTCATTCATGAGAAACCTTCGATCGCTTCAAAATGATTCATGAAATAAATACAGGAAAAACTCAAAATATTCATAAAATTACGTACCTACATGTCATTTTTAAAAATAAAGTGATATGAAAATGCACAATACATCTTCCTACGTTCCCTAAAATAAGCAAATAAATGCTTGTGATTAAGTGAACGAAATCGGTCGAGGCAGAATTCGAGCTCACGTCCACTGGATTACTAGCCCAGCGTTACCGCTCTGCCACCGACTCATCTATAACCGACCGACATATTTAAAATATGACATATTGTATCAGGTATAACTCATATACAGATGTCAATCTCTTTACTGTTGACAATTCTTCCAATGTTTGGATACTTATTTGAACTTACTTGAAATGAAACCTAATATTCATATTTTAAATGATTTAATAGGTACCTTTAATTAATACTTTTGAAACTCATAATTGTCCTTCTCTGATTCATTTTAGAGTACGAAAACGTCTACAACCAACGGGCGACTTGTGTAATGGGATTGTATCCGCGCGGTGTGACGCAATGAGTCCCGTATAAATGCAGTCAACTTTTTGACATTCCTCATATACTAAAATTCAGACGGATAAATTTAGACGAATCAGAATAGGACATAATAAAGGATGTTTATTTCTGTACACGCTTTTAAAATAAATGAACATATTATAATACTAGGTTCATAATATGTATGTAGGTGTCTAGATCTGAATCCTGTGTGAAATCAAGTGAACTTTTAAGTATTTATTTACAGTTTGAAAAGAAGATAACCCTTTTTAAGTAAGTAGGTACCTTACCTTGGGTAAAAGCAAGCGGGCTGCCTCTCAGTAGAGAGGGATAGGGATCTCCGAAAAGAAGTCAGATAATTGGAAAGGAACGGTGGGAAAGGGATGTAAACCACCCCAGCGTTGATGGATGAAATAGACCCTGTAAATGACACATTATTCCTAATAGCTTTTACAAAAATATATAATCCATCTCTTTTCCGTTGGAGCGCCGTATTATTTCTGAAGGATTTGTGAGAGATCTGTCTGCGTGTACGGAGAGCACCGAAGCAAAGTCTGCCGACAGATTTTTGGAAACCTAAGCAATGAGTTTTACGAAATATGACCACGTTAAAACATCAGTAAAGTTTCAACCATATTAATAAAACGAGTTTGACGATTCCAAGATCTTTTATTCATTCATTCAATTAATAACTAAATCACATTTTTCCATGTGCAATATAGTTTGTTTCTATATTATTTTTCTTTGTTTTCACATCCGTACCTACTATCTGACTTAATTTACTGAATATTTATGGTTAATCTGTTTCTTAAGTAAAAGAATATTCTTTTTTAAAGGGTTCAACATTTAGATCTATTATTTATTTATATTTTCCTCATTCAGAACACATATTTGTTTCGGAAGAAAACTATAAAATAAACAAAAAATAAATTATTTCTAGTAAGACAGACAAAGGTAAATAGTGGAACACAACCATGGGTGAACTCATATACTTACTAGTTGCATGTAACACATGAGATCCAACTGTCGATAGCGATAGTATGTGTAGTTGAAGAATAAGTACCAAACAATAAACCCATAAATCCAACTCATTGAATATTTTAAGATATTTTGTTTTCTACACAACACATGTAGGTATGAATGACAAGATAGGATAGTATGGAGGTCAGTCCTTTTCTCCTACCCAGAATTTCAAAACAGCATGATGGTGTGTATGTATGTTTGGAGATGAAGTATCTATATACATATACTACTACAATGTAAATAACAATGTAAAAATGAAATTATCTAGTTGGGGTTTTCGGCTTTTTTCGATATTTTCAAAAACTTTGGAAATATAGGCACTAAACATATAAATTTATCACAAATAAAATGTTTTTCTTAGTAAAAAAGGTTTGAGGAATTTTGAAAAAAAAATAAAAATTGAGATTTTGTATTTGTATGTATTTATACCAATTTAAACCCATCTAGCTTTTATGGTTTTTGAGATATATGGAAAAATAAAGTAAAAATTCAAAAGTTGATATTCCCTGACTGAAACAAAAATTATTTTGTAGGTCTATTTCTGTTTATATAGTCTGAAATTTTGAGCTCTGTCAATTGAGCGGATCAAAATTTATGAGTGGGGGGGGACACACAGACACACAGACACACAGACACACGGACACACAGACACACGGACACACAGACACACTCAATGTTCTACTTCGAATTCTGAGTAAATCCATGCATAGAACATAAATGCTGCGAAGCCTCTATGTTGGTGTTTTTTTGATTTCGTACAATCTCGCGTATCTTGGGTTGAAACTTTGTCGATAGGTTAAGAGAATAAAATTCTTTTGAACAAATCGACAGTTGGATTGTGGTGTTCTACAGTATGAACGCTGTCTTAATCGCTTACATAAATCCAACGTTTAAAATTTTTGATTATTTTCAATAAATTGGTGTAAGTATCGAACATACCCCCCTAGACAACGTGTAAAAAAAAGATAACTCAATGTATGGAAGTGAAAGTTGAGAGTCACGTGACAACTGTCACTTCCATACATTGACTTATCTTTTCTCTTTTTCTTTTCTTGAGCTAAATGACACGTTATCTACATTTATACGTATAAATCTGCTTGAAAAATATCATTATGTTTTTTTTTATCGATTGAACTGTGTGGGAATTTTCTTTAAATAATATTTTTAAGAACATCACTTTTTTGTTGGCATTACTTCTCTTGCGACTTACAATAGCAAGTTTCCAATTTTTGGAGACTTACGATGTTAACCGTCTCACAGATCCAGACTGAAAACACAATTAAAATCTGTGTCTCTACCGGGAATCGAACCCGGGACATTTGCATCAGCAGACAGACATCTAACCAACTGATCCACTAAGACGACTTCATCAATTTATGTATACATATTTTACTAAGTTTGTCGACATACATTTTATTTTGCATGAAAATCAATTTTAAAATAGTTATAGAAAAAATATTAATAAGACGTACTACCTTGATATGAAGTTGCTAACGCATCTTTCAAATGTCTTATAAGATTATACTATGTTTTATAATACTATGAGATTCTTAATTATAAATCAAAACATTGTCTCAATATTATACTATTTAGAGTAGTTCAAACTATTTATGTTTCCTTCTTTCAAAATATCATTCACATGGTCATGTCATGGTCATTTTTTGTTTCACATGTTTCTATAAATATATATAGATAGGTATACACACGAGTGCTTGCACTCTAGTAAAGGGAAATATGTTTTGTCTTACTGTGCATCTTTTCTATATAGTTTGTTTGCTTTATATTTTGTATAATATGTTATTGTGAACTTAATAAAAAAAGGTATATTTTACAAACATAAATTGGTACGTGTCATTGACACAATTTACTACACAAAATAGATATGGTGGGTTGCAAGATATTGCCATATGGCAACAAGCCCGTCATCATGCACTTAATGATAAACAAATAAAGTGAACAAACTAATAATAACTAAGTAAATAAATATATTAATAAATAAATTTACTAATCAATGTATGTTCAAATAAATGAATAAATAAATAATCAATTTATTAAGTAATTAAATATAAAATAAATAAATAAATAAATAAATAAATAAATAAATAAATAAATAAATAAATAAATAAATAAATAAATAAATAAATAAATAAATAAATAAATAAATAAATAAATAAATAAATAAATAAATAAATAAATAAATAAATAAATAAATAAATAAATAAATAAATAAATAAATAAATAAATAAATAAATAAATAAATAAATAAATAAATTAATTAATTAATTAATAAATAAATAAAAAAATAAATAAATAAATAAATGAATGAATGAATAAGTAAAGAAATAAATAAATGAATTAATGAATAAATAAATAAATAACTAAATAAATAAATATATAAAAAAATAAATAAATAAAAAAAAGAAATGTAAATAAATAAATGAATAAATAAATAAATAAATAAATAAATAAATAAATAAATAAATAAATAAATAAATAAATAAATAAATAAATAAATAAATAAATAAATAAATAAATAAATAAATAAATAAATTAATTAATTAATTAATTAATAAATAAATAAAAAAATAAATAAATAAATAAATGAATGAATGAATAAGTAAAGAAATAAATAAATGAATTAATGAATAAATAAATAAATAACTAAATAAATAAATATATAAAAAAATAAATAAATAAAAAAAAGAAATGTAAATAAATAAATGAATAAATAAAAAAAAGAAAAGTAAATAAATAAATAAAAAATTAAATTAAATAAGCTTGGTTGGCAAAAAATTCCCTAATGGTAATTAGTCCGCCAGTTACAATTTATTTGTTTATATTATTTACAGAAAGATAAATAAATCAAGTTAATAATTCGATGTGTGTGAAAACAAATATCGGGTTTTTAAATATGACACAATGTGCATATACCACTTGTACCTATAATAGGAATATGAAGGCTCGCTGATTTCCTTTAAGCAGATAATGATCATACATCGCTTCGTTGGATATCCTATCTTCACATGTCATGTAATAATAGTGGCGATAAAACAAAAAATAGTTGTACCTTCCTTCATCAAACTGATAAGTTTCAAAATGATAACTCCTATCACCAACTTTTTTACTATTTTTTTTAATGAATTCATTATTACATGAAAACCTATATGAATTCATAATTCCAATGGAAATAAGAATAATAAAAATAAAATATCTTGTTTTTGTATGAACCAATTCACTATGCTGAGCCTGTTCCGAGGTGAAAGAAAACTAAGTCGCATTGTATCCTACAACTATATTGCATCAATTTTTTTATTTACACACAGTTTGAATTAATTAATTGAGTAAGTATCGCCAAAATTCTTTAAAGTATCGAAAGATTACAGGTAGCGTTCGTGGCTCATTACATAAATCATGTTGTTCAAGATGTGAACAATGAGCTAGCTGATAAATACTTTTTTTTTTCAATTTTCACGTCATTATGAGTTTTGTTTTTATCAACGTGCATGGTGATATTTAATATCGAAGAAGAAGATTAAAAAAGTGAAGAAGTCGTAATTTTCTCTATATATGTACTAAATTTTAATTTGAAAATATCAAAGCTTTCAACGAAAATTCTTGACGGAACTCCATAGCAAAAAAAAATGATAAATTGGCTAAGTACAGCAAAACATGTAGTCTTACGTTGTACTCAAATAAATCATTTATATGCATTTTTTTTAAATTATATTTTGAAAATTCGTTGACGTGATCACATTAAACGTTCGTGCAATAAAAATGCATAATAGTAAAACATTGCGCAAGTGCTTAAAGTGATCACGTAAACCAGCCAACGACAGGCCGTAAGCCCGCAAAATAAAAGATGCCTTGATTTCCTGGTTCCCCTTTAATATGTCTACTTATTCTATTGAGATATTAATATGCCTAAAAATAAAATTATCAGAAGGGTAAGTAGCAGAAAAAAATCACTGCATGCCTAAATAATATAATATGCAATCATAAAACATTATAAGTCAACATCAATTAAAAAGTGGGTACAAAAATTATTTGCTGACATAAATGAAGCGGATATTATATTTATATGTATGTATGTTAAGAAAAAATAATCAGACCTCTTCTGGGGGGCAAACCCCGACAAACGGTGGAATCAAAACCCTTATGATAACCCATATCGTGAATATAATTATCTTATGGAGTTCTATAATATCTTTAGATGTTAGGGAACACAATAAGATAATTATATCCATGCTATGGGTTATCACGAGGGTTTTGATTTCACCGTTTGATAAAATATTTTTTTATTAAAACAAATCTGTTAATGGTGGAAGTAATATTTAATCAATAAAAAAACAAAGGTATATTCATTATCAGTATGAGGTCCAATATATCTTTCTCTAACATTCTTCAAAATTGTATTTTTATAATTTGGGGAAAATGTATTAAAATTAAGTATTAAAATTAAGGAGAATGAAATGAAATTTATTAAAACTGTTCTTTTCAAATGGACGATGCCTGCGCTAGAGCTCCTTGTATGTAAATGCATATCTTTCTATTTTATTAAAATTTTACAACAGTTTTCCTGTAAGTACACAGTTACACTACTACTCGGCATTGTATTGTTTTCATTTTTGCAATTACATTGTGCAATTATTTTCCGCAAAGCGTTATTTTTACGACGCTCTCTCACTGCGATGATAATATGTTAATCTTTATAAAATGATACACAGCTTGATAGCAGTTTCCTGAATTATTAATTCGTTATAAATTACAATACTCGTATCCTCACAAATAAAAGTTTTATAAACTTAAGACAATAGTGAAAAATGTCGATAAGATCTTTTATGTCTGTTTAGCACATAGAAAACAAGAGCATCTATACTTACGATACAAGTCATTTCCTTCGAATTTTATTGTTTTCTTTGCACATTAAAGCTGTTTGAAATAGTTTAGCTGTGATAAATTAACGGTTTTACGGTCCATGTAAGAAAATAACACAAACGGTAAACACAATAAAGACAATTAAAATGAATTTTATTTACCTACGTGAATAAATCCTCCGAATAAGGCAGTATTAGTCGATAATGAGAGATTTAAGAACCGTGAGTGTAAGTAGGTGGCTATAGATAATGTCTTACAATAATGCAGACATTTAGGACGCCTTCCCAAGAGATGGAAAGACAGCTGGCAATCCAGGTCTCAGGCGGGAAGCTGGCCTAAAAAGAGAAAGAAGAAGAATAATAATTTTGAAACAAATAATATACATAAGAGTTTACGTCGTTATTTGAAAATAAATTCTCTAGGAAAAAGAGTACAATACAATACACTTACAATCAATAGGGAGACAATTGATAAGAAATCAGACTAGAAACTTAGGCACAACTGGACAGTAAACTCTTATTTGCCCAGGTGAGCAATGGCCTTTTCTCTTTCCATTATTGTTTCGATATTATGTCTTTTTTAATGAACATTTTAATTATGTAACAAACATATTGGCTGCAAATAAACGTTTCATTATTAGTATGTATAAAACAAAGTTTTACAAATGGTTCGATAGCCGACGAAGATATTTTGTAGGTAGTAAGTATTGTGTAATATTTCGTTATCGTTAGGTAGCTGAGGACTCATAAAAGGATATTACATAGAATAGATATCACACACGGTCTTCATTACATGCGCTGCGGGTAGTGTAATAATGGAATTATTTATAGTTGTAAGATGTGAGTATATTTATTATTTCTATTTCGTGAAATATTATTTTTTAACTTGTGTAAAACATTAATTGAACAGCGTGATTCATGATATCATCTGATAAATCAAATAATTTCATATGTGTAGGTTCGTGGAAAACCGACAAGAATTTACAATGTGAAATATGTTCTTAGATACCTACTTGTAGGTATAACCAAGAGATAATAACCAAGATTTATGTAACCGAGGATGTAATGAAAGTTTCATTATAATATCAATTACCCATAATAACGGTAAAATACGTGTGGAAACAATAAAATATATTTTTAATTATAATTACTATTATTGTTGTTTTTTTTAGCAAATTTCTAACAATTTCATTAGAAGCGATGCAATTTATTAAGCTGATTAAATTATTGTTCTTTTATTGTCATTCATGAGAAACCTTCGATCGCTTCAAAATGATTCATGAAATAAATACAGGAAAAACTCAAAATATTCATAAAATTACGTACCTACATGTCATTTTTAAAAATAAAGTGATATGAAAATGCACAATACATCTTCCTACGTTCCCTAAAATAAGCAAATAAATGCTTGTGATTAAGTGAACGAAATCGGTCGAGGCAGAATTCGAGCTCACGTCCACTGGATTACTAGCCCAGCGTTACCGCTCTGCCACCGACTCATCTATAACCGACCGACATATTTAAAATATGACATATTGTATCAGGTATAACTCATATACAGATGTCAATCTCTTTACTGTTGACAATTCTTCCAATGTTTGGATACTTATTTGAACTTACTTGAAATGAAACCTAATATTCATATTTTAAATGATTTAATAGGTACCTTTAATTAATACTTTTGAAACTCATAATTGTCCTTCTCTGATTCATTTTAGAGTACGAAAACGTCTACAACCAACGGGCGACTTGTGTAATGGGATTGTATCCGCGCGGTGTGACGCAATGAGTCCCGTATAAATGCAGTCAACTTTTTGACATTCCTCATATACTAAAATTCAGACGGATAAATTTAGACGAATCAGAATAGGACATAATAAAGGATGTTTATTTCTGTACACGCTTTTAAAATAAATGAACATATTATAATACTAGGTTCATAATATGTATGTAGGTGTCTAGATCTGAATCCTGTGTGAAATCAAGTGAACTTTTAAGTATTTATTTACAGTTTGAAAAGAAGATAACCCTTTTTAAGTAAGTAGGTACCTTACCTTGGGTAAAAGCAAGCGGGCTGCCTCTCAGTAGAGAGGGATAGGGATCTCCGAAAAGAAGTCAGATAATTGGAAAGGAACGGTGGGAAAGGGATGTAAACCACCCCAGCGTTGATGGATGAAATAGACCCTGTAAATGACACATTATTCCTAATAGCTTTTACAAAAATATATAATCCATCTCTTTTCCGTTGGAGCGCCGTATTATTTCTGAAGGATTTGTGAGAGATCTGTCTGCGTGTACGGAGAGCACCGAAGCAAAGTCTGCCGACAGATTTTTGGAAACCTAAGCAATGAGTTTTACGAAATATGACCACGTTAAAACATCAGTAAAGTTTCAACCATATTAATAAAACGAGTTTGACGATTCCAAGATCTTTTATTCATTCATTCAATTAATAACTAAATCACATTTTTCCATGTGCAATATAGTTTGTTTCTATATTATTTTTCTTTGTTTTCACATCCGTACCTACTATCTGACTTAATTTACTGAATATTTATGGTTAATCTGTTTCTTAAGTAAAAGAATATTCTTTTTTAAAGGGTTCAACATTTAGATCTATTATTTATTTATATTTTCCTCATTCAGAACACATATTTGTTTCGGAAGAAAACTATAAAATAAACAAAAAATAAATTATTTCTAGTAAGACAGACAAAGGTAAATAGTGGAACACAACCATGGGTGAACTCATATACTTACTAGTTGCATGTAACACATGAGATCCAACTGTCGATAGCGATAGTATGTGTAGTTGAAGAATAAGTACCAAACAATAAACCCATAAATCCAACTCATTGAATATTTTAAGATATTTTGTTTTCTACACAACACATGTAGGTATGAATGACAAGATAGGATAGTATGGAGGTCAGTCCTTTTCTCCTACCCAGAATTTCAAAACAGCATGATGGTGTGTATGTATGTTTGGAGATGAAGTATCTATATACATATACTACTACAATGTAAATAACAATGTAAAAATGAAATTATCTAGTTGGGGTTTTCGGCTTTTTTCGATATTTTCAAAAACTTTGGAAATATAGGCACTAAACATATAAATTTATCACAAATAAAATGTTTTTCTTAGTAAAAAAGGTTTGAGGAATTTTGAAAAAAAAATAAAAATTGAGATTTTGTATTTGTATGTATTTATACCAATTTAAACCCATCTAGCTTTTATGGTTTTTGAGATATATGGAAAAATAAAGTAAAAATTCAAAAGTTGATATTCCCTGACTGAAACAAAAATTATTTTGTAGGTCTATTTCTGTTTATATAGTCTGAAATTTTGAGCTCTGTCAATTGAGCGGATCAAAATTTATGAGTGGGGGGGGACACACAGACACACAGACACACAGACACACGGACACACAGACACACGGACACACAGACACACTCAATGTTCTACTTCGAATTCTGAGTAAATCCATGCATAGAACATAAATGCTGCGAAGCCTCTATGTTGGTGTTTTTTTGATTTCGTACAATCTCGCGTATCTTGGGTTGAAACTTTGTCGATAGGTTAAGAGAATAAAATTCTTTTGAACAAATCGACAGTTGGATTGTGGTGTTCTACAGTATGAACGCTGTCTTAATCGCTTACATAAATCCAACGTTTAAAATTTTTGATTATTTTCAATAAATTGGTGTAAGTATCGAACATACCCCCCTAGACAACGTGTAAAAAAAAGATAACTCAATGTATGGAAGTGAAAGTTGAGAGTCACGTGACAACTGTCACTTCCATACATTGACTTATCTTTTCTCTTTTTCTTTTCTTGAGCTAAATGACACGTTGTCTAGGGGGGCTGGTTTATTATTTGTGAGATGCTGAGACATGTGCTTTATATTCTGCTGACGTTCAGGCGTATTTCATACAATTTACAGTAACTAAATATTCATACTAATAATGTATTGAATGTGTTTATAAAATATAATCACAAGTTCAACTTTGATGAACAATTTATTTGGGGTCCTTACTAGTATTTAATTTACTAGTATTTAGAAAAATAAATCATGACTTTGCTCATGTTTCAAATGTGCAGAGGAAGATTTTTGAAGAAATAAAAAAAAACTTCGCGTATTTGAATAGGAGATCTTGAGTCTGTCGATGTATTTTGCTTGTATACATTCGTATATCTTGTTGGGTAAATTCCTCTTGAAACATATTGCTGGCTCTTATTGCTTTTCCTACTCACTATTTGGTATTTTTACACTTAACATGTTTTGTCAGCACTTCAACACGTCCGCAAAGCAGTAAACGGACGTGAAAACTTTTTACGAGCCGGCATAACCGTTACTGTAATCAAAATTCGTTACACAAATCGCACGTTATTTAGCTTTATAGGGACCAACGTCAATTATTCTAATTAAGATACGAAAAGAAAAACATTAAAAGTACCTACACGCTCGTTCATTGCTCAACACTGCATAACTGCTGTAAATTTGGTATATTGGCTACAATCCCATGTTTATTAATCTGAGATGCAGTGATTACATTTTTTGATATTTACATACATTAAGTTTATGAAAAGGTATCGCCATTTATGAAGCGGTCTATAGTATCCTAAAATAATAGAAAATTTTGATATTTTTTTATGAAATTTATAATACAATAAAAAATAAAGAAAAAGATTCACAGCAAGAAAAAACATATTTTCCTTTACCAGAGTGCAAGCACTCGTGTGTAAAGGAGACACTTAAATACAAAAGACAAAAAATATTAAAAATACATAATTATTATCTTTACAAAAAGAAGTTAATATAATTTACATATCAGTCAAATTTAATAAGTATATAATTTTTTTATTTTTCTTTTGAATTCATTATATTCAGTTGCACCTCAGATCTGTTTCAAGTTGG
Organism: Molanna angustata; assembly: GCA_963576475.1. Classification (NCBI taxonomy): domain Eukaryota; kingdom Metazoa; phylum Arthropoda; class Insecta; order Trichoptera; family Molannidae; genus Molanna; species Molanna angustata. Next base: position 20,957,899 of record OY754978.1, on the reverse strand, counting down.
TTGAACCACAGCACCCCAGTGTATGTGTACTAGTGCTGTGCAAATTTTGTATATGTTAAGAGAGTACACAATTATTATTATTATTATTTATTTATAGGCAGGCAGCCAAGGCTGATGTGCCTATATCCACTGTCGAATTTTATGATTTAGTTGTAACTTTTTTGCTTTGTCCAAAATAAGTCCAGTCTATTCTTGAAAATATTATCATTTTCAGCATCCAAAACATGTTGGGGAAGTTTATTCCAAGTATTCACCACTCTATTTGAAAGAAAATGCTTTCGAGGATTTGTCGTAACCTACTTTTCACAAGTTTTAAGCTATGGCCACGCAAATTAGTGTTATGACTATATTGAAAGAGATTTTTCATGTTTAAACAGTCATAATGGCCTGATAATATTCTGAATGTTTCAATAAGATCTCCACGTTCTCTTCGGTTTTCCAGTTTTAAGAAATCAAGTTTCCCTATATGTTAAGTTGCAAAGTGTCCTGGGAATTTTTGTAAAACGTCTTTGGACCTTCTCAATTAAGTCAATGTCATTGAAAAAATAGGGATTCCATATCTGGAAACCATATTTCAACAATGGTCTAACAAATGCTTTATATATTTTTAACATTAAGTCTGGTGGGATGTTCTGTAAAGCTTTTCTGATGCAGTAGGTAAATAAGGAAGTTTGCTTTCTTAACAATCTTAATAATATGATCCTCCCATTTTAAATCTGCGGATACAATGATACCTATGTAGGTCAGTTTGTGATTCAACATCTTTTAGATGAGTATTTTTAAGGAAGTATTCAAACTTGGGGTTATTTTTTCCAATATGTAGAACAGTGCCAATATGTAGATCTTCCGAATTCTGTGTTTCCACCTTCGTACAACCCGGGTCTTTTTAAAATCCGAATTAATAAACTCTTTTCTAGATTGCAAACCCCTCCCAACGCTACGTAGTGCGCTTCTTCGGAAGAGTAAAATGGACCCAAATCCTAATAGCTGGCGTCCCCTACGTGGACATGTTAAAAAAAAAAAAAGTGCACTAATTGGGATTCAGATTGATGAGCCATTTTTTGTCGACTCTTTTATTCTATTTAGATCATCTTGTATTTGTACATGGATTGGCAAAGAACTTTGTATCATCTACAAAGATTTTGGATCTTGACTTAATCGCTGCTGGTAGGTCTACGATGTAAAGTATGAAAAGAACCGGACCAAGGACTGAGCCCTGTGATACGCCGCTTATCACTGCTTCTTCGTGTGATAGTTCGTCACCAATTCTAACTTGATAAGTTCGACCTGTAAGGAAATCCTTGAACCAGTTGTGTAGTTTTCCTCGAATTCCTATGAGGTATAATTTAGCTAACAATCTTTTGATTGGAACTCTGTCAAATTGACCCACTATATTTTGTCTATCTCTCGCTACACATACGAAGGCATGGTGCGTCCGTCCTATGTTTTTATTATTATATCAGCAAGAATATTTACTTATTAAGTTCGATAGCTTTAATAATTTACTGATAAAAAATTTACCTATTATAAGAAAAACCTTAATACGAGACCCTTGGTGGAAAAGACTTAGTGTTTATCTGTATATTTAGTACCTGTACGATTTCTTATCAAGTATGCAAATATTCAATATTTCTATACAATAAACACATAAATGAACTATGTAAAGAAGCTCTATTTAAATTTTCATTGTATTGATTCGGGGTAACTAACAATTACCATGTCAAATATTTATTTTAACTTCACCAAATAATGAGTTGTTATATTCTGGAGACATACGATATAAATGGTCTCACAGATCCAAATTGTAAATTATAATTAAAAACTTTGTCTCTACTGGGAAATGAACCCGGGACCTTATAATAATAATAATAATAAAAATAATATACGCTTTTTTGCACCCTGCGTAATTAACGAATTTATTTCCAGACGGCAATTTTATCCAACTAACCAGGGTTTACAGTCCAGAGAATCGCGCGAAAAATTAATTTGTCATCTGCTGGGAAACGAACTCTGGACGCCCGCACAGAAGCCAAACGGCTTACCAACTGTGCCATGGCGGTCGACCGATATCTAAATAACATAGCCACGAAGTATACAGCAAAATTGCTATTTCTCACAACGAATCAGTCTTTCCATCCCAAAGAAACAATAATTGCGTAAAAATAATGTGTGATTGATTAATTCATCTGCACGGAATCGTATGAATGATTTGTAAATACATAACGTTGTTTATATCATGTATTCGTAATAAACCGTGTATTTTCAAGTAAATGTTATAAAAGATTTTACGTTGTTGATTGTTCAGATTCAACCACACATTTTCAAACACCCCTTCAAAACCGTAGATATTTTAAAATATGATTTCCACCTTAATGAACTTTTATTATGAATGCCGTGCTTCATTAATGTAATCCAATAATATTAAAAATGAAGTAAAAAGGAATTAAAACCATTCAAGATCATGTTCCAGGCATCGTCGCTTTCGAGTGTTTAGCAAAACGAGACCATCCTCAACGTTGTTATGGTCGGAATACACGACGACACTAGCCTTTATGCACTCAGAATCTAAGTGTATAAACCGTCACAGTATTGAGTAGCAGATGAATTTTTGTGCCGTTGCTGAGTACATATTATGTAAGATACGGTGTCCGATATACTTGAACAGGAAGACTATTCGGATGTCTACACAGTAAAATCGTTTACCATGTGGTTGCCAGTGGATTCATGTGCATAGAGTGTCAGCATCGTCGTGTGACACTGACACAAATGTCGATGGCATCCACATGGTTAGCACCTTTTTTGTGTAGATAGATATCGGTGTATACATCTAGTTTCCCAGCTCAAGTGCATTGGACACCGTTGGCATTCAGGCTATACGGCAGAGACATCGAAACTACAAGCGCAACTCGATGTCGTCACAGTTTACACACAAAGGGCCGTATTTACCATTCTCATTCTAGCTTCTAATGTATGAAACATGAGAAAATATTGTATATCACCTGATATGTGATATACAACATTTTATCGTGCAAAAATGGTAAAATTTAGAGGTTTTTTTAAATAGCAAGAAGAGTTATTAAAATATTATTTAATAAAAAACTCAGCCGGTAGATTTTCATATTCTCTATTGAATAAAGTAAAAATATACTTCATAGGCCTTGTAGTTTTTTTAAGTTACTTACAATAAAAAAATAAAAAAGGGTTTTACTAAAACTAACTTTACAAGAAAAGTATTAAACAAATTCAAAATTCAAAAAAATCATGCAATAGATTAAAGATGTACATATAAAATGTTCCTTATTTCAAAGACGTATCTTTTGAGGGTATTAGGGAAATTATTTTCAAAATATAATGTATAGCCTACTATAGCCTCTTAAAAAGCGCAGCTAGATAATCACTAAAATAGTTAGGATCGGTATTAAAAAATATTAATTATAATCGTATACTAAGATGTGATTAACTTGTTCACCGAATTGTTTACGAACACCCTAATTATTTTTTTTTCACATGAACGCAATAGCTTCACAGATGTCAAAAAATATATAAATGCATGTAATCTTTGGATAAATGACATCGAAACATGAAAACAAACACCGCGTTGTGACGTGTTTAGTCAATTTTGACTTAGTCGATTTCGATGAAGAATAAGGAAACAAGGAAAAATCGTTATGAGGATTAAATTTACCTGTCAATTTCAAATATGCTTCGGATCATATGTGAAAGATCCGCCATTTTGAAATATTTGGTATGACACGTTAGTCAAGAGTTAAACAACCTCTCGACCCGTCCTAACTTGACGTCTACTAAATAAAGGTATAATTAAGATAGTCACGGTTTATACGTAAACTTTTTCGTTAATCACGCTCTATTATTAGGTATTATAGATAGTTTACTTTAATTACTAAGACGGTTGATGTTCAGATATAGATAGGTACACTGAGTGTCTAGTGCATAGTGTCGCCGTGTAAACCGAGCATAAGTCTCAAGTTTGGTCACCGGCCGCTGGATAATTTTCGAGCGAATAGCTAACATAACCGATGAGTAGTGTAAACAAAAAATAAAAAAAAAACTGAAAAAAAAGAGTAAAGCAGGGATGGATAGACGCCGTCTGCTGATTTTTTTTTTAATATGATGGAAAGCGCACCCTCAAAACACCGCCATATTTCAACCCTTTCCTCGGTGACGTGTACATTCCGAGTTAATATTCATGGGAGCAGTAATGAGTGCGCGAAGGGTTTACTCCAATTAGCATTGTGATGATAATGCAGTAAAAGGGTTAAAAAGAATTAAACACGTGAGTTATAATCCACGCTTTGTATGCAAAACTCAATGAATCTTGAATAGCATTCAAATAATTTGAACGTGTTTGCAATATCTTTGTAATCCGATTAAAATGCACGCCACTGCGAGAAAAAGATATTTAACGTTTTAATCTAAAATAAATTAAATCTCCACTACAACGTTATTATTGAAATGTTTTTAAAAACTTATCTTTAATAATGAAAAAGAATCGTGCGGAGAGAGAGCATTTTTAAAGTTCAGTATGATTATTTTTTTTTTGTACATTTACTGCATCGTGTAAGGCTTAACATGGAATTATGGCCCAAACTACAAGTTAAATAGGCGTATTTTTTAAAGTTCTCTTCGAAAACAGTTTTCGAGACGCTCAACACGAGTTTATTTAGTGTCGACACGATAAGTGGCGCTGTTATTTATATCTATATTTTTTTTTTACTTTTCATCCAAAAATACATATAACCACAAATTTTGACTCTCATACACCGCCAATAGCATTTTTATAGGAAAAACGGTCATGATTCATTTGAGTCATGTTAGCTGCATTACGTTTCTAGAGAATTTACCACACTCAAATGTACGAAAAAAATTGGCATAAATACATAAAATAAAGTCTATATAAAATGTGGTCTACATAGTAATTCCTAAAACAAAAAATATTGCTGGGCATCGAAATTTTTTTAAATTCAATTGACCATTGGTTATTCCAAAAAAAACATGCAGTATAAATTATCAGTTTGCTTTTTTTTTTTTCAATAAACAGACTAAAAACATTCCGCGCAGCAAGAACTTTTTGAACTTCTTTTCTTTTTTTTTTTATTGCAATGCGTGCGAGTGAAATGGCCTTGTTTTGTGTTTTTTTCGCATTTGTTAGGCATATTGCTCGCGGACCGAACTGAAACCCAGAGCTGCTCTAGCAGTTGCTAACGCGACGTCTTATGTAGGCGACACAAAGCGAACGCGAAGTGGCGCGAAAATAACAAACAGTTGGTAACTATGGAAGTGTCCTACGTTACCAACCGCGAGTATGGTACGATGCGGCGCGGCGCAATGCGGCACGAACGCGATCAGTTGGTTTGATATTTTCGGGCGAATTGGAAGCGGTGCCATATTTTTTCTTTGGTTAAGTATAATGTCAGAAGCGCGATTCGCGCGCACGTAACACAGAACCGCCGCTTCGCACTGCATCGCATTGAATTCGCGTGTAACCGCATACGCGACGTCCTACGTAGGCGATTCAAAGCGAATGCGAAGCGGCGCGGCGCGGCGCGAAAATAACAAACAGTCGGTAACTATGGTAGTGTCCTACGTTACCGACCGCGAGTTGGTTTCGATGCGGCGCGGCGCGATGCGAAGCGAACGCGATCAGTTGGTTTGATATTTTCGCGCGAATTGATAGCGGCGCCATTGTTTTTTGACATGTCAGAAACAGAAATTTTAATTTCTGTCCATGAACGTCCCATATTATGGGACAAAAGCATTATTATTATCGAATCTTCGAATGGGACTACAAGTAAACACATTTATTTATTATTGCTATTTTACAATAGGATGTTGTTCAAAACACACAAAGTTTTCTCTCGCTTACACGAATGTCAAATTTTGATATGTTTCCCGGAAAGATGTAAATTCAGTCTCATTTATTAATTCAAGATCACGTAATTCTTCATACAAATCGTGATATCCCCCATAAATATGCCTCTCTACGTACACAATATTAGTTTCACTTCTCTGCCGTACATACTTCTTGAGTATTTTATATACGTACATCCATGACAGTAGCTAGCGGCAGAGGGAACGATTCGCGCACACGTAGGACAGAGCCGCCGCGTCGCACCGCATCGCATTGAATTCGCTTGTATCCGCACCGCATCGCTTCGCAATCGCGTTCGCTTTGAATCGCCTACGTAGGACGTAGCGATAGCATCGTTTCGCAATCGCGTTCGCTTTGAATCCCCTACGTAGGACGTCGCGTAAGCATTGGTCTAGATTTCATGTTTTTCCACCAAAATTGTTCAAAATTGACGAAATTCGGTATGACTCCTATTTAAAAGGCCATCCCGCCATCAAAATGAAAATGTTCGAATGAAAAAAAAAACTTTTGTCTTTTTTTTTCAATTAGGTATGTACTACTGGTAAATTTATTACATTCTTCCTTGCGCTGCTTCCGTGGAAATATTTGAATTTTGATGGAGGAAGTCCCAATAACCCTGATCCCCTTCGTTGTTATTTTACCACCCGCAGACTTACTCCTGTATTATTATTGCTCTCCGCTTAAACTGCTTAAAAAGGGAGTAATGTTTTTTGATGAAAGGAGAATTTGATAAAAAAAATCCAATCCAATCCAAAAAGTTATATTTTACATATTTCACGATAAATTTTAGATTATTAAAGATTCATTTACATCCAACTGTCGACTTGTTCAAGAGAATTTATTTCTCTTAATGAATCGACAGTATTGGAGCCAATACGCGGGTACTAGAGAGGAGCATTTTGGATGGCGTTATTGAATTTTTGCATGAATTTTTGTCAGGGGTTCAACATTTGTATATCAAAAACCATAAAAGCTACAACAACGTACCTATGTATAAAAATCTTGAAACAGTTTTTATGAAGAACTTTTTTTATAATTTTAAGGTTTTTTCCTTAACACAGTGTAAGTTCATGTATATAAAATAGAAGGTTTTATTTTAATAATTAAATCACAAAGTTTTAATCCACAATGAGTTTTTACTTTTAATGCCTAAGCGCTTTCACTGGACACAGCCAGCATCATCAGAGGCAAAATTCAAACAGAGGCATAAGGAGTTTAAAAATAAAACCATCCATCAAGTACAGAATAAATTCCTGAAACATTTGGACTATCGTGGTAAATTATATTTCTCCAACTATCGGAAATCTGCAAAACACCATAATATTTATAATCTTGAAAACAGACGAACAATTATAGACATGATGTACCTTCACAAAATTATGCATAACCGTGTAGACTCGCCTTACTTACTTTCTAAATTAAATTTTTACTGTCCATCACGCAATTTCAGATCTCAGTTTTGTTCTATGTCGACCGACGTAACACTAACTACTCACAAAATAATTACATTAGACGAAGTTGCTCCAACTACAATTCATATTTTAAACATTTCGATATAGTACATAAATCACAGGCGGATTTCAGAACATACATATTACAACAATTCGATAAATAGTCACATTCAATCACAATCTATCTCGCATTAATATATACACAATATTGTTATAATATATAATACATATACATCAAATATAACACATATCCACTTACTTAATACACACTACATACAAGTATTATATTAATTACTTTTAAACTTACTAAATAAGTCAAAAACAAGTTCACCCTATATCTTATGTGAAAACATATTATTGGGGTACAATGAACTTTCCTTACTGTTAAGTCTTCATATTGTATTTATCCTTATAACATTGAATCCTGTTTGTTTTCTAAATAAAAAATAAATAAAATAAAAAAATAAAAAATCTTTTTTATTTTTATTTAATTATTAAAAAAAAGCTTCTAATTTTTAACTTTTTTATTTAGGAAACACAAGCATGCTTTGAATGCGCTATAGACAATTTGAGTTCAAATATTTATCCACGGTGGTTTTAATTATAAGAACAATATCAGTTACAGAATACGAAATTTAGTTCAAACGAATAATTTTAGAACGTTCCTATTTATGTTCAAAACATAACAGAATTGTAAATAGGTTCATTTTTGTAACTAGGTACGTTTGAAGATAACGATTCAAGGTATGGTTGAGGATTATCGAAACGCTCCATGATGGATTACGAACGGACATGACAGAAAAAAAATGGGAAGAAACATCACAAATGAGTATGGCCTCGATCTTTAATGAGTCCCTATTAATGACGGTGTGTTCGCAGTTCAGTAATTTGTACGCTGAATGCGCCTCAATATCACCTTCGCAACGAGCGGTCGATAAGATCGCGAAAAAAAATGAAGTCTGAAAATAAAAAAAATAATTAAAACAAAATTGTAATTTAAATTATTCCACATCGAGTCACATTGGGCAGTCATCTAAAAAATCACGAATTGAAACATGATGTAGTTTATCACAAACATAATATGCAAATTAATGGCATAATAGTTGATAAATTATTCATGTCACCCACACTCAATACACGGTAGTTTATTGTGAGAAAAAATATATCTAATGAATATTTCAGAATCTTTATCAGCGTTTAAATTAGCTATGTATTTAAGGATCTGAGTATTTTTAATAATTCTTACCTTCATATAAATAATAAATGTCTTTATCAATTTATCATGAATTACAAAGTTTGATTTTCAAAAAAACACTTTATTCAATTGTACCGGATTTTTTTTATTTCATACAAACATACTTTTTTGATTCTAAACAATCAAATTCTGTAGCTTAGTATGCCGATTGATTTCATAAGGCCCCCATTCACGATCGTGCCATCCTTCCAAATGGCTTGCAATCACTCCAAAATGCGCTCGTGAATGTCAAAACCCGCGCAGCCCAATGGGCCTGACACACCAAAATGGAATTCAAAACGATCGAAACTCCATAGTGCTGCGACAAACGGCGCTGCGCATCCTGTCGGTACGGCATGCTCTTGAGTGTGAAAACCAACGCCATCTCATTGCCTCGACCTGTTTGACACTCTCGTCAATGCGAAACAGAACATTTTCTCTTTATTTTTTTTTATTTTTATATATAAACAAACCGCTATATAGCAGTTGTATAAAACTCATAATCAGAATTATAACTCATTTTTACATGAAAATTAAAAAATAAAATAGAAATTATCAATGCGAAAGCGCCGACCGATTGCGTATACTAATTTTGATGGCTCGATGGCGCGCCCGTGAGTGTGATAAAAATTTTACAATGGTTCAAATGGAGCCGGTCCATATGGAGCGACGCCGAATGACACAATCGTGAATGGGCTGCTTTAGAATAACAATTATTTATTTTCAACGATAAAGTACCTATATAATATATAGATAAATAAATTGGTAATGTTAATTATGTTAATAGGGTGACTGCTGCCAACGTAACTATTTTTTCAATTTGAATTTGCATCACTACTATAAAACGAATCATTTTGAAAAAAATAACCTAGTTAGTTTGGATATCAATGAAGAAAAATATACCTTAACTTTTTAATTATGTTCTGTATATATTCTTGTAAGAAAATAATAATCATACCCCGATTTCTCACATTTATCTTAAATTTCTAAAAAACCTTTAAGGTATATAGCATTAGGAATATTTTTTTATAAATAAAAATACTATGTAACGTTGCATTAATGCATCAGGTTAAGTTAATAAACCAAAAAAACTTTTATTTCGCAATGGCGCTGAATGTAAAATAAATATTTTATAGGTTTATTTACTAAACCTGAAGCATTAATGCAACGTCACATCATATTTTTCTAGATATTTTTGTCTTCTATAATTTAAAAAAAATATGTTGAACTACGCCTTATATTTTATTAAAAATATAAGATAACCGGTGTTTGCCATTATTTTTCTACAAGAATTTATACAGAACATTATCATAGAGTAAAGATATTTTTTTTATTAATACCCAAACTATCTAAATTATTTTTGTCAAAACGATTTGATAAGAAATAATGATGGTACATCAAATTGAAAAATAGGTACGTTGTTGGCAGCAGTCCTCCCCTTATGGAATATCTGTATTGAGTATACTTACAATATTAAACATTTCAAATTTGGAAAACATATTTCATTTGAAGGTAGCTACACAGAATATTCAATATAACGTTCTCAAAAAGAATGCAGATGTGTGTTATGTATTTTATTTAGTTCAGTATCAAGGTAAGTACATACCCGGTATCTATACGTCCCAACAATGTCGAGGTGAAATTTCAATGTCAGTTGTTCTCACGTGGTAACATTTATGAATATCCTTGAAAGCAATGAATCCTTCTATTGTATCTATCGTACATATACAGGATCATGGTTCCTACATACTTCGTAATATATTCACACGTCAGGTATAACAAACTTAATAATTGTTATCAACAGAGAATAATTTTGAACACTTAACATAAACTAGGATTATGTAAAAAATATATATAATTTCAATTTATATTTAATAAACTTTTAATATTAAACACAATTATGACAAATACGGACGTTTATACCTAATGAAAAAAATATCAAGCCCTTTTTTTCCACCACTACAAACATTTTGCTTTGGTAGACTAAAAACCATTTTTTTAAATAAAATAATAATAACATATTAAGTGCAAATCGAATATATTTTTTTAATTGCATATACGCAAACATTGGATTTTTTTTCCTGTCGGGAGTCAAATGATATTTTTATGGACAATAACATCTCAATAGAGACGAAGTTGGGATATTATGGAAGAACCAGGAACTCAGACACCTACAGGGCTTACGACCTGTCATCGGCTGGTTTACGTGATCACTTTATGCGCTTGCGTAACGTTTACCAATGATGCCTTTATTGAGTTTCCTTATCAATGTAATTTTTAAAAGTTATATATATATATTTGAATAATGTGTAAACAATTCATCAGAATAATACGGAACTATATTATTGCCATCTATTACGTAACGAACAAACCTTTTTTTAACGCCATCTATTGAGAAATTAGTACATTTGTAAAAAATGAAAGCAACAGTCTTTATAAATGAGGTGACGGTGTCTTGCACACATGTCACCCCTGAACTGGGCCAGAAATATTATTTCATTTTTGGCTTATTTACCTACTTGTACCAATGTGTATGTAAATCAAATATAATTTTTTAATTGCATATACGCAAACATTGGATTTTTTCCTGTCGGGTGTCCTGCTTTTCGCGTCGCCTTTAAAGACACAGTTTTTCGTTGTGTTCTCAGTCTGGTTCTGTGAGACGATAAATATCATTAATTTGTCTCCAGAATGTGGCAACTTGTTATTGGGTGCGTGTTAAATTAACATTTGACAGCACCTGTAAGTTGCCAGAGATTCAATACAATACAAAATACAAAGTGACAGTACACAATTTTGATTTTAATGACTTTTTGTTATAAATACCACTACACTATTTATGGCGTCAAGTTTCTTTGATTTGTTGGAAGAAATTGCCTTGAGTAAAATAAATAAAAAAAAAAATGAAAAACTCGTCTTCAGAATTTAACCCATTATACTACCTATGAAGGTATGTATATTTTTTAATTACTAAGGGTAAAAAAACTAAGAAATGATACGTCCGAGGTAGTTTTGGGATAGCGTCTATTCCGGATAAACTAAAGGAGACCAGACTTAGATGGTACGGACACATTACCAGACGAAATGACGATCACGTGGTTAAACTCGTACTGGACATACCCACTCAGTCCAGAACTAGAGGTCGTCTACAGGCCACCTGGTGGACAAATATTGAGAGGGAGCTGAAGGAGGAGCAACTAACCCAAGAGATGACGCAAGATCGAAAGGTCTGGCGTTTGCGTAGAAGATGGACCGACCCCAATGAACTGGGTAGACACAAGGAAGAAGAAGAAAATACTGTGTATATTATTAATTCATTGCTATGAAAATCATTACGTATTAAGAATTCGTAATAAATGGAAGCAACGTGTTACTCTGGCCCATATATTCGACACATCTGACACGATAATAAAGTCTGATGTTTAAAAATTACAATCACGTCCAACCCGCATAGTAAAACATGGACACAAAAGTGCAGGAAGTGATATGCAGTATTACTAACATTGGTTTTGTTAGATACGACATCACATTGTTTTGCATCGTTTCTTGAAATGGTTTTCCAACAATGCTGTTATATAAAGCAACAGAATCAAATGAAAGCCATGACTCACATATTCTTATAGAAAAGAGAAATAATATAAAATATATATTGCAGGAATAATAGAACAGTGGGATATCTCTAAAAACCTTGATAAATGAACTGAATTTTCAAATTCAAATACTGAACCTACTCCAAGTACTTAGGTAATATTAGGTACTTAAACGGCATTTAAGGAAAGCTTTCTCCATGAGATACACGTTCATAAAATGAAGTTAACCGTCTGCTTTCGATCCTGTGAACTCAAAACTCTACTTTTTACATAGTATGAACACAAAAAAATATACTATTATAATATTTTAACATGTATGTTAATAGTTATCAAAGTATATATTCCTTGTCTGACCTAGACAATGTGCTACCAATTAACTCGGAACAATGGGCAACTCCAGGTGTTCATGTGTATCTTTTTTTACGTTTAAATAATTCATTTTTGTTTTATTGTAAACAGCAAGGTTATCAAGGCAAACAGGGCTGACACAAATATGTCAGACTAAATACGATGCTCATAAAATAATATAGGTAGTTATGAATAGTTTTTCTGGGACTTCGAATTTCATATCGTTACGTACGGAAAAAATTAAAAAAAAAATGATTAAAAAAATTGTATGTTGTTCTAGAATTAATAGAATTGTAATATTTAAAAAAAATGATAGAACATTTTAAAATATTTATTTATTTATGGGACAAATACAGTCTAATATAATAAACAAAAAAAAAATACACTATGAAATGAAAAAAAGACAGACCAATTATTTTGTCAACAATTGATGTAGGTAGGTACATTAAATAATTGTATAAGTATGTACCTACAATACAACAAAAAATAAATTTAAATTTACCTACATAAAATTATTACATATTCATATTATATTTCACACATTTACCCGTATTTTTATAAAGGATCTTAATATCACAAAATTAGTATTAACAAGGAAATAATTTTATAGTCATTTGGCTCAAACTATTTCAACATAATTTTTATATACACACGTCCCTCGCAGGGTAGGTAGAAAGGGGAAAAAGACATTTTTTATTTTAATACGTGTAGTAATTCTCATATTCATACATTTTCGTATTTTCTTCAGGTTCCTTACGTTCGAATCATTCAAATAGTGATTCCATATTTATATTTAACTAAGTATAATTAAAAAAAAAATGAAATATCTTCTTCATAAATCTAGACAAAACAAATACGTTGAATCAAATCACACATCACATAATTTAGAAATGAAGTTCACCACTCATATTGAACATTGTCTTTTTAAGGGCGAGACGCGGCTGGTGTGTGGGTAAACATGCATGTGTCGTGCTTCAAAACAAACCCGCACACCTGTCGCTGGTTTTACCTTATTGTGGGTTATAATGGTATGAATGAAATTATATTATATGAATTTGTGGTAAACGTATATTCTTAATGTTACGTAACATAAAGATAAAATCAAATCTCACTCAAAAAGGTTGTGTTTAACGACTTTAAGGTGAACAAATTTAATGAATCCTACTGTTGATTTGAATTTTGATTACTAATTTTGAATTTTCATTCTAATCGATTCATATCCATTTCGAATTTACGTTTCAATCAGGGGATATCAACTTTTGAATTTTTACTATATTTTTCCATATATCTCAACAACCATAAAAGCTACGACTTGAAAATTGGTATAAATATAGACAAATACAAAATATAAAATTTGTTTTTTTTTAAACATTCTGGAGTTTCTCAAACATTTTTTTTTTAAGAAAAAAAAATTTGTACTTTTTATGTGTTTTACAGCCTAAATTTCCAAAAAATTTTAACAAATCGAAAAAAAACGAAACACCCCAACTAGATAATTTAATTTTCTATAAAAATTTCGTACATTGTATTAGTACCTATATCTCAAACTTTTGTAACAATTTTTATAAAAAATGAATTATGTGACGTCATTATTTCATACAATTTGTAAGGCAGTAGGTATACACTACTCAATATCAACGGGAACTCAATATTTTGATACTTAATCTCCAAACATACATACATACCATCTTGTTGTTTTCATATTCTGGGTAGGAAAAAAAACTGATATCCATACTATTCTATCCTGACATACATACATACATACATGTTTTATAAAGAAAACAAAATATATTAAAACGTTAATAAATTTGTAGATAAATATTTAAAGTTTGGTACGTATTCCTCAATTATACATACTATCGCCATCGATAAGTCGATCTCATGTGTTACATGCAACTAATATCAGAAGTTGGGGCAACCCTATTATGCAGGTATTCATAAATACGATGTACAATGTACCTACAATGTGTTATGAGTTGTTCGACTCGTATTATGATGACGCGTTGTCTTGTAAAAATAAACAAATATTAATTTACATGCAAAACGTTAATGAGAGATTAACGAAATGACAGGATACTATATTATTATTATAAAACCTACCTGCGAATGATTGTCCAATTTGTAGGAAACAAATTAAAACAGAACAAAACACGATGAAAATATTATAAAACAGTACAATTCCGCTCCGTATCAATTGTTACTTACTATGGGGGGTCTAATTAACAAAACATGAGTGTATCGAGTTACGTCACGTTAAATACGACGGTATGTCGATGAATAAATTATTATTATTATTATTAATTGAAAAAAAATTGATTGAATGAAAATTATTTGAGAGTTAAATGTTTTTTTAATTGCATATACGCAAACATTGGATTTTTTTCCCTGTCGGGAGTCAAATGGTATTTTTATTGACAAACTTTAAATTTACATACACAATGGTACAAGTAGGTAAACAAGCCAACAAAAATAATATTTTTGGCGCAGGTCAGGGGTGACATCTGTGCGAGACACCGTCACCTCATATATAAGGACTGTTGCTTTCATTGTTTACAAATAAACTAATTTCTCAATAGATGTCGTTACAAAAAAGGTTTTTTCGTTACTTCATAGATGGCAATAGTATAATTCCTTATTTTGATGTGAATTGTTACACATTATTAATATATAGAACTTTCAAAAATTACATTGATAAGGTAACTCAATAAGAAGGCATAATTGGTGAACGTTGCACAAATGCAAGTGATCACGTAAACCAGCCGATGACAGGTCGTCAGCCCTGTAAGTGCTTTGAGTTCCTGGTTTTTCTATCATATCCCAACTTCATCTCTATTGAGATTATAAAAAGTTTGTCAGTAAAAAGATTTGAGAGTTCATATGAATAGTTGGAAGTCGTTAGCAGAGGACATGATAAGTTTGAGACCAAATTTGCAGAATGCCAATGATTGATATTGGATGTAGCGCCATCGACGAGAAAGGGAGATATTTATATGATTACTACAATAAAACGAGTTTTTTTTACTACAAGTTGCATATTTCACATGACATCCAACTGTCGATAGGAATAGTAGGTATATACCAACATTTGAAGAATAATAAAGACGAAGATTTTATTTTGTAGAATTCCATTATAAATGAAGTCTATAATTAAAAGTAAAACACTTTTTTGATTCTACATGAATTAAATTTATGCGATAGGCCTATTTCGCCTTGTTTGGGCATTTACGAGCTTATGCCCTAACAAGGTGAAATAGGCCTATCGCATATATTAAATTCATGTAGAATCAAAAAAGTGTTTTACTTTTAATTATAGACATCAGTTGAAGAATACGTACCAAACTATAAGCCCTCCCAATATATTGATTATTTTAAGATATTCTGTTTCTATTCAAAACATATATGTCATGATTGGTTAGTGAGGAGGTCGGTCCTTTTTTCCTACCTCGAATATATAAACAGCTTGGTGGTATGTATGTTTTAATGAGGATTAAGTATCCAACTTTAGAGAGTCCCTGTAGATATTGTGTATTCTGCCATTCAAATTATATGAAACGATGTTAAATTCAACTTTAATGAAAATTGTGAAGAAAAGTTTATGATGTTTATATTTTTTAGAGTATTTCGGCATTTTTAATCATTAAATGGATATATAGGCAATTAAACACACAGATTTGTATTGTATTGTATATATTTTATTTAGATGTAAAAAAAAATACAATTTCTTACATCTAGTACAAACGAAAATAAAAACAAACAATAAAAATAAACAAATCAACATCGGATGACTAAATGAACACACAAAAAAGACACGTATCTATCAATAACAATAAAACACAAAGTAAAAAAAAATGAAAACACACTACCACAATAGAAGACATCAAAGAACATGAAAAAAAAATAATAATAACAATATAGTGTCAAAACAAGCAAAACAGATATTATAGTCTTAGAACATAATATAGTCTTAGATTTGTCATAAAAAATGTTTTTTTTTTAATAAAAAAAATTGAGAAACCCTGGATTTTTTTATAAAAATAAAAAGGTTTGGTACCTATATTGTATTCGTCAATTTTTCTACAAAATGTTAATGTTCTAGATTTTAAGGGTTTTTGTGATGTGTAAATGTATAAAATCTGTGGTCCTTGAATTTATCGCCTTTTTCTCCTCCTATCACCTTATCATAGGTATTTTAATATAACATGCTGCAGGCACTCGTAATTGGATAGTTGACCTTAAATGTTATTTTGTATTTATATATTCTGTATTTTTTATGTCAATTTCTCTGTGAGTGTATCTTAAATGATGAAATAAAATATAATTAAAATTCAATTGTTGATAGCCCCCGATAAGAACAGAAATACAAAATTCTGAGTATGAAAGTTTTGTATGCCTAAAATTGTTTATACTTCGTGAAATTTTAACAAATTTACATGTATGGAAATTTAAAAATATATGAAAAAATAAAAAAAACCCTGACTGGAACGAAAATTCAAAATTCTAAGCATGAAATTTCGAAGCCATTAAAGTTTTTATACACACACTTAATGTTTTACTCCGAATTCTGAGTTCACCCAAATATATGCTGTGAAGCTTCAAGTTGGTATTTTTTAACTTGAAAGTTTGTAAAACCATGAAAAATGTAGACGTGGCCATGCAAAATCTCGCGGCTCTTGGCTTGAAACTATATCGATATGTTAAGAGAAATAAATCCTCTTCGACATTAACATAATCTCTTCACTGTATATATGTTGGTATCTTTGCATCACTCTATAACTATATTGTTTTCTCTGTCTTCCTATAAGTTATCTTCTATATTTGTTCATATTCATCTCTTTATTGTTCCTTATCTTATAGCGCTGCCTTTCCTTATGTAAAAGTGTTGATTGTTGTTACGAATGTGAGGAGAGGTCTGCAATGAACATTATGTATTCGACGTGGTTTTCTGCAGTCTTTTACAATAGGCAATTGTTCAAAGATATGATTGTCTTGAAGATATAGTACAAAATAATAAAATTATTATACTTTATTTAAAGGGTATTGTACCTTCATACCGAACAGGTTGTATGTGCTCAGCGTGCACTGAACCTATTCGCGGATGTTAGTATGAATATAATGGAAATTTCAATGATTTACATATACATACGTACATATGTACGTATATTTTTATTTCTTCAGAGACGGACGACTCAAATAAATTAATAAGAAATACTGATACATACTCGTAACTTATCGTCGTAACAAAAACAAAAGTCCACCATTGCCATTTGCAACACAACGAATTGAGATTTTACAGAATTTCAAATCTAACGTTCCTAACTATATACAATGCACTGTGGAATATTAGACGTTACCAAAACGCGTAGTGACGGATTTGGCAACCGTAGACTTTGTCCTTGTTACGATGCGTTGTGCAGTTCACGCCTTAAAACTACAATGCATTTAATAAAAAAGCGACAATTAAGACCGAATTTCGAATCCATAATTAAGACCGAAATCAAATTTCCGCCCTCTTGGTGTAAATGCAATTATGTTATTAAATATTGTATTTAAGTTATTCTTATATGTAAACTATGTTGTCACAATAATGTTATGTTAAAAAAATATACAAAATATGTTATGTTTAAAAAAATATTACTGAAAGAAAATTCATGTTAAAAAATTCTTAGTTCTATTAGCTTTTTTTTGTATATACTTTCTGTTCATTTATATGAATTTTTATAAAAAATCAGACTATAGTTGTGGCTAGGACTAGATAATCTATAATATATTTAAACGTGAATATTGGAAGTGACCCGTTTCAAAACAGGTTTTCCTAGTGAGATGGGGACGAAAAATTTGATTTGATTAAAAAACTTCAAAGAAGTGTTGGAAGTTTATTTAATTGTTAGTTTTGCTTCTCGGGTAACTAACAGGTACTCTGTCAAATATGAATTTAACATGCGCCCAATAACAAGTTGCCACATTGTTATTTTGCTTGTGTAGTTTGTGATACAAAAATGATATAACTACATTACTTATTAATGATTTATGTATTTAATCTGAGATTAGAAAATATTCATTGATTTTAAATAAGAAGTTACATGAACCTATAAATCATTATTAATTGTTCGTCGAGTATTAATTATTCTATACATTATAATAATATTACCTCAATGCTGAACCCTGATTTTCCCACAATAAAATTTCAACACTTGCACCAATCAAACGTAGCAATATTGAAAATTAACAGGTACAAATCATGTTAATATTCAACAAAAACAATTGTCAATCCATTTTATTTACACCAAGTATTTAAATAATAGGCGAAGAAAGTAATTTACCATATTGAGTATAGCTAGTCCTCAAACAAGATGGATTGACGATATAAGACGAGTGGCTTGAGGCGAACAGATGCGGTTTGCCCAAGATAGGGAGCTTTGAAGGTCTCAGGGGAGGACCAATGTCCATTACTGGACGAAAGGCTGACGAAAGAAAGTGTAGCATGCTTACTTTTTGGGTCCGAGCACATCTCCAATAGACTTCTCCGCTCCAGAATTGTCAGTGACCATCGCCAGGTCTTTTGCATCGCACCTCGACAGATGAGGAGGTGCTCGTCATTCTGGATCTTGCTGCAGGAGATATCCTCTTCCATCCCTGTACCCCACATGAGCATGCTCTTTTTGCACCTGTTGACACCAGGTGAGATGGGCCGGAAATGTTCAGAGAATTCCATCATCGCGGGTACCAAAATGAGTCTTAGAGGTGCACCCAGGCGGCAAAAGAAAGATTGTGAGACTGAGGTTGCGATGGGAAGAAGATATTGCGCAGCAATTGACAGGGGAGGTTGAAGGAGGAAGTTGCTGTGTTTCTCGAACAAAGATTAGAGTAAAAGTATTTAAATACTTTGATTTCATAAAATTGTTCAATACTTTTGGTTATTTCATTGAAATCTTGTGCCGTCAAACAATACAATTTTGAACAATTTTATGAAATCAAAGTATTTAACTATACTATTACTGATACTTTTGTTGAAACAACCCAGCTTAAGTGAGTATGCATTACATAAATCAGCAAAGAAACGCAGTACACCGCATGTGGTCAGTCAGTTAATAACGAATTAGAACAAGAGTCAGAATCTTCATGATTCATAATTATTACATTATGTATGATGTTTAATGTATTGATAACATGCAATAATAACAATTTTTTCACGTTGCGTGCCAACGAGGTTTTCCGATTAGCTTTTACCCACCCTTCAGCCCCCTGCAACAATAGGTAAACTTCTCATTACACGCGGTGACTTATTTTATTACAAAATCCTAAGTTATCGATTACAAACGTAAACGATTGTTTGAACGATGACCGGCAAATATAACGGTGCATTTTAATGTTTCCCTTGTAAGTTAATGATAATGGTTATTTTTTGAATATACGAAAAAAAACCGAGTGAGTTTTGGTCCAACAATCTTTGTGTTTTTAACGACAAATCACCCAAAGTAGTGTTTTAGAGCTTGATTAAAAAAATAAACTTAGATGTAAATTATTTCCGTGGCACAGTTGGTAAGTCTGTGCGGGCGTCCGGGTTCGATCCCCAGCAGAGGAGAAGTCAATATTGCTTTTCTGGGCTGGAAACACTGGTTAGTTGGAAGGCAAAAAAAAAGTTTATTACTTTTGATAATTTACATTAAATTAAAATTGTACCTATATGTTTTTTTTACTTCAAATAGACAGTAAGTAAATATTTAATATAGATTGGGGATGCGTTAGCTAAATTTAGCAGATTAAAAAATAAAAAAAAAACATTATGAGGAGATACTTGGTTGAAACTTGGACTCACAAATTATACTAGATATTCATTGCGTTAATTTTGAAAAGATGGGAAGCTATTAAGCAGCGGCCAATTCTCAGTCGAGTAAAACAGGATATTATATCCCTCTGGAAGATAAAAATACATCATTCATAACGCAAAAAAATTGCGAATTTTTTTCAGACTGTTTTCTGGTCTTTTTCTAATGTACCTACAGAAAAAAATACATTTCACAATATTATGGGAATTCAAAAATTTATATTTTGAGTCTTGATTTTTTTTAAAAATGTATATTTCATACTGTCACTTACGTCGTTACTATTTAGCGCTAGTCAAATCGTACAAAGTGTATGGCGAAACAAACGAGAATTGGGGTTTAACTCGCTTAAAAATTTCAGTGCCTGTGCGGTCTTAAGGTCGTTAAGTTTGAGCTTTGCCGGTATCGTCTATGTATGTATGTTAAAATAAATAAACTCAAAATTATCATACCACCACTAAAATAATAATATTGTACATTGATAGATATTTTTGTTCAGGTAGCATTTCAGTGTAGACTATTGTGATGGTGACACCTCATTGTTACAAGTAGGTAACACAAATTAGAGGGCGATTTTTTTTTCAAGGAAAGAACTAAAAAGCCCAAATTTGATATTACATACTTTCGATAAAGATTTGTGTGTAATGCAATGGTATTATATTTATTATATTATTTTTATGGGTGAGTCATAAATCACGGGAACTTGTGTCGTTTTGTGGAAAAAAACGTGTAAAGATACGACGTATATGGGACAAAAAATGTTATCCGGATTCCGATTACCCCAAAGATATGACTTGAAATGAAAATGCACAAAAAAATATTTATTTAAGGCACAAATTTGGTAAGTGTTTGTAAAATTATCGGTTATACCTTTTGAGTAAAAAGTTTATTATTGAATATACTTGGTTGCTTAGAGAAAACATAAAATATATTCAATGATCTAAAAAAAAAAAAAATATAATAATAATAATAATAATAAAAAAAACATAAAATATAATCAATCGCAGCGATACGTTAAAGAAATCCTTTTCTCGTATAATGATATTCACCATAAATTTATTCTGAATAAGTTCAATTCAAAGCATAATAGATATACCTTATTTAATATATAGATTTCATAGAAGAGATAGAAACGTTCTACAGGGACAATGTTTAGATTGTAAAATTCCAAACTAGTAATATCAAAGTACAGATAAATGATTCTGTGAATTTATGATCCTCTTTTGAAGGAACGATCGTTTTATCTTTTAAATTGATAAAATTATAAAATGTCTAAAAAATATCCTTCTTCTTAAGTTGACGTGGCATTCTAACCATTCAATAGGATATAATATAATGTGCCAGTTTGAATTTGTTTTATTTATTTAACAAATTTTGGTACAGAGTATAAAATGCATATAAACTGTAACATATGTACATATAGATAAATACATACACTTATATACGTCCATTACATATACCAAAAATCCCACAAGGCTTAGCCTGTTTGTGGGTAGGTATACCTTAATAGAATTATAAATAAAAATGTTGATTGTGTGATACGTATATGCAAAAAGTTTTTTGTCATGTGATAAGTGATAAATATATTCAAAAGTGACAAGGCATAACACATAGAATGCAAACAGAATACAAATACACAACACTGGTCCAAAAAATCCAACCATTACAAATTAATTTTATTTTTTTTATTTGATTCTTGGCATATATGTACCCTCAAATAGTAAAAATAACATTCATTCATACCATTACGGCATATCCCACAATGTGGGGGAACCAGCGACAGGTATGCGGTTGTACAATACTATATAAAAAGGACGCACAACACATGCGTGTAATACCACACACCAGTCTCGTCTCACCTAAAAAGGCACTAAATTCAAAATGGGTGGTGAATCTCATTGCTGAACTATGCGAGTATGAGATGCTTTTGTTGCCTGTTATGCTCTTACGGGACACCGAGAACAGTAATAGAAACGAGTGGAAGCACTATTCTAAGCCGGTGTCTAACAGCTAATAAAAATAACAACTATAATAAATGTTTTTCCCGATGTTTTGTTTCGTAATTTGAAATATAATTTTATAATTCGTCGTAAATTAATGAAAACTTACTGAGTTGATTAAAAGTTCCTAAGAAACCTTTTGTGTAACTATGTAAGTCTTTGTGGATCTGGGTTTGCTAGTAGGTATTATACAAGTACTCGATTCTTATTACGCGTTGCATTCATTTCATGTTTTGGGGGAAATTTCTCCTTTGTATATTCGGGTCCAAAAATTACTCATTTAATAACAAAATAACATCTCGTAAATTGTTGTAATGTGAGCCATGTAGCAACCAACTGACAATTCCCCCCTCTTCCTTCTACCAACTTCATAATATTATATTCTCCCCTCCGTAATTACAAATATTGCCAAATAAAGGGAGCCATAATCACTTACATTCCTATAAGATACAGAAAACTGCTGAGACATATTTGACACAAATCATAATTGTACCTATTGAAGATTTAAAAAAGAACTTATGTATGCAGGGGCGATGTCAATGATTTCTTGGTATCCTCAAACATAAAGACTGTACAGGAGCACCAATGTCCGAGACTGTCAGAAAGATCAAAGAGGATATTAATAATATAATTGTATTCTATTGTATATGTTTTATTTAGATGTAAAAAAATACAATTTCTTACATCTAGTATAAACGAAAATAAAAACAAACAATAAAAATAAACAAATCAACATCGGATGACCAAATGAACACATAAAAAAGACACGTATCTATCAATAACAATAAAACACAAAGTAAAAAAAAGGAAAACACACTACCACAATAGAAGACATCAAAGAACATGAAAAAATAATAATAATATAGTATCAAAACAAGCAAAACAGACATTATAGTCTTAGAACATAATATATAAACAATAGAAACACACGATTTTTAAAAAAACTTTTGTTTTATGTATTCAGCACCTAAGCGACGAAAAGCGGCAAGACTAGACGCCTCCTTTACACATTCAGGCAAATCATTATAAAGTTGTAAGCCTTTGTAGTACACACTATTTTGTGTACCTGCCAGGTTTGTCTGCGGCAGTCTAAAGTCCCGCCTACTTCTCGTCGGGTATGCGTGAACTTCAAAATTTCAAAAGTTATCTTTTTCGTTTTAGTTTATCCGATTCGTCCTCATGTCAGCTTTGTGATAACCCTGAACAGACTTTTGAGCATATCCTATGAGAATGCACTAACTTCTCCGTGTCAACTTTTCGACGAGAACTCTACAACGATATCCGAGGGAATTTCTTTGGACCCATTGGACATGCGGATCTTATAGCTACGAATAGCAACATTAGGGCTTTCAAGACTTTCTGTCTTTAATACGGTGCACTCATATCTTCAATATCCGTGAAAGGTGAGCCAGAGTTTTACAAGGAGCCGTTATTAGTCCCCATAAGCAGAAGAGTAGAAGTCTATACTCAAACGTCCTAACAATTTGTGTGTGGACTTTAAAAAATACACACGTTTAATTCCCTAATTTTTTAGACAGTTTTTTTTTATTCTAAAAATAATGTCGAAATATTTGCAAATATACCTCGGTCATTGAAGTATTTTTATACGGGAAGTATTTTTTTTTATAAAGATTATGAAAATTTCATCGTTGAAATTAGATGTTGGAGTGAAATGGCGGTCGCGTTTGGTTGTAAAGTAGGTATCTAGTATAGAAGCAATGTATTCAAACTCTGTGAGATATTGTCAACCCCTTTTTATTGGGGTGCAGATAAGGATGTATATATATATGAATTGGCCCTACACATCCCTATCTACACACTCTGCATGTATATGGAGGTTCATAGGAGATTGTCAACAAAAAAAGTGAAGACTTTCAAAGTGACGATGTAATGGAAACAAACATCTTAATCGAATACTTTGATTGAATTGCACATAAAATATAACTTGAACCACAAATCATTTTATTACCTAAAAATATTGCTTTCAGTTTATGAACTAAAATTTGATTTTCAATTGACATTTAAAAATAACGTAATTAAATAGTTTTTTTTTTATTTCAGAAAATCATAAATTCAATAACACATTTGAGGAATAATAGGAATTGGCATGGCCGCGACAGCGATATGAATCCCTAGATATAATTATACTTAATTTAAAAATCAAAATTAATTTCACTTATACCTACTTAATTTCCTCAATGTTTAATTATTTTCACTTAATGTCACCATATTATTTATAGGAATGGGACTTTCATAATCCTTGCACTGTTCTATTTTGATCACTTGTTGTAATAACACTATTTTCACCATTATATTTATCATAATTTAATTCATTAATTACTAAACATATCACTTCATCGATTTTTTTTATTTTAAAATTATGATTTTGCCACTTTTTCTTTTTATGAAAACATTAAAATTTATTTTTAACAGATTTTTAATTATCTCAATAGAGACGAAGTTGGAATACTTACTGCAGGAGAACCGGGAAATCAAGGCACCTACAGGGCTTACGACCTGTCATCGGCTGGTTTACATGATCACTTTATGCGCTTGCGCAACGTTCACGAATTATGCCTTTTTAATGAGATCCCTATCAATTCAATTTTGAAAGTTCTATATATTGTAATACTGAAATTCTTTTCGCTTGAAAATAAGGAATTTTTACTACAGCCATCTATGTGTGAAATTATGAACAACATTCTTATTATTTTTATTTATTTTTGTTGTAACGCCATCTATTGAGAGAATTGGTTTTTTGTAAATAATGTGAGCAACAATTCTTATACCTGAGGTGACAAATGCATTTTTCGCATAGAAGTCACCCCTGAATTGAGCACTGACGAGCGTTTATGAGACCAGGAATGAGTATAAAAATACGGGATCATGGCGCTCGGTTCTTTCTGCTTACCCCGTAAGAGTTTGTCTTGATTGATGTACTTTATCGGGTGTTGATATTTCTATCCATTTTATGGTTTGTGTTCATATACCCTAATAATATACATATACTAGGTTATTATGTGAGAATGTTTCAATAAAAGTCTTGAATATGATCTCAAAATGCAAGTGTACTATGTCACTTTTACTTCGGTTGATTTTGATCGACATTAAAGACCCATACATAATAATATATTTTCATTTACTGCATCCCCACAAACAGTATGATTGTTCACAATATCGTGATGCCTGCCTTCTCTTTAAATTACATTTTTTGACAAGACAAGAACCCCAGCACAGCACACATACACATACAGATCTCTCTGTACTTAGTAATCTACAGAATGTTTATGATTGCCGAGGCATTGCGTAAATTAAACCCACATTGCAGAACCAAACTATCCTAAGCGACACTAATAATTCTGCTCAGACTTTGATGTCCCTGACGCTGTATAGCAAACGTCCAATGAGAGGTGGTCCTCGCATAATATTTAAGAAGATTTCACTGCGTAAAAAAGTACAATATTGAATCAATTTGATGCTGTGAAATGAAGGTAGCCAGTTCGGTAGTAATAATATTTTTTTCAGTATATTCTTTCTTGATGTTGTACTAAGTTCCAATATTTTTAAAATTTACTACATAGGTACATCGGTACAGTTGATGCCTCTAATTTCTATTTATATATTTCTCGTCTGGTATATATACTAAACATTGAGATTTACATAGTTTAACTAATGTCTTCTCAAATAGTGTTTGGTTCACTGGACTGTCGAATCGTGTCTGATTAGTTTTTTTTCGTTTCAAAAAAATTGATTATTGAAAGAATTAAATAATCATATAAAAAAATATTACACATCAAAAGGAGGGTTTGAGATAAGATAATTTGAAGGACTTTGTAATAAAGATGCCTAAAATAAAAATATTCAAAAATTAATAATCAATTACGTTTGAATAACACTCCACAATTTAATATCTTTCCTTTGACAGTCCCTGATTCTAATAATTCAAGCTCCGCCCAACAACTTTTTGATCCATAGTTTTAAGTACACGTTTCATACGCAGATATAAAGTTTAGCATAAGTTTGTCCGGACGAAGGAGCGGTAGCTCCTCAAACACTTAATGGTTGACACTAAGATATCTACTTATTTTTATTAAAATAAGTTGAAATGTACTACAAGAAAATAGCGGTAACGTTTGAAGATAGATTTAGTTAAAATATGTTTAAGGTTATCATTATTTTTCAATTAAAATCAAACTTTCTAAAACCATTATTTACTGAGGATGAATATTTTATTTATAAGGATGAATATTTTATTTATAAAGATGTGTTTAGATTTGCTGCGAAAATGAAAAAAACTTCAATATTTATCATGATTTTTTAAAATTCCCATTTGTTTCTAGTAAGATCTCAATATAATATAAACTTTATGAGGTACTTAAATTTTCTAGATTTATTTCTGCACTTGTGAAAAATGTAATTTATAATATTTTACCTCATATTTGAGTTAATTCTAGCAGATAAATATCCAATTTTCACATCAGCAGTTGCGATGTTTGGTTTCGTGGCATTTTCAGTAGTCCAACACACAAGTCCTATACATCCCACAGATACGAAATAACCAAATAATAAACAAAAAAAAAATATAAAAAACAAAACGATGAATAGTAAATGTTACGTTATTTTTGAAGGAAACTTAAAATATTAAACATAATACGGCGCTCAATATTACACGGAAGTTTCGCCTTGTTTACACAAACTACATTTACTCGGAATATTTAACATGGTTCGGAACTTCAATGTAGAGCATATTTTCATCACGGGCTGTATCTTCCGCTATAATGTTATCCCCCGCTTTTGGTGATCCGCGCCATGGAGGGGGCGCACAAATAATAATACCCGTGGCTTTTACGATCGAACCATTTGCTACCTCTCTTTTTCATTATCACCCAGGGCCGTAAAAGGAACGGGCCTAGGAGGGTGTAACAATTATTATGATTATTTCTCTTCGGCCCGCGCTAAAACTCTTCTTTTCTCAACCAACACAACATAGCCGGGTATCATCTGTCTTATAATGTCCCGTCTTCCTTCGACGAATGCTCCCATTCAACTTTTTCGAAGAGTGTTTACCCGCGTTCTTAAATCTTCCAGTCATGACTACTTCAATTCGGCCGGCGAAAAACTTTTTATCTCAACTAACCACATAACTGTTGATAATTCGTATGTCTTATTACTTTCCTATTTTTATTGGCTTTCTAAATATCTCATACAACATTATCTTATGAGGTTTATTGTGATAAAATTTCCAAAAAATGTGATGTGCTCAGCTCAATCAACTACGCAGCTGCTTGCCGTCTTCGTAACGTTAACACTTTTCAACCGAAGGCATTCAAGAATAATATCGGGAAAAACAATCTAATAGGTCGAATTTGTCGACAATATTATTCACTATGCTCACAACACGTGGTAGGTGTGGATATTTTTAATAGATCATTGAAATCCTTCAAGCAAAATATAGCATCAAACATAGTAATATTTAAAGATAAGCTTTTCTTATCAACTTTTCATGATAGCAACTGTAACACCATAAAATTCTGTGATATTATAATCGTTGCTACAACAAAATTTATTCCTACCTAATAAGTGTTTCAATATTCTCATTTTTGGGTGTATAGTGACTTATAGTGACTCTTAGTGTTGGATGGTTATCGAGATTTTTTTATTTTTTATTTTTTATTAATGTATTTTTTGTAATTTAATATACGTATTGTTAATTCTCTGTGCGTGTCCCTTTATGAAATATAATAAAATAAAAAAAACATTTATCACTAAAAATTATGCTTTCTATAGATACGATATTATTGCACGCATTAGTCCTACACCTATATTATAATTTTCATTATTTGGTCTAATCCAAAAAAATATCTTCAATGTAAACGATGTAGGTTTAGTGTATTTTTTGTACGGAGAAAAAAAAATACGTTTATTGTTTATTTTCTTAATACTTCATAGTGTTTTTCTAAAAAATACTCGTATATTTATTTATTTATACTAAACAGTCATTTAACAAAGGCAGAGAAGAGAGCGAAAGCTTATAACATAGGTATAATGAACTTAAATCATTATTCAAACTGACAGGATTTAAACACAAAACAAATAATAAATGAGAGTTCACGGTAAATTTTCTGATTATATTTCTGTTCTTTTTCTTTCCTGTTTATGTTTATGTTTAATTATCTCTGTTAATGATTTTTTATTCACAAAACATGTGACCACAGGGCAAATTGAAACAGTACTGCCTCAGAACAGATTTGTCTAGTGAGAGAGTAAATTTCCAAATAGGAACAATTATACATATGTACTATGTTTATGATAGGTATTTTTAAAATAAAGTTTTTTTTTATTGTTATATTATAAGTGTAAAAAAATGGAAATAAATGATTTCATTTAATTTCAAATATATTCCGCCACAGGTATTGGCCTATAGTGTCTATTGCTTTTGGTTGTTGGAGTGTCATATCCAGAAATCACTGCAAAACCAAAACAAAGAAACTAAAGACACAATAAATAACTGGAAAAAAATAGTACACTACTTCAGTCCGCAGAACATGACTTGTGGAAACATCCATATTTGATTGATCATTTATGTATTTTGTCTTTTCTTATATTTTGTATTTTCCTATTAATTTTTAAAAAAATATTTTATATTCTATGAAAATAATTTTTTTTTTTTTCAACAATTTATTACTTCGAAAAATGCCCTTATAATTTAATCGACCTTACACATTAAACACATATGTATGAACATAGCATCACGGCATATAGGAATCATAGAAGCACGACACATACACGCGCATAATATACACAAACCTACGCCAGTCTCGTCTTGCCAAAAACGGCACTACATTCACTGTGGTGAACCTCATAGATGAACTATGCGAGATGTTATTTTTCCTGTTTTATTTTTGTTTTAAATAAAAAATCGTAGAATGAAAATATTTTGATTTCATTTTTAATTTTATAATGGAGATTCATCAGGATAAGTATGTATGTTCGTTGACAAACTTGATAAATCAATTTGATTTTTTTTTTTAGTTCCTGACATATTTTCTATCTGTCTTCCTTCAACATTTTTCATTTTACGTAGAATTACGATTCGGCACCAATCCGATCGGATACGACCGGATTGGTCACATCAAATTTATTTTTCGATGATAATCTTTTGTCTCGTGTCACTTCTTAGATTGTAATTATTTAAATCTAAATAAATCAAGATTATCAAATGAGATTACAATAAATAAGTTATAAACGCCAAATAGTATTTTTATCCATATTTGAATCACAAATTCGGTATAAACCACTTGTTTGTGATTCAAATATGGTTAATATTAACTACCACACAATATCCGCCGAATCATTAAATGATATTAGTATTTTTATAATAAAAACAGTCATTATGAATAAGTACAATTACAATGGCACAATTATTACGAGTTAAAAACTTCTAATTGTATAATTGTAATATTTTTATAGTTGTATATACGCAAACATTGGATTTTTTCCCTGTCGGGAGTCAATAATATTTTATCTGATCCGGCCTATCGGTGTCGGATCCATCGGATTACCGGATCCGCTTTTCCGGATTGCAATCCCTACATATCTGCGTATTTTACTATGCATATGACTCACTCACATATTTGTGAACGTCAATGTCGGTATTATACCCTAACGTAAATCAAGAGAAAATATTCCATTTTTCGATCGCGGAATAAAATAAGAATAGAATTGTATGAATCCGTCGGTACAGAGCTTAGTGATTTTGTCAGGCAACCCCTCCCCCACCCCTTAAATGTCAGCAGATTCTTCAAACTTGAAAAGCACTCCTTGATAAGTTTCCGCAATCTTCCGCCCCCGCTTTTTGACATATTAAGTTAAAACGTTTGAGTTTTCCTCGAGAAAAATCAAGTGACAGGTGGACTCGACTTAATAAAGTCTAAACATTTTCATATTTTTTTACGATTTTATAATTGTTTTTCGGCCATGAAATGTAGGTAGGTACCTACCCACCACTCGCCGCCCACGTGGCGTATTTTCAAACAAAAAAATATTTTCACCATTCATCGTAAAATATTTTCCTGCGAAATATTTAATTATTTTAAAATGGCTGAAATTTTGACAATGACAATAACATCGTCCTATATCCGAGTGTTTCGTTTGTATATACCTATTTTTGGTCATTTTGCTTTAAATGTATATCACACTCTGGTCGTTTGGATCACAGTGAAACAACTCTCTAAAGGAGTTGGGTAGAGCCAACTAGGCGGCATACTTTGATCGATGCTTTGATGTGAGTGGTCCCATAAATTAAAGCTGTTTCAATGGACTGGAAACAGCTTTAATTTGTAGAGCAACATGAAATAATCCTGACTCATTGAATGGCGCGATAAATATTTAAATTATTATTAATAATATTTTATATTATATATTAGAAGGGTATGTGTGTCTATAAAATATTTTGTGAAACATAATAATACCTGTATATATTTATAACTAAAAAACGTAATCTGTGCCTTATTCCAATTTCCAATACTTTCCTCTTCCTCATATTATTACTGCTGTGAATTGAAATAAAAAAGAATCGCCCAACGACGATCCAACTGGATTGGCCATAACATGAGGCACCCGGGTCTGCTCATAACCATCGCGGAGGGAATGGTAGAGGGCAGCAACTATAGAGGCCGACCAAGAAAGAGCTACATGGACCAGGTGATCGACATGTGCTGTATAGTAGCTAAGTGGAGATGAAGAGGCTGACTTAGGATAGAAACTGATAAAGAATGAATAATTTGAATATTTTTTTTAATTTCGTTTATTTGATATATTCCTTTTTTATATGTTTTTGTGTGCCAATATATTATTATTTTTACTTTAATGGCTCCTGTAACCTTAAATGTCCAGTTTAAAAAGAAGAATTAGTTATAGAATTTGTTTATAAAATTAAATGAACTGCAAATTATAAAGACTATGGAATAAGCGTTCCAGTGTGTCCAAAAAATAAAACAATGATTAACCGATGAAAACATTGAGAAATTATCTAAGCTCATAGAACAAGGATTAACCAATTAAATCGTTGAGAAATTTTCTAAATTAATAAAACAATTGGATTAACCGATGAAATTATAGAGAGACTTTCTAAATTGACAAAACAAAGATTATCCGATGATTTTATTGAGATATTACCTTAATAAATAAAACAAGGATTAACTGATGAAATTATTGAAAAATAACCTATATTAATTAAATATGGATTAACCGATAAAATTATTGAAAAATTGTTGAAAAGGATTGACCGATGAAAGTATGGAGAAATTTTCTGACGCATTGGATGAATTCAGATTTTGACAAACACAATTTCGTACTACATGATTATTTACACGCAAATTTAATTAACATAAGGTTTAATTACATAACGCTGTGTCAATAATTGAATATTTGTATTATGTTTTGAATGACACTGATGCAATATTGTATCCCACACGCGTGTGTGTCAAGATAACACGAAATCAGCTAATATTTCCCCATACGTTGCAGCTAATATATGTACGAAAGGTATCAAAATACATATTTTGCCATGTCTGCTTGTATGTTTATTTATCCGCGTAATGCCAATGGCGCACATACGAGTATACAGTATGAAGAGATGTAACATAATTTAATAAGCGGTGTGATTCGTGTAATACTCCTGAAGGCGCATCAAACGCTCAATCGAGATATCAGGAGAGCTTAGACTATGAATTGTGTTTTATTTAATTGAATAATACGAGATACATAATATATTAAATACGGTTCAAATATCAGGAACGCATAGAATAAGGCGGGAAAAAAAACAGAACATGTTTCTATAAACGAAATAAGATCAATCTACCAGGTAAACATAACGCGCAGAAGGTCATAGTTAACTATACAGATATTTTTCATGACACTTTACAACATTATAAAATACAGATAAAGATGTTCTTAAAATGTAACACACAATCCATCAATGCCCTCCTCATTCACAAACGATCCCTCCTCCTCATCCTCATCCTGAAATATACTCGTGAACTTTATATTTTTATCTATCTTTTTCAGTTTTGTTTTATCGGGTATTATTTTATGAATATTTTTATTATTGCATATGCGCAAACATTGGATTTTTTTCCCTGTCGGGAGTCAAAGATATTTTTTAACAGATTTTTAATTATCTCAATAGAGACGAAGTTGGAATATTTATTGTAGGAGGACCGGGAAATCAAGGCACCTACAGGGCTTACGACCTGTCATCGGCTAAGTCTGGCGCAATTCAGGGGTGACTTCTATGCGAAAAATGCATTGTCACCTCAGATATAAGAATTGTGGCTTTCATTATTTACAAAAAACCAATTCTCTCAATAGATGGCGTTCCAACAAAATAAATAAAAATAATATGATTGTTGTTCATAATTTCACCCATAGATGGCTGTAGTAAAAATTCGTTATTTTCAAGCGAAAAGAATTTCAGTATTACAATATATAGAAGTTTCAAAATTGAATTGATAGGGATCTCATTAAAAAGGCATAATTGGTGAACGTTGCGCAAGCGCATAAAGTGATCACGTAAACCAGCCGATGACATGTCGTAAGCCCTGTAGGTGCCTTGATTTCCCGGTTCTCCTACAATAAATATTCCAACTTCGTCTCTATTGAGATAATTAAAAATCTGTTAAAAAATTATTTTATGACTTTTTCAACTACGTTACCTGTTTTTACTCTCCACACTATGGAATAGGGGAGAGTCATGATTTCGCAAAATTTAAGCGTATTTTTTTTACATCAATTTCTCAATGGGTATCATGTAGAGAATGCACACTATGAGTTTCGTCGTGATGTGTTTGTGTGTATGGCGTATACGCTGTACGCCGTACGCCGTACGCCGTACGCCGTACGCCGTACGCCGTACGCCGTAGCATTTATCTTTTTTGTGTCCTCTCTACAGCCCAAACTATAAGTCTGATCGACTTCATATTAACATCATATGTGTAAAGTGCAAAGACCTAGAGCTGATTAGTTTTCCATAGACAACTTTTGATTTCTTCTCTATGAATTCATCATTTACGTTGTTTTTTTTTTGTGTCCTCTCTGCAGCCCAAACTATAAGTCCGATTGACTTCATATTGATATCACATGTGTTAAGTCCATAAACTTAGAGCTGATTAGTTTTCCATAGACAACGGTTCATTTTTTCCCAATGTTTCTTTATGATTTCATCTATTAAAACTGAAAAAATGCTCTCACGACCTGGAAATTAGAGATATTTTAATTTGGTTTCAACTATTTATACAACACCAAGAATCTTCATAAAATTGTATTCAAAGTTGGTCAATGTTAAAAGAAAAATATTCAACGGTTTCAAAAATTATATTTTATTTAATGGATATTTGTATGAAACTTATATGTAACAAGAGAATTTTTTTATATTTGGCAATGATCAGTTCATTGATTTCATATTGATAGAAGAATATTAATAGCTTGAACTTAGAACTGATTAGCTTTTCATAGATATCATATAATTTCTTCATATGATATCACGTGTAAACATTGTCAAAATGCTCTAACGCTCTTTGAAACAAAATTTATCTGCTTTTTTTAAAATATTTCATACAACATAAGCAGTCTTCACTATACTGCATTAATAGTTTGTCTATCTTAACATAAAAATATACTATCGGAAGAAAATTTATATTCCTGGTAGTAACATTTAGTATGAATAAAAATGTAATTAGATAAATTTCTATGTATGGAAACGTTTAGTAATTTGATTTCATGTTATAATGTAAAGAGCTTGAACATAGAACTGATTAGCTTTCCATAAATAACAAAAAAAATCTTCATATAATATCACGTGTCAAAATTTTGAAAATGCTCTCGCGTTCTTTAAAACAAAATTTATCTGCTTTTTTTAAAATATTTCATACAACATAAGCATTCTTCACTATACTGCATTAATATTTTGTTTATCTTAACATAAAAATATACTATCGGAAGAAAATTTATATTCCTGGTAGTAACATTTAGTATGAATAAAAATGTAATTAGATAAATTTCTTTGTATGGAAAAGTTCAGTAATTTGATTTCATGTTATAATGTAAAGAGCTTGAACATAGAACTGATTAGCTTTCCATAAATAACAAAAAAAATCTTCATATGATATCACCTGTCAAAATTTGGAAAATGCTCTCGCGTTCTTTAGAACAAAATTTATCTGCTTTTTTTAAAATATTTCATACAACATAAGCATTCTTCACTATACTGCATTAATAGTTTGTTTATCTTAACATAAAAATATACTATCGGAAGAAAATTTATATTCCTGATAGTAACATTTAGTATGAATAATAATGTAATTAGATAAATTTCTATGTATGGAAAAGTTCAGTAATTTGATTTCATGTTATAATGTAAAGAGCTTGAACATAGAACTGATTAGCTTTCCATAAATAACAAAAAAAATCTTCATATAATATCACGTGTCAAAATTTTGAAAATGCTCTCGCGTTCTTTAAAACAAAATTTATCTGCTTTTTTTAAAATATTTCATACAACATAAGCATTCTTCACTATACTGCATTAATATTTTGTTTATCTTAACATAAAAATATACTATCGGAAGAAAATTTATATTCCTGGTAGTAACATTTAGTATGAATAAAAATGTAATTAGATAAATTTCTTTGTATGGAAAAGTTCAGTAATTTGATTTCATGTTATAATGTAAAGAGCTTGAACATAGAACTGATTAGCTTTCCATAAATAACAAAAAAAATCTTCATATGATATCACCTGTCAAAATTTGGAAAATGCTCTCGCGTTCTTTAGAACAAAATTTATCTGCTTTTTTTAAAATATTTCATACAACATAAGCATTCTACACCATACTGCATTAAAAGTTTGTCTATCTTATCATAAAAATATACTATCGGAAGAAAATTTATATTCCTGATAGTAACATTTAGTATGAATAATAATGTAATTAGATAAATTTCTATGTATGGAAAAGTTCAGTAATTTGATTTCATGTTAAAATGTAAAGAGCTTGAACATAGAACTGATTAGTTTTCCATAAATAACAAAAAAAATCTTCATATAATATCACGTGTCAAAATTTTGAAAATGCTCTCGCGTTCTTTAAAACAAAATTTATCTGCTTTTTTTAAAATATTTCATACAACATAAGCATTCTTCA
Organism: Molanna angustata; assembly: GCA_963576475.1. Classification (NCBI taxonomy): domain Eukaryota; kingdom Metazoa; phylum Arthropoda; class Insecta; order Trichoptera; family Molannidae; genus Molanna; species Molanna angustata. The sequence goes on along the minus strand of OY754978.1, from coordinate 20,922,364 downwards.
CTATACTGCATTAATATTTTGTTTATCTTAACATAAAAATATACTATCGGAAGAAAATTTATATTCCTGGTAGTAACATTTAGTATGAATAAAAATGTAATTAGATAAATTTCTATGTATGGAAAAGTTCAGTAATTTGATTTCATGTTATAATGTAAAGAGCTTGAACATAGAACTGATTAGCTTTCCATAAATAACAAAAAAAATCTTCATATAATATCACGTGTCAAAATTTTGAAAATGCTCTCGCGTTCTTTAAAACAAAATTTATCTGCTTTTTTTAAAATATTTCATACAACATAAGCATTCTTCACTATACTGCATTAATATTTTGTTTATCTTAACATAAAAATATACTATCGGAAGAAAATTTATATTCCTGGTAGTAACATTTAGTATGAATAAAAATGTAATTAGATAAATTTCTATGTATGGAAAAGTTCAGTAATTTGATTTCATGTTATAATGTAAAGAGCTTGAACATAGAACTGATTAGCTTTCCATAAATAACAAAAAAAATCTTCATATGATATCACCTGTCAAAATTTGGAAAATGCTCTCGCGTTCTTTAGAACAAAATTTATCTGCTTTTTTTAAAATATTTCATACAACATAAGCATTCTACACCATACGGCATTAAAAGTTTGTCTATCTTAACATAAAAATATACTATCGGAAGAAAATTTATATTCCTGGTAGTAACATTTAGTATGAATAAAAATGTAATTAGATAAATTTCTATGTATGGAAAAGTTCAGTAATTTGATTTCATGTTATAATGTAAAGAGCTTGAACATAGAACTGATTAGCTTTCCATAAATAACAAAAAAAATCTTCATATGATATCACCTGTCAAAATTTGGAAAATGCTCTCGCGTTCTTTAGAACAAAATTTATCTGCTTTTTTTAAAATATTTCATACAACATAAGCATTCTACACCATACTGCATTAAAAGTTTGTCTATCTTATCATAAAAATATACTATCGGAAGAAAATTTATATTCCTGATAGTAACATTTAGTATGAATAATAATGTAATTAGATAAATTTCTATGTATGGAAAAGTTCAGTAATTTGATTTCATGTTAAAATGTAAAGAACTTGAACATAGAACTGATTAGTTTTCCATAAATAACAAAAAAAATCTTCATATAATATCACGTGTCAAAATTTTGAAAATGCTCTCGCGTTCTTTAAAACAAAATTTATCTGCTTTTTTTAAAATATTTCATACAACATAAGCATTCTTCACTATACTGCATTAATATTTTGTTTATCTTAACATAAAAATATACTATCGGAAGAAAATTTATATTCCTGGTAGTAACATTTAGTATGAATAAAAATGTAATTAGATAAATTTCTATGTATGGAAAAGTTCAGTAATTTGATTTCATGTTATAATGTAAAGAGCTTGAACATAGAACTGATTAGCTTTCCATAAATAACAAAAAAAATCTTCATATGATATCACCTGTCAAAATTTGGAAAATGCTCTCGCGTTCTTTAGAACAAAATTTATCTGCTTTTTTTAAAATATTTCATACAACATAAGCATTCTACACCATACTGCATTAAAAGTTTGTCTATCTTATCATAAAAATATACTATCGGAAGAAAAATTATATACTAGAAAAAACAGTTTATTATTATTACTCTCCACACTATGGAATAGGGGAGAGTCATGATTTCGCAAAATTTAAGCGTATTTTTTTTACATCAATTTCTCAATGGGTATCATGTAGAGAATGCACACTATGAGTTTCGTCGTGATGTGTTTGTGTGTATGGCGTATACGCTGTACGCCGTACGCCGTACGCCGTACGCCGTAGCATTTATCTTTTTTGTGTCCTCTCTACAGCCCAAACTATAAGTCTGATCGACTTCATATTAACATCATATGTGTAAAGTGCAAAGACCTAGAGCTGATTAGTTTTCCATAGACAACTTTTGATTTCTTCTCTATGAATTCATCATTTACGTTGTTTTTTTTTTGTGTCCTCTCTGCAGCCCAAACTATAAGTCCGATTGACTTCATATTGATATCACATGTGTTAAGTCCATAAACTTAGAGCTGAATAGTTTTCCATAGACAACGGTTCATTTTTTCCCAATGTTTCTTTATGATTTCATCTATTAAAACTGAAAAAATGCTCTCACGACCTGGAAATTAGAGATATTTTAATTTGGTTTCAACTATTTATACAACACCAAGAATCTTCATAAAATTGTATTCAAAGTTGGTCAATGTTAAAAGAAAAATATTCAACGGTTTCAAAAATTATATTTTATTTAATGGATATTTGTATGAAACTTATATGTAACAAGAGAATTTTTTTATATTTGGCAATGATCAGTTCATTGATTTCATATTGATAGAAGAATATTAATAGCTTGAACTTAGAACTGATTAGCTTTTCATAGATATCATATAATTTCTTCATATGATATCACGTGTAAACATTGTCAAAATGCTCTAACGCTCTTTGAAACAAAATTTATCTGCTTTTTTTAAAATATTTCATACAACATAAGCAGTCTTCACTATACTGCATTAATAGTTTGTCTATCTTAACATAAAAATATACTATCGGAAGAAAATTTATATTCCTGGTAGTAACATTTAGTATGAATAAAAATGTAATTAGATAAATTTCTATGTATGGAAACGTTTAGTAATTTGATTTCATGTTATAATGTAAAGAGCTTGAACATAGAACTGATTAGCTTTCCATAAATAACAAAAAAAATCTTCATATGATATCACCTGTCAAAATTTGGAAAATGCTCTCGCGTTCTTTAGAACAAAATTTATCTGCTTTTTTTAAAATATTTCATACAACATAAGCATTCTTCACTATACTGCATTAATAGTTTGTTTATCTTAACATAAAAATATACTATCGGAAGAAAATTTATATTCCTGATAGTAACATTTAGTATGAATAATAATGTAATTAGATAAATTTCTATGTATGGAAAAGTTCAGTAATTTGATTTCATGTTATAATGTAAAGAGCTTGAACATAGAACTGATTAGCTTTCCATAAATAACAAAAAAAATCTTCATATAATATCACGTGTCAAAATTTTGAAAATGCTCTCGCGTTCTTTAAAACAAAATTTATCTGCTTTTTTTAAAATATTTCATACAACATAAGCATTCTTCACTATACTGCATTAATATTTTGTTTATCTTAACATAAAAATATACTATCGGAAGAAAATTTATATTCCTGGTAGTAACATTTAGTATGAATAAAAATGTAATTAGATAAATTTCTTTGTATGGAAAAGTTCAGTAATTTGATTTCATGTTATAATGTAAAGAGCTTGAACATAGAACTGATTAGCTTTCCATAAATAACAAAAAAAATCTTCATATGATATCACCTGTCAAAATTTGGAAAATGCTCTCGCGTTCTTTAGAACAAAATTTATCTGCTTTTTTTAAAATATTTCATACAACATAAGCATTCTACACCATACTGCATTAAAAGTTTGTCTATCTTATCATAAAAATATAGGTACTATCGGAAGAAAATTTATATTCCTGATAGTAACATTTAGTATGAATAATAATGTAATTAGATAAATTTCTATATATGGAAAAGTTCAGTAATTTGATTTCATGTTATAATGTAAAGAGCTTGAACATAGAACTGATTAGTTTTCCATAAATAACAAAAAAAATCTTCATATAATATCACGTGTCAAAATTTTGAAAATGCTCTCGCGTTCTTCAAAACAAAATTTATCTGCTTTTTTTAAAATATTTCATACAACATAAGCATTCTTCACTATACTGCATTAATAGTTTGTTTATCATAACATAAAAATATACTATCGGAAGAAAATTTATATTCCTGATAGTAACATTTAGTATGAATAAAAATGTAATTAGATAAATTTCTATGTATGGAAACGTTTAGTAATTTGATTTCATGATATAATGTAAAGAGCTTGAACATAGAACTGATTAGCTTTCCATAAATAACAAAAAAATTCTTCATATGATATCACCTGTCAAAATTTGAAAAATGCTCTCGCGTTCTTTAAAACAAAATTTATCTGCTTTTTTTAAAATATTTCATACAACATAAGCATTCTTCACTATACTGCATTAATAGTTTGTCTATCTTAACATAAAAATATATTATCGGAAGAAAATTTATATTCCTGATAGTAACATTTAGTATGAATAATAATGTAATTAGATAAATTTCTATGTATGGAAAAGTTCAGTAATTTGATTTCATGTTAAAATGTAAAGAGCTTGAACATAGAACTGATTAGCTTTCCATAAATAACAAAAAAAATCTTCATATAATATCACGTGTCAAAATTTTGAAAATGCTCTCGCGTTCTTTAAAACAAAATTTATCTGCTTTTTTTAAAATATTTCATACAACATAAGCATTCTTCACTATACTGCATTAATAGTTTGTTTATCTTAACATAAAAATATACTATCGGAAGAAAATTTATATTCCTGATAGTAACATTTAGTATGAATAAAAATGTAATTAGATAAATTTCTATGTATGGAAACGTGTAGTAATTTGATTTCATGATATAATGTAAAGAGCTTGAACATAGAACTGATTTGCTTTCCATAAATAACAAAAAAATTCTTCATATGATATCACCTGTCAAAATTTGAAAAATGCTCTCGCGTTCTTTAAAACAAAATTTATCTGCTTTTTTTAAAATATTTCATACAACATAAGCATTCTTCACTATACTGTATTAATAGTTTGTCTATCTTAACATAAAAATATACTATCGGAAGAAAATTTATATTCCTGATAGTAACATTTAGTATGAATAATAATGTAATTAGATAAATTTCTATGTATGGAAAAGTTCAGTAATTTGATTTCATGTTATAATGTAAAGAGCTTGAACATAGAACTGATTAGCTTTCCATAAATAACAAAAAAAATCTTCATATAATATCACGTGTCAAAATTTTGAAAATGCTCTCGCGTTCTTTAAAACAAAATTTATCTGCTTTTTTTAAAATATTTCATACAACATAAGCATTCTTCACTATACTGCATTAATATTTTGTTTATCTTAACATAAAAATATACTATCGGAAGAAAATTTATATTCCTGGTAGTAACATTTAGTATGAATAAAAATGTAATTAGATAAATTTCTATGTATGGAAAAGTTCAGTAATTTGATTTCATGTTATAATGTAAAGAGCTTGAACATAGAACTGATTAGCTTTCCATAAATAACAAAAAAAATCTTCATATAATATCACGTGTCAAAATTTTGAAAATGCTCTCGCGTTCTTTAAAACAAAATTTATCTGCTTTTTTTAAAATATTTCATACAACATAAGCATTCTTCACTATACTGCATTAATATTTTGTTTATCTTAACATAAAAATATACTATCGGAAGAAAATTTATATTCCTGGTAGTAACATTTAGTATGAATAAAAATGTAATTAGATAAATTTCTATGTATGGAAAAGTTCAGTAATTTGATTTCATGTTATAATGTAAAGAGCTTGAACATAGAACTGATTAGCTTTCCATAAATAACAAAAAAAATCTTCATATGATATCACCTGTCAAAATTTGGAAAATGCTCTCGCGTTCTTTAGAACAAAATTTATCTGCTTTTTTTAAAATATTTCATACAACATAAGCATTCTACACCATACTGCATTAAAAGTTTGTCTATCTTAACATAAAAATATACTATCGGAAGAAAATTTATATTCCTGGTAGTAACATTTAGTATGAATAAAAATGTAATTAGATAAATTTCTATGTATGGAAACGTGTAGTAATTTGATTTCATGATATAATGTAAAGAGCTTGAACATAGAACTGATTAGCTTTCCATAAATAACAAAAAAATTCTTCATATGATATCACCTGTCAAAATTTGAAAAATGCTCTCGCGTTCTTTAAAACAAAATTTATCTGCTTTTTTTAAAATATTTCATACAACATAAGCATTCTTCACTATACTGCATTAATAGTTTGTCTATCTTAACATAAAAATATACTATCGGAAGAAAATTTATGTTCCTGATAGTAACATTTAGTATGAATAATAATGTAATTAGATAAATTTCTATGTATGGAAAAGTTCAGTAATTTGGTTTTAATGTTATAATGTAAAGAGCTTGAACATAGAACTGATTAGCTTTCCATAAATAACAAAAAAAATCTTCATATAATATCACGTGTCAAAATTTTGAAAATGCTCTCGCGTTCTTTAAAACAAAATTTATCGGCTTTTTTTAAAATATTTCATACAACATAAGCATTCTTCACTATACTGCATTAATAGTTTGTTTATCTTAACATAAAAATATACTATCGGAAGAAAATTTATATTCCTGATAGTAACATTTAGTATGAATAAAAATGTAATTAGATAAATTTCTATGTATGGAAACGTGTAGTAATTTGATTTCATGATATAATGTAAAGAGCTTGAACATAGAACTGATTAGCTTTCCATAAATAACAAAAAAATTCTTCATATGATATCACCTGTCAAAATTTGAAAAATGCTCTCGCGTTCTTTAAAACAAAATTTATCTGCTTTTTTTAAAATATTTCATACAACATAAGCATTCTTCACTATACTGCATTAATAGTTTGTCTATCTTAACATAAAAATATACTATCGGAAGAAAATTTATATTCCTGGTAGTAACATTTAGTATGAATAAAAATGTAATTAGATAAATTTCTATGTATGGAAAAGTTCAGTAATTTGATTTCATGTTATAATGTTAAGAGCTTGAACATAGAACTGATTAGCTTTCCATAAATAACAAAAAATTTCTTCATATGATATCACCTGTCAAAATTTGGAAAATGCTTTCGCGTCCTTTAAAACAAAATTTATCTGCTTTTATTAAAATATTTCATACAACATAAGCATTCTACACCATACTGCAATAATAGTTTGTCTATCTTAACATAAAAATATACTGTCGATAGAAATTTATTTTCCTGGTAGTAAAATTTAGTATGAATAAAAATGTATATAATAAGATAAATTTCTTATGTATGGAAAAGTTCAGTAATTTGATTTCATGTTATAATGTAAAGAGCTTGAACATCGAACTGATTAGCTTTTCATAAATAACAAAAATTTCTTCATATGATATTACGTGTCAAAATTGTCAAAATGCTCTAACGTCCTTTAAAACAAAATTTATCTGCTTTTATTAAAATATTTCATACAACATTAGAATTCTTCACCATACTGCATTAATAGTTTGTCTATCTTAACATGAAAATATACTATCGTTAGAAAATTTATATTCTTGGTAGTAAAATTTAGAATGAATAAAATATTTCATTGTCAATATTTGTGGTGTGGAGAGTTTAGTGTTGGCCACAACCCACTCGTTTTTTATCAGTTTCAATCCTAGGATTGGTTTGTAACAGCTATGGCTGTCTCTCTTCTACTTCTTTTTTATGGTTCGACATCCTTACAAATAATACAATGTAAAATACATAAGTTAAAGCTGTAGCTTTCTGATAAATAAAAAAAATCAGGGTTTAAACACGTAGGAACATATATAATTTAATCAAATCTCTATTTATTTCGACGAAACTGCAACAAATCCATCAATCTGCCATTCATGACCTCAAAAAATAATGGCTTCACCGTCCTGGCCTGAATATTCTCTGGTTGTTTTGCTGGGATACGAAACATTCGATTCCGTCATTTTTGACGGGTTTTAACTAGAAATACTATATATGTATATACCCTGTATCAAACCATAAAGCATTTCAACCCATTGGCTTCTTGTCACCCTTATTCTATTCCTCGCACTTGCTTCTTTGCTAATTCCGTGTCAAAGATAGAATCGGTTTGCCTTCCTTTCGTGAACCTCGTACTTGCAAGGGAACCAGAGCTAACGTTTGCAAGACAAATATTAATTCTGCTAGTACAATATATTGATAGCCTTTTGTTCGGTTAGCTATCAAAGCTTGCGATTAAATTCATATTAAGGTATGAGAATCAATACCACCATTGGAGCTGCCTGTTTAACAATGGATGTGTATTTGATTGTTGTTATTGAAATGTTAGGAATTCATTTAGTCAAATTGATAGATGATTTTTGATTTCGTTAATCCTTATTGATTCAAATATATTTACAAGAAAATTATTGTATTTTTTAAAAGCTTTACATACTACTACTGATATTTGCAATATAAATCAGCTAATCAATCGTATAAATGTGATGTTGCAATGTCATCTCAATCTGAAAAAATATTTAAAAATAATCTTGGTAAATAATATGTATTTTATAATTCTTTAACGATTTTATTTATTTATTAAAATTAATGTTCAATACTGTGTACAATGGCGAGTTTATTGCCACAAGGCAATTTCTTCCAACCAACCAAAGCAACGTGATGTCATAAATAGTAAATTGGTATGTACATTAAATTTATAACAAACGAAAAGAATATTAAGTGTAAATTCACAGCAACAAAGGAAGGAAGGAAATAGAGGTTGAGGGGTGGATGGAGGATGGATATGGGGTGTCAGTTAAGAAATAATAGTCAGGTAAAATTGCTTATGTTTCTTTTTAAAAAGATGATTCGATTCAGACGTCGTAGTACTTATCATTACTTATGGTGTTCCATATTCTTGCTGATTTTACTTCAAAAGAGGAACTGAGAAATTCAATAGAATGAATGGGAATAGCTACTGTGGTACGTTCAGCAGAACGAAGAGGTAGACCGTTTATTTTAAACTTTCTTCAACTTGTTAATGGGTGCGTGTTAAATTAATATTTGACACAGTATCTATTAGTGAATTGCCCGAGAAGTATACAAAATATTTACATAAATATCGTGTTTGTACTTATTTTCAAGGCTTCATTATTAAATAATAATATTTATTTATTTATTTATTATAAATCCTTACTTACTAACATATTATGTATGCACAATATAACTTAATATAAATTATCCGATATTTCCGTTACCGATGTGAGATACCCTTTGTCAATTATTTTATTGTGTATTGATAATAATAGATTTTTATTTTTTTATTCGGTGAATTTCGGCGATCAGGTCGTGTGTTGGGAGTGTCTACAGTATTGTACACCAATGGATATATTTCCAGTGTTCATAAGCCTCAGAGGAGAGTTTCTCGTGATCTTAATGATCACATTCTTCGCTGCTTCCTTTTACACCATTCCATCAATACAGGCACATTATGGATATCATCCGATGATTACGGCTCTCAGAGAACACTTCAAAGTTTATCTTTCGTCCTGTTTCTAGGAATTTACTTGTCCTTTCACGGTGTTTAGCGATGAGGTACCCAACACAACGGAATAATAATGAGATGAGTACTTACACTGAATTACATAGTTTACAAAACTTAGTTTTGCGGTTATATTAGACTTTGTGAAACATGTAATATTCAAGTAAAACAAGGTAGGCATACGAAAAATTTATTTTTTATTATATTTAAAGAAAAACTTCACGTTTTATTGGCGGTTAAAATTAATGGAAATGTAAAAAAATCATTCATTCATTCATCATTCATACCATCACGTCATATCCCTTAATGTCAGCAAACAAACTTAAGCTAAGCCCAACAAAGACAGAACTACTCTGGACAGCAACACGCAAACGAAGCCATTTAATAGACACTTCCCCACTAACTTTCGAAAATTCAGATATTCTTCCTAAATCCTGTGTTAAACTTCTTGGAGTCAAAATAGATTCAAATCTAAGCTTTTCAAACCAAATTAACACAGTTACTTCTTCTGCTTTCTTTCAACTAAGACGTTTAAAGTCAATCCGAAGGAGTATCCCAATTGAAGCCATGAAATCTTTGGCAAGCGCCTTTGTTGTCTCCCGTTTGGATTATTGTAACGGTATATATGCGAGTTTACCAAAGAAAGAAATTAATAAAATTCAGTCAGTTTTCAATGCTGCGGCCAGACTCATCACTGGAGCCTCCAAATTTTCTCACATCTCTCACCATCTTCGCAATCTACATTGGCTTAAAGTCTCCGAAAGAATTGAATATAAGCTCTGTCTCATAATCTTTAAAGCACTTCGTGGTATGGCTCCTACTTACCTCTCCGAACTGTGCATTCCGCTTTCAATAAATGACAGACAATCATCACTTCGTTCTGCCTCTTCATCCATGGTTGGGAAATTAGTTGAAATAAACAGGGTGCACACAACTAATTTCGGTGATCGTGCATTTGCTGTGGCAGGACCAAATGCATGGAATAAGCTCCCACACACCCTCAGACAAACCGAAAATATATCTTCGTTCAGGAAAAAACTCAAAACGCACCTTTTTCGCAAATCTTACCAGAGCCGAAATGATACAACGTAATCATTTTTTCAGCGCCCTTGAGGTGAGATATTCACAAAAACGGCGCTATATAAATTATCCAAATTTATTATTTATTTAATGTGGGGTAACCAGCGATAGGTGCTGGTGTTAACTATTATATAAAAATCAAGCAAGACACATGCGGATAAAGACCACACACCATTATCATCTCACCAAAAAAGGCACTACATTCAGAATGGGTGACATTCATTGGTGAACTATGTGAGATGTTATTTTGCCAGTTGTATTTTTGATTACCTAGCTTAAAGGGGACACCAAAAAACGATGATAATAGAAAATATTGGAAGCTTCTCTAAACTGGTGCCTCACAGCTCAAAAAAGTATTCAAAAAGTCAATTAAATTTAATCAAATCTCCTGCATTTGATTTTACCAATATGGTGTATACAATCTAAAAGTCTTTATCACCAGAATCAAATGAGAATCTATTGTATTTCTGAATATATTAAAAAATATATTTTTATTTTTTTTTATTTTATTGATTTACAGAAACAACAGTTTACATTACTAATTTACAGTATCTATGTTATATAAATCAAGTTATAAACCTTTTAAAGGCTCTTTTAAACAATTAAATTTAAACTAAGTAATGTATTTAACAATTGCATTTTTTTTAAACATAAGTATGTAGGTACTTTAAAATATTCGAAAGAAAAAGTTAAGAAGAGTAATTAGCCATACGCATCCGCACCAAAAACTTGCAATTAACCTCAACACTGACCGACCAGTCAATATTGAGCTCACTACAATCAGTTGATACATTTCAACTGACTATCTGTTATTGACTATCTTAACTATTTATCTATATATTATTAACTATCTATCTGACTATTTAATTATTGACTATCTTAACGGAATGGTTCAAAAATTATGAAATCTTTGAAGGTTTTTTGTTTTTTTTTTACTATCTCCCAAGAAACAAAGTTTCGCTGAAGGAAATCTTTGCTCAAAGCAAAAATATTGGAAGAATATGTGTGCCTGCTGAACAATTTTCATCGACGAAAAAAAAAGCTTCGAAACCAAATTTCTGCGAGCCGTTAGTAGAGTAGGTAATAATAAAATATCATCCTCATTGGTCGTGTGACCCGAGATATATCATATTTTTAGTGAGCAATAATGGCGAAGACGGTATTAAAATATCACACTTGAATATGTAAAGAGTGTGTGGCAAATAAAAACAAATTTATCGGCTCTCGAGGAGACAGTGGCATACCTATAAAAAAATGTCAGGGAGAACCCAACACGCATTCACCTTTCCGTGTTGCGAAGAAAATGATATATGGCCAAATTGTAAAACTGAAAAAATATTGCCTACATCCCTAATGCTGCCTTCAGACTCACTCACTTCATTATATCATACATTTTTTAAAATAATTATTATAAAATTAAATTACGTTAGTATAAACCACAAATTATATTACAATAAATTCAAGATAATAATTTAATAAATAAATGATAATGGACTTTAGAGAATACGATATAATCACGAAATACAGGCATTACATATAAGACGAACCCACATTGTACAAGTTATTAAAGGACGTAGACTGCAGTGGTCGGGACATGTCAGCCTTATGAATGATGATCGCATCCCCATAAAGATTCTTAACAATAATCCAAAGTGCAGAAGAAGTAGAGCCAGACCCAATCTAAGATGGCTGGATGAGGATTACACAGAAGACGACATAAGGGCTATTGAATAACAAACTGAGGGAGAGAGCGGAGGACAGGGACGTCTGGAAAAGCATTCAAGAGAAGGATTCTGGAGGAGGCTAGGTCCACACAGGGCTGTAACGCCAAAAATGATGATGATAATAAAATAAATGGTTGAACTTTTGTCAGCATATTCTCATATCATTACAAAATACACGACATAACTACTAACAGGAGTCACACGGTGAACCATGGACTACACAATCATATTACTGCGAATAGGTAGTATATCTTGTCATGCAATTTGCATTAGGACGAGGTCAGTAACCTTCCAGAACATCGACAACAATACAGATAGAAGAAATTCTTTTCTAGGGAGACCGTTCGAGAAACACCATGGACATAGACCCGGCATGGACAAAGACAAGGCAGCACTCGTCATTTCATCGTAGTTACTAACATCTACCGTGAAAGCTAACTTTCTTTAATTTATGTGAAAGTTGATATTGTGATATAGGTACATATTTATATTTAATTGTGGATTGTAAATATACATATATGTAAGTAACTGAACCTTCCTATTTCTATCCCCCCCCCTCTCTCTCCCTCTCTCTGTGGGATCTTACCTTGGTCGTCTTATTTAAAGCTAAAAGTTTACTATTTTAAAACTTTTGATTACTATGTAGCTTCAATATAGTGATAAGCTACAAACATTTTTAATCTATGTACAATAGTTAAGTTTATATTGTATAGATACATTTTTAAAATGCAAATATGTCTCCTGTGAAATAAAATAATATGTACACTGCTAGCCCTAGAACTGGTTTACCTAGTTGGGCAGCAATTATCTATTTTTCATTCATTCATTCATACCATCACGGCATATCCCACAGTGTGGGGTAACCAGCGAAAGGTGTGCGGGTGTGCATTGCCTTATAAAAGGGAGCACAACATATCTGTGTATACCCACGCACCAGTGTTGTTTCACCTAAAAATGCACTTTATTCAGAATGGGTGGTGAACCTCATTGCTGAACTATGTGTGATGTTATAGTTGCCTGTTGTATTCTCGATTACCCGGCTCTTACGGGACACTCGAAAACAATAATAGAAAAGAGTCGAAGCACTATTCTAAGCCGGTGCCTCACAGCTAGATTATCTATTTTTAATAACGATTATGTAAATGGTGTGATAAATAAATAAATAAAAAATAAACATTATTGCCCCTTTAGGCTAAAATAGTATAATATGGCTTATTCTGATTTCTAAATAATATATAACTAGTCTACCACCTTGGAACAAGCCTGGTCTATTGAGGTGGTACAAACAAGATCATTTATTTGTTAAATCAATTATAAATATGTTAATTTTTGGTATTTATATTAAAAAAATTAACATATTTATAATTAACGAAAAGACCACCGGAAGGATCTTTATATTTCTTGTACTGTACTGAAATATTGAGAAGGTGTGTGATAATGGAACAGATTTTGATATGCTTCAACACTTCCTTCCACCAACAGTCAGCGATAGAGGCAATGAGACTCATGAAAATTTTACTCTCAGGGTCATGTTTTTAATCGCGAACTTATATGAAGACAAAATGAATTCAAACAATTAAATTAAATTAAATAAAATATCAACTGAATATAAGAAATAATGATGTACTGCATTAGGAAGATAGAGAGACAACGCACTTTGAGATATTTACATTTTTATTGTAGAAGTAAATTATAATACATGACTCTAAAATATCAAACTTTGTTTGTATAGTACCAACTATTTCCTATAAGAGGAAAATGAAAATTGAATATAAAAGTGAAATTTTTAAATATTTGTTATAAAAATAATGTTAAAGATTGAAACTTATATATAACATGAATTTACATCGAAATCAAACCAAACAAAATCTCTTTCATATCATACTCAAAATCATGATTTCAATCTATGTATATTAGGTTCAAACATAATGGATTCACATTCCTATATTCAGACAATAAATCATAAAGGTATAACTCATCATACAGCTATGGAGTAAACATTTTAAAACAATGTCGACTCGCAGCATGAATAAAGAGATCCCCTCGATGACCAATATCTTCAAATGAATCCGGTTGTAGAAGATGTATTTAGATTTTAAAATTCTCGTGACTATTTGTATCTTGATCCCTCTATGTTACAATAAAAATCCTAGTGAAGAAATTTGTTTGTGTCCAAGTAAAAATCCAAGTGAAGAAATTTGTTTGTGTCCAAGTAAAAAAATCCAAGTGAAGAAATTGTCTCCGACAATTTCCTATATGTGACTCCTTTGTCGTCAGTTATAAAATTTTAGGTTAGGCAGAATTAAATGTCGTACATTTCATCGTCGTGTATATGCAAGCATGGTAATTGCAAAATAATATCCAAAAAAAATATATTTCCAATGGCAAAATAAATGGAATAACATTCGAGTAATCCATTTGTAGAATTAAATAAAAATTATGTTCATCAGAATGGTGCGCAATATCAGGGTAGGATTGAATTTGGGATGACTGACATTTATATCAGCATCTAGATTATAGAAAAGAAAACAGGATTATTTGTTTGAAAAATGATCTCTTGCAAAAATATCTTGACATACGAACACATAAAACAAACTTACCCCAAATTCGGCAATTTTAAGTTATATCAGCCGCCATATTTCCTACGCTGGCCGACCCGCTTCGATAGATGTAGGCAAAAGGAAAGAATTTGACATAAGCTTTGCTAATCATAAAAAATATTGCAACCTGACAAAAATCAATTTAGTGTGTTCGCACAAAAAAAACTATAAATTCCCAATTATTAATTTTTCCCTATACATAATTTTCTATAACATGACAATATGTAAATAAAATAATAAATAATTGTATACTATTTTTACCTACTGATTACATGGACATAATATTCTTTCTGAACAAAAAAAAATGTAGCATGTGAACCCGCCGCGATTATGAGGGTGACTCGGATACGTCGATTCTAAAAGTATTTCGGCCTATTATCCCCTCTACTGCTTCCCCATTCCTTATTTCCACCCGCGCCGCACGGGCTTGACTGATAAAAGAGGGGTTTCTATATGATCTCCACTCTTCATCCCCTTGCGATCTCCGAAACGATGAAGAGGAGGGAATTATGCATCGAACACAATGTTTAAAAGGAGTGAAAAGTGATTATGAAGCGTGAGTCTTTAAGTAGATTTGAAATCGGCGCAACACTGCTGATTTAAAGGACAATAATAATGTCATCCGGA
Source organism: Molanna angustata (assembly GCA_963576475.1). NCBI lineage: Eukaryota > Metazoa > Arthropoda > Insecta > Trichoptera > Molannidae > Molanna > Molanna angustata. Next base: position 20,907,055 of record OY754978.1, on the reverse strand, counting down.
TCGTGGAATACCATATCTTTCGAAATACTTGTAGTGGTCAATCAAAGATTCTCGGTAATTTTTTTGAGCCTTTTATTCGTGGAATGAAGCGGTTTGTGTATTATATCAACCAAGCAAAAAAAAAACAAAATGCATTCTGCGCACCCACTCAAAACCACAATTAAACTATCAGCGCCAAAATGATTAAAAAACAGTGTACTGTGATATTATGTCAAAAATTTTCATTTTTTTGAGACTTATTTCATAATACTAGTTGCATGTAACACATGAGATTCAACTGTCGATGGCGATAGTATGTATGTAAAGTTGAAGAATACATACCAAACTATAAAAATTTAAATCCAAATTATTCAAAATATGTATAACAAGATAACCGTGGCACAGTTGGTAAGCCGTTTGGCTTCTGTGCGGGCGTCCTGGGTTCGATGCCCAGTAGAGGTGAATTTTTTTTTCTCACACAATTCTTGTTTCTCTGGGCTGGAAACACTTGTTAGTTGGAAGAAATTGCCATATGGCAATAAAATTGCCACTTACGCAGGATGCAAGGAAGTGTTTATGATTATTATTATAAAGATATGAAAGTGTAAAGGTCAGTCCTTTTTCCTAACCCGAATAGATAAACAGCTCGATGGTATGTATGTATTGTATGGAGATTACTATCAAACTATTGAGAGCCCCGTTAATATTGTGTGGTATAATATAGGTACTATTACTATTGTGTAGTATAGTAATATACATAATATTATGTATAATGACACGAAATTAAAATTTTTGAAAAAAGTTTGAGATGTACAACTTTTATGTGCGTACTTTTTATAGAAAATTAAATGACCTAGTTGGGGTGTTTCGGCATTTTACAATATTTAAAAAAAAATGGAAATATAGGCAGTAAAACAGATAAATTTGTCATAAAAAGAAAGATTTTCTTACACAAAGAAAATGTTTTGTGGACTTTTTTTATACATCTCATACTCGACGTTTGGCGTTATATTTTGAGTGAATTTTTCATCCCTGTGTACGAGTATACAAAATGTTGTTGAAATATCTCAAATAATGATGGGGAATTTCGAGGCATTGTTTATAGAAAAATATTATTTTGTCTGCATATTTCCGCTCCGATGCACATTTTTAAGTGTTTTTCGCAGTGTTCAGTAATCAAGAGACGCGGCGGTGGCAGGACCTGAGTAATAGGCGCCCGGCGCTCTAAAATGACAAGACGCCGCCCCTCTTTCCATGAAAATCGGTCATCAATAATTTATTTGTTTATTTTTTGATCAAACAAATAAATCACAATTTACAAATGTGCTATAATAAATCATGGTCTGTAAACACAATCGTTTTGAAAATTTGTATTTTTGCAGTAATAGAATTATAATTTTAATTAGATTATTTTATTTTTATTTTTTTTGCCGTTCACCAGAGATTGGTGTTCTTCGGCATAAACACAGCATAATTTTGTTTATAGTACAATTCAAAGACTCAAGACTGTAAGACTGTACAATCCTAAATCTTCAAACTGTTGACATTGATAAATTTACAAATCATTCGTAATGTATGAGGACTAAGGCATGACAGGAGCGTTTCAATACTGGTGGAGAATATCTTTGACTCCCGACAGGGAAAAAAATCCAATGTTTGCGCATATGCAATAATAAAAATATTCGATTACTTACACATTGGTACAAGTAGGTAAATAAGACAAAAATGACCTTATAAGTCTGGCGCAATTCAGGGGTGACTTCTATGCGAAAAATGCATTGTCACCTCAGATATAAGAATTGTAGCTTTCATTATTTACAAAAAACCAATTCTCTCAATAGATGGCGTTACAACAAAATAAATAAAGAATAATAAGATTGTTGTTCATAATTTCACCCATAGATGGCTGTAGTAAAAATTCCTTATTTTCAAGCGAAAAGAATTTCAGTATTACAATATATAGAACTTTCAAAATTGAATTGATAGGGATCTCATTAAAAAGGCATAATTGGTGAACGTTGCGCAAGCACATAAAGTGATCACGTAAACCAGCCGATGCCAGGTCGTAAACCCTGTAGGTGCCTTGATTTCCCGGTTCTCCTACAATAAATATTCCAACTTCGTCTCTATTGAGATAATTAAAAATCTGTTAAAAAATATCTTTGACTCCCGACAGGGAAAAAAATCCAATGTTTGCGCATATGCAATAATAAAAATATTCGATTACATATTTTAAGTTTCGTTAAGATAATTTTGGGTGTAGGTAAGGCATGTTTTCTTATAGAGATGGTAGAGACTATACTATTATGTGCTGTGTATAACCCAATCTATACAAAAATTAAATCGACTATATAATCGAAAATTGAGTTTTATTTTAATTTTTCAAAAAAATGTGTTCATTAGAAATGTACTCTATCAAAACACATCCAGGGATTGTGTCACAAGGTGTAAAATGAAAATGTTGTCTGCCGACAGGGATGTAAATTAGGAAGAATTGGCTGTGGAAAAAAACGTGGCAATTATTGCTGCAACGCATTGTAGTGGAAATACCTAATATGTATATCCGGACACGTTAAGTAGGTAAAGTAAGTAAGTAAGTGATTGTAAACCGGTAAAGAAGAAAAAAATGTGAGTACTAAGCATATAGTGAAGAATTATGATTGTTTACACTCTATTTGGTGACCCAGATTCATTTGCGCCTGGTGCAACCGTTCTATTTGAACCTATGGTAGGTCTGACTCTGAGCATTGGATCAATATACATAACAACGTTGGTTGATGGTTTGTTAGACATACTCAAATTCCCCAAGTGAATGAAATCTACCATGATAATGTTCTACATAAGTGCTTACAAAATTTCATTCTCTTTTATGAAATATAGCTTCCCATCATCATATTCAAAATAATAATATATTTTGATAAGAATTAATTGTTAAATGTGTGTTAAATGGTTGTAATTTATTAATGTTACAGACCGATTGTTTAAAATAAAGCGATTATTCATTTGAAAATTGTTGAAAAGAGTAACACTAAAAAGCTTTTTTTTATTTCTTTTTATTTGTAGCATAATAAATAATATCATTATTTTTATATAGGAAAAACTATGAGAAATATAGAAACGAGTGTCAATGAGCATTTAAGATGACTTAACAGCAATAATTACTCAAAATTCGTAAACCTTTTAATCTAAAATAACCATGCTTTTATTAATAATATAGGCGTAAAAATAATCCATAGTAATTTAAATTATTAGCCTGGAAATCTTGGAAATCAGAAAAATCGTACACATTAGAAATAATATAATTAATAATCAAACACAATTCCCTAATAACCCTATATTAAATATTTTCCCAATAAAAAAATTAATTAACCAATAACTTCATTGCATCCCCTACCCTAACAAGTAATTTAACCCAGCCCACACTCCACCCATTATGTTTACCTTAAGTCTATATTATATTGTATTTTATTTTAGTATACTTTGAATCCTCCTGACGAAGGAAACTTTGTTCTCGTAACATGTAAAGGAATTTTTATTCAATTGAATAAAAGTTATGTATGTAGTGGTGTACACAAAGTTGTGTTTTATTTCATTTATTTAATTTCAAAATGATACCACAAAGTAAAAAACAATCGTTTGTCGATGATAAAATAATATACACTTTATACACATCAAAGTTTAACAATACATTTTTTTTTTTACAAAAAAGACACTTAAATAGATGCGGAGCGTAAACTGATTCACTAGGTTAAAAACCTGTTCTGAAGCAGCTTATAATTATAATTATATAAGTACATATTATATGATTTAGGTGCGCGTGTGTGTCATTGCATGTTAACGTATAAAAGTAGTTTATTTATCAGTGTCTTGTCTGTTTTTTTCACTCATTTTTTTAATCCCCATTCAAAGATATTTATATTTTTAGTTTTTTTCAATTCGATTGGAAGCAAATTGAAAATTTATGCTCCAAGGAAATGAAAAATTCTGAAGACCAAAAAAACGAAGCATATCCCATAATAATATAGAGTAACCAGCGAGAGGTGTGCAGGTGTACATTACCTTATAAAAGGAAACACGGCACGTATCTTTATCTTCGACACCAGCAGTCTTATCACATCTAAAAATTCACATTCAGAATCGGTGGTGTACCTCATGGCTACTATGTGAGGTGTCATATTGACTGTCGTATTTTTGTGGCGCTAATGTGACACCTGAAAACAATTAATATTATCTATTGAATATTTAACCATATCTTCTGAATATTATAATTTACTAACACAGATACATCTTTGCTTCATCTTCATCTATTTGTATCCGCTTCATCTTTGGACTCAAAAATTCGATCACATTTCCTCTTACCGTAATCTTCTCCATTGGCCTAAAATACGACAACGGCGAAATATACATATTTTGTCACTTCTATATAATACGCTCTTTATTCCTAATTCACCGCAGTACCTTAAAACCAAACTCACCTATTTATCTAATCACGGCCTATCGCTTCGATCTGCTGAACGTACTACATTAACTATCCCAATTCACAAAACTGTATTTTTCAGATCTTCCTTTGAAGAACGTTCAGCAAGACTCTGGAATAATTTGAGTCCTGATAAAACTTCGTCAAACTCGCTTTCCATTTTCAAGAAAAGACTAAAGCAGGGGTATCTCTCCGAAAATACCTGAACCCTCTCCTTTTTCTTCCTTCCCTTTGCTACGTTATATTTATCCCTAAACACCTGATCTCGATTTCCTCTTCTTGTTCCTTACCAATCCCTTTTTTTGCTATGATATTTTTTGTTTACTTTTTTTTTTATTTATCTTGGTGATATGTATTTTTTCTCTGTTCTTTTGTAGCTTTCATTTTTTTGTAATCTGGATGGTTGGAAGAAATTCCCTTATGGCAATAAGCCCGCCAGTGTGCAATATATTTGTTTATATTATGTACAAAAAGTTAAATAAATAAATAAATACACCACCTACGTGTTTCTTGAAGTTTAACAAAATTCCAAGTTATTTAAGTATGAAATAAAAATATGAATCGATAAAAGTGCAGTATTTATTTGATGGCATCAAATAGGAATGGGTGCAGTTTACGATTTGCATACGTTCAATTCTAGAGAGCTTGCAGAGCGAAAAAATCGTTTAATAAAAAGTCAATATTAAATTTACGCTTGGAGTGACTACTGTACCAATCAGCACATTCCCGTCGTAAAAACATTGCAGGCAGACGATAAAGTTCCCTAGGAAATTTATGATTTTTCAATCAAATTCACCACCATTTAACGAAACACTTTACACTCCCTAGGAAGTGCTCGATACTTGCATAGCATACCCCACTTTACTGCAAACATACACCAACATAACTATTTAGATGTCAAAAATCAATAAGTACCACACGTCGTTTCTCTACCAATGACATCTAGATATTACATTACGTCCAATTCAGTAACTTTTTGAACTAAACTAGTTGAATGTAACACATGAGATCCAACTCTCGATGGCGATAGTATGCATAATTGAAGAATACGTACCGAACTATAAACACTTAAACACAAATTAATAAATAAAATTTTAAGATATTTTGTTTTCTATATAAAACATGTATATATTATGTCAGGTATACTGCCTTACAAATTGTTTGAAACAATCTTCTTCTTCCTGGCCTCTTCCCAACTTATCGTTGATGAAGACTGTTGGGGTCAGCTCTCCTCGTCCTCAGGCTGTACACTCTTCGGTTCTGGGCAGCCTCCGATGTTAATTTTTGGTCTTTGCGCCATCCATGTATTTTTTGGTCTTCCCCTATTCGTTGATCTGGGGATGTCTACGGCATTAGCCTGGTTCACAATGTGATCCTCGGGTCTTCTTAATATGTGACCATGCCATCTCAATTGTCTTTTTTCTAATTTATTGTTAATGCCTGTCACTTCTTAGCTTTCGCGAATGTATGAACTTTTTATTTTGTCTTTTAGAGACACCCCCGCTGACCATCTAAGCATATCTAATTGAAATTAAATTGTTTGAAACAATGTCGTATCTAAATTCAATTTTTAACAAAATTATTAAAAAATTTAGACTTACTACTACAATGTTAATATTATGCTTTATATCAAATTAAATTACCTAGTTGGGGTGTTTCGGCTTTTATCGATATTATTAAACACTTTGGAAATATAGGCAGTTAAACACATATATTTATCATAAAAAAATGTATTTCTTAATACAAAATGTTTGAGAAACTCTGAATTTTTTTTGAAAAAAAAAAATTTGAGATATTATTTTTGTCTATGTATATTCATACCAATTTACAGCGTTCTACCTTTTATGGTTTCTGAAAAATATGGAAAAATAAAGTAAAAATTCAAAAGTTGATAACTACTGACTGAAACAAAAATTCAATATTCTGAGTATAAAAAAAATTGTTGGCCTATAACTATCTATATATTCTGAAATTTTGGGCTCCGTAAATTAAGCGGATCAAAAGTTATAAGAACACACACACACATAGCCACACAAAATGTTCTACTCCAAATTCTGAGTAAATCCGTGTATAGAACATATATTATATGCTGCAAAGCCTCTAAGTTGGTATTTTTTGACTTCAAAGTTGAAAAAAACCGTGAAAAATATCGAACGTGCATACAAATCTCGCGTATCCTGGCTTGATACTTCGTCGATATGTTAAGAGAACAAAGATAAAATCGACAGTTAGAAAAGGCATTTGGAATAATAATGAACGTTCCTATTTCAGCGTTATAGAATATCAACTACATATGTATGACTATTTTAGCCGGAACGTTCGTAAAAGTTATAGAATCGGACGTCCTAAGTTTTGATATAATTTCAGTTCTTACGTTCTGAGATTCATGAATTCAATACGTGCAGTCAAGCCAAGTTTGCTGCATACATCTGCCCCCCTAGACAACGTGTCATTTAGCTCAAGAAAAGAAACAAGAAAAGAGAACTCAATGTATGGTAGTAACAGCCACGTGACTGGCAACTGTCACTTCCATTCATTGGGTTATCTTTCTTGTTTCTTTTCTTGGGCTAAATGACACGTTGTCTAGGGGGGCTGAGCGGAAAGATTAAAAGATACTGTTAAGATATACACAGTACACGTACAATTAGAGATCTGTCAGCTCCGAAACGAATAGTTACATATAAATACAGCAAATATGGTAACACTTATTTAAAAATTAAAAGTAAAAAAGAAAGCCCAAAGAACAGATGATTGGAAATATCTAGAACAAGCCTACATAGAGCAGTGGAGATAACTGAAAGATGAAAAAAAGTAAAAAAGATAGATTCACAGTTGGGGAGAAATTATTGTATTTTAACATTTTTTCTTGCAACTATTGCAACACTAGGCCTTGAAACCCAGGCCTAAATTGACAGTTTAAACCTTAGTCCCGTGTTAGAGAAGTATGCAGTAGTGGACTTTTTACATATTTTAAGTCATAAAACACCAACTGAGTGGGTTCTCAGCATATATGTTTAATATACTGAGCCTAAAACTTAAGAATATATAGAAAATGTAAGACCAACCAAAATTTTAAAATCGTAATTTTGAATTTTTGCTCCAATCAGTAGTTATCGACAGTTAAATTTTTATTTTATATTTCTATATATCTCTAAAACCCTCTTATAAATTTTGATTCCCTTGACTTCCTTCCGATTGACTTCATATTGATATCATATAATGTATAGTCCATAAACTTAGAGCTGATTATTTTTCCATAGATATCCGTTAATTTCTTCTCTTTGATTTCATCTGTCAAAATAATGGGAAAATTGTGATCAACTTCATAATTGTATTTTAAGTGTCTGTATAGACAAATGTATTTTTTAGTCTCCTCTATTATCTTCCTCAAGGGGTAGGCAGTGAGAACCAAATACCTCATTCTTGACATATCCATCAACATTGATATATTGTCTCATACATGCTCATATTGCTAGTAATGAATTTTTTACATAAATTTCTCAGCAGGTATCATGTAAAAAGTATATACTATGTGTTTCGTGACAATGTTTTTGTGTGTATGGTGTATTGTGGAATCTTTTGTCCTCTGGGAATCTTTTATTTGTTTAAGAATCTAATAGAAATTTATTTCATAAAAATGCATTTAGAGATTGTCAACCTTTCAAAAGGTTGTATACTAAATGTGCACTTACTATGTAGTTTATTTATTTTATTTATTTTATTTATGATCATATAAACATATACATTATTTTAATATAAGATAGCCGCCTCACTAGAATAAATCTGTTCTGAAGCAGCCACCTGTACATTTGTGAAATTATTACATTACATTAAAAAACAAAAGAATAAGAAAGCTATAAAAATAAACATTAGGAATACTTACATAATTTTAAATTAAAAAATACAGTTTTAAAAGTGAAATAAATAAAAATAAACACAATATATACAGACAACAAAAAATAATTAGTTAAGAAATTATTGTTGCAACGTTACTTTCATTTTGGGTTCTACCCACATCGAGTAGCCACTTGGTACCACGGGCTTTGAATTGAGTTAACCCTTTAAGGTCCGATGGCAATTTATTATAAATTCGAGGTGCAGTAAATACAAAAAATCTTTGCCCAAATTTAGTATTCATTTTTGGCACCAAGTAGTTACCCGATATTTTACCTCTTGTGTTATTCAAGATGGAGTATTTTTGAGGAGGTTTGTTTTTTAGAAATAGAATTAATATTGATCTGGTATAAAGCTGCCTCACATCCAATACTTTGAATTGCTTAAAAAGTTCTTCAGAACAATACCTAAAAGGCTTTTTGTTGATAACTCTTACCACAAATTTTTGTGATTTAATTAGTGGATCCAGTAATGTACGCGCAGCACCACCCCAGGCACTAATTGCATAACTGATAATACTCTGGCACAGAGCGTAGTACACCATTTTTAATAGTGAAATGTTCATAAAGCTACGTAGAATTTTGAATATATATATTAATCTTCGCACCTTGGCGCTAACATATTCAATGTGTGGGACCCATCTCAGACCGTCATCCAATATTATACCGAGATACTTGATTTCAGTTGCCCTTTCAATAGTCTCGCAGTTACACTGTAGGGCTGCATTTGTAGAGCAAGTGTGTACTTTAATGAAATTTGGGATGGTGGGGTTCTCTTGTTTGTTGATTGAAAATGCTAAGAATTTAGTTTTTGTGGAGTTAAGAGTTAGTAGATGGTCATCAAGTAGACTCTTGATAGCTGAAATACATTTTTCTGCCCTTTTAAATGTTTCCGTCCATGTAACACCATTAATAATAATGGCTGTATCATCTGCGTAGCTAATTGTGATTTCGCTATCTATAGTAGTTTTTAAAATGTTATTTATATATATCAAGAACAATATTGGTCCAAGTGTGCTTCCTTGAGGTACGCCATATTTTATGTACATAGGGTTGCTGCGAGTGCCGTTTATTTCTACAGATTGCTTTCTGAGTTCTAGATAGTTCTTGAACCAATCTAGTCGAGTACCAGTGATACCTATCGAATGCAGCATGTTTAAAAGCATGGAATGTGATATGGTATCAAACGCCTTAGACAAGTCTATGAAAATGCCCAGAACCTTCTGTCTTTTGTCCATATTTGTGGCAATATTTTCCACCACCTCTGCAATGGCATCTTCGGTTCCCATATTTGACCTAAACCCGTATTGATTTTCAGAAAGAATTTTATTATTTTCAAGGTAAACCATGAGTCTCTTTTTCACTGCCTTTTCCAGTATCTTAGCAAAGCAGCTCAGCAGCGAGATCGGTCTGTAGTTAGTAATCTTCGTTTTATCATCATTTTTGTAGATGGGCTTAATGATTGCCTCTTTTAAGTGATCCGGTACTATACCAGTTTTCAGGCTGAGGTTAAATATGTGCAGAAGTGGTTTCAGAATAAAGTCCTTAATTTCCATCACAGTTGAGCTTGATATCATATCATGACCATTTGCACAGTTTTTACGAAGTGATGAGATATGTTTTGATAGTTCACTTGTAGTTAATCTATAGAAGTTAAAACTGTGTTGTGTATGGGGATACATAGCAGTTACTTTTGCATGCTGCCTGTTCTGTTTTTTATATTTGATTATATTTTCTGCTAATCTGGGGCCAACATTGGTATAGTGGTCGATAAAATTATCGGCAACTGATTTAGGATTTATTTTAGCTGACAAGGTGATGTCATTTATCTTAATATCATCTATTGTCTGATATTTAGGGCTGCTGTGGTAAGTTGCATCTTTGATAACTTTCCAAATTTTTTTGGGGTCTGTTTTCGCTTCTTTTATTTTATTTTCGTAGAAGATTCTTTTTGTATTTTTTATGAGGTTATTGCATTTGTTTCTGTAATGCTTGTATGTATTCAAAAGATGAAGATCATTAGGGTTTTTAATAACTCTCATGTGCATTTTATCTCTTTTATGTATGCACTTCACCAGACTTGGGGTTATCCATTCTTTCAGACGTTTTAGTTTATGTGTATTTGTCACTATATTTGAGATGACAGTATGTTTATCGAGGTATTTCTTAAGTGTTCCGATAAAGTTGTTCATTGCTTGATTGGGAGTTTAGTGTTGACCACAACCCACTCGTTTCGCTATTGACATAGTTCTGGAAATAAACATAAACAACACTTCATATTGCTTGAGTTTATGGGGCGGATTGACTGAAATAATCTTTTTATTCTCTATGTTTTCCATAAATTAAATAAATAGTATATGTCAAATTGAAAATATTTGTTAAGTGTATGCAGTAACCGATGTTTTGTACCAATCTACCCCAAATCATTTTTGGGGTTCCGCATTGTAGGTACATGTACCTTGTGTGAGTTATATTCACGGCCCTGTTGCCGGGTTCGAGTGTTGCCGAACCGCTTCTGGGGGGGTTGATAAAGGATTTCTGTCAATCATAAAACGTGAACAATACAAATCAATTTTGAATCCGTTTTGCGATTTTTGTGCATTAACGTTTTAGAAAGGGACGGGTCGAGGGTAGGGGGGGAGGGGTGGCGGTTGTGTGTGCGAGATTGGGGTTGTTGTGAAGCACTCTACAGTGAGTGTTTCATTGTATCGCCTCTGTATTATAATATGCGCGCACATGTTTACGATATAAAAATATTTACGACCGGCGTGAGTGATTTAAAGAGAATGTAATATTTTTAATGATTCCATATTACACGCGTTACACCCAGTGCGATATTTTGTCCAACACTCCCCTCGATGATGTCGCTAGATGGTGTCGATATACCGATAATTATTGAAACAATATGTTTGCTCTCGCAGTTTACAGTTATGTTACATTAAATTTGTTTCTTGAGTATGGTTCAATCGTGTAATCGCAGCTTTGCTCCTTATGATTCAACTAAAATTGGTAATATTACGCGTGCATGTTTCTTGTGTTTATCGCGAAAAGCACGAGTATCACACAAAACGTACAATGAAATTATTGATTTGTTTTTTTTTTACTTACTGGTTGTCTGGTTGGTTGGAAGAAATTGCCTGATGGCAATAAGCTCGCCAGTGTGCATCATATTTGTTTATATTATGTACATAAAGTTAATTTAATAAATACTGTAAGCCAACAGTTTTTATTTAATATAAAACAAAATATATAGTCATAGGATAAAATAATTAAACAGCGAAACCAATAGCTGGTTGACATTTATAAAAATACAAAATTAAGCATACATCCAAAGAAATATAAAGATACATTAAAAATATACACACACATAGATACATACGTATAATGCATACTTTTACAATACATTAATTCGACTTCATATTGTTTCTCAACACCAACTTAGACCTATAAGTTTTTCCTACACAACAATATTAAAGGTTGTATTTTTTTTCATGTTCTTGAAAAAAATGAACACAATGTTTACTAAGAAAGAAGATAGGGAAAAAATATATATTAAGGTAGGAAATGATGTAATGGACACAATCAATTTATTGTAGTTCTGCCTACGAAACATTTTTAACATTATGTGTTAAATCATTGACCAACTATCCTTCCATCTCTTGGGTGGTATACGGGTAAGCGGCGCGCGGCGGCCAGAGGGGATTTCATTCGCCGCTATATGCGCAAGTAACAGCGGCGTAAATAAAAAATATCACATATATTAAAATATATATTTATTTTATTAGGTACATAGGTATATTAAATAAATAACTACAAACAAAAATATTTTTTTTACTATGGAGAATTCAATTTTGTTAATTGTGAAAACGTTCTTAAACATGATTATTTGTTTCAACGTATAGTTAATGAAGACAATTTTTTAACGTATTTTTAATGCATTGTGTCGTTTTGTCAATAAATAATATCATTCCCATAGATTATAATGTAAGACAGTAGGTAATATATTATATTGTCATTCAAAATATTATTTCTTTTTCATAACAGGAATCTTATAAATAATTTAGGATAGTAAATATACCTATAGGTACCTATACGATTCCTCGAGAATATGTATTAAATAATTTAGGATAGTAAATATAGGGGAGACCCAGGCAAAGCGGATGTGTTAAGGGAGATATTAAATAAAACACACAATGTTTGCTTAATATAAAAACTTTATAAACAGTAATATTAAAAAAATGTTTGTCTACAAAAGTAAAATAAATGAAAAGGTAATATTAATGAGAATCATAAAAATAATGTAAATTAAAAAAACTTCACTTTGCCCGGGTACCCGGGCAATGTGAACTTGGACTTCGGGCAAAGAGAATTAGGAATCACAATCGTAGCAGAAGTAAGAACCATATCCACCATATGAGGTGCATGATTCGTGAGCCTAACTTTTACACTAGCTGCATTGAATCCAATCCTCTGTTAATGGTTCAACATAATTTTCGTCACAAAAAATGCATTTCAAATTTTTATTTTCATCTGTTTTTGCTTTAATCTTTAGTCCGCTGGTAGATGGGCCAAGTTTTTTATCTTTATTTTTATTTTTTTTTTATTTTTTCGAATGTTGGCTTCATTTTTGTCTTTTTGTGTGTTTTTTTATGGAAGTAGAAGTAAGAACTCTGACTTTTGACATTTTCTTTTTCTTATTATCGAATTGAAATTTGCTTTGGGCATTGGTCTAATATCAAATGGTGACTTAATCTTCATTGATAATGGGTGCGTAGATTTGACCGGTGTTTTTTGAATTTCGTTGATGATTTCTGTGATGATTTCATTAGGAGGCAAGAAAGCTTAATATATAGCAGGCACAGAATTCATTCACCCGGGCAAAGTGAATTTCAAACAACCGCTTTGCCCTATTCGCTTTGCCCAAGGCAGTATCAAATACCGTTTTGTTAAAAAATACAATGTGGTTGCTATTTTTCAGAACTAAACTTAGTTTTTTAGATAGGAAACAAATAAACATTGGATGAAATAAACTAATCTTCACATGAAATATAACCAAATAATAATAATCACTAATATCTTACCTTCGTTTATCGCATGAAAATTCTAAAAAAACATTTTTTTATTAAAAGGAGCGTGCATTCCTACCAAACGACAAATATTCACTGTCATGGCATCGGTAGTGATGCGGTACACCGATTGTGAGACTATTAGCGTATTCTAGTGGTAATTTTGGGAAATATTCAATTCATTCGCTTTACCTGGTACATTCGCTTTGCCTGGGTCTCCCCTACCTATACCTATACGATTCCTCGAGAATATGATATTAAATAACGTAAAAAGAATTTTTAATTATAATATCATTATATTCTTGCGAAGTAAATTTCTCTCTGTTTTGTTCGATATAAAACATCCACTTCAAAGTAGTCTAGTAAAATGAAATCTAATACAATTTGAGGAATTTTCTTGAGAACGTTCAAATCTCTCCCCAACAACATTACCAATATAATTTTATACGAACGTCGCAATCTAATACGAGAATATCATACGTAATGGTACCTAAGACGTAACAATAATTTAATTTACGATTCATTTGAAAATAACAATACATTTTTGAAAAGACTCTGTTGTCATTTTATTTACAGTGTAACTATTTCCAGCAAACACAATAATTAATCTTCACTGAGTGATTGGAATTTTTCAATTGTTAAATTCAATTTTTTAAGGGTATTTTTTTTATTGCAGATTATCCACTAGTATCATACTGAGATTGTATTCTGAAAGTTTCATCACAATATATATGTGTGTGTGCTATGTAAGGCGTGTTTATTTTACTTTATCGATTATAGACAAAAGTACTCATTCGATTCTTTTCAAATTATGTAAATTCGTATATCCACTCAGACCCCATTAGATTTTGAAGGATATCGGAATAGTGTTTCTCATTTTTTTTAGCTGTCAAATATTTCAAAGTAACCCCAAACTCAGAAAACTTATAATTCGAAATTTTTATTTTCAAATTTGTAAAAAGGCACTTTACTTTCATAAAATGGTATCGAAGAGCTATCAATTTTTCATAATAAAATATTTATATAAAAAATAATTTAACAAACTTATTTTATGAAAATGCTGGATATTTTCCATACAAAATTTGAATACTTTATAGAATGACTTGTTAGGGAGGAGTTTAGCGTTGGCCAAAAATTCAATTTTAAATTAGAATTTTTCATAAATTATTAGTTGTTTTATACAAAAATAAATTATTTTTTAATTTCTCTATCTCTATTCTCTCTCTTTTCTTATTATTTGATATAATAATACTATATCAAATAATATCAAAAAATAATATAAAAAAGCAAAACAACAATAATAAAAATATAAAGATCATATTATAAAACCTTAAATAAAAAAAAGTACCTATAATTGTATTTGTTAACATAAAACGAAAACAAAAAAAATCAACAATAATTAGGTATATTAATACACAAAAGAAATCCCACCAGGATCTGTAAGACGGTAAATATCAAGAGTCTCCAAAAAGTGACAACTTGTTATTGGGTGCGTGTTAAATTAATAATTGATAGCACCTGTTAGTAGCTCATAAAAAAAAATACGAAATACATACTATTGGAAATTTTTTATATATATATATATATATATATATAATCATACATCGTGTTGTTAAAAATCTGAAAAATCCGAAAAATGCGTTTGTTGTCTTATCTTATCAGTTTCAATCCTAGGATTGGTCTGTAACAGCTAAGGCTGCCTCTCTTCTACTCCACTCCGCCCTGTCCTCTGTCAGCCTCTTCATCTTCACGTAGCTACTACAGCACATATCGTCGATCACCTGGTCCATGTAGCTCTTTCTTGGTCTGCCTCTATAGTTGCTGCCCTCTACCATTCCCTCCGCGATGGTCATGAGCAGACCCGGGTGCTTCATGTTATTGCCAATCCAGTAGGATCGTCGTTGGGCGATTCTTTTGAAGAGTTGCCTTGTTTCCCCGGCTCTGCTCAGCACCTCACAATTTTGGATGTGGTCCGACCAGAACAAAATTGACGTTTGACGTTTACATAGAAAACGTCAATTTAAAACTAGGTATATGTAACTAAAACTTTCGATTTGATAAGAAATATCAAGTAGGAGACTGTTTTGTTAAGAGATATTTTATTTTTTGTATGAAACAAATCACCAACGGATTTTTTATTGACAAACATTTTTTCAACATCTCAATAGAGACGAAGTTGGGATATTGTAGAAGAACCAGGAACTCGAGGCACCTACAGGTCTTACGACCTATCATCGGCTGGCTTACGTGATCACTTTATGCGCTTGCGCAACGTTCACCAATTATGCCTTTTTATTGAGTTCCCTTATCGATGTAATTTTTGAAAGTTCTATATATTTGAATAGTGTGTAACATTTTACCTGAAAATAATGTACCTATAATTACTATTGCCATCTACGAAGTAACGGAGAAACCTTTTTGTAACGCCATCTACTAATCCTAAAATCCAATGTTTGCGTATATATGCAATTAAAAAAAATATTCGATTCACCAAAGGATTGTTTAATGTATATTTCAAAAAATACCTATAACACGTTAAATTGTCATTTGAAGTCGCAGGTACCTACTCTTAATAGGGGAATCTCAGTAGGTTTGATGAAACAGAAAAAAACTATTTAAGTATCGGTAAGATTTGTCCGTGTTGTGTATAGATCTGTTAGGGTTAAGGGGGAAAATGCAAGAGTGCGCCTTTGAGGATTATAATATAACCTTGTATTCAAATTCAGCATTTTTCTCGTGAAGTAAAAAGCAAATTCCCATATATTAGAGCTCCTTTGAAGTTGCTTGTTTGAATGAAGCCTGATGGATCATACGGTAGAGTGTGTTGGAATATAATATAGGTACATATATATACTATGAGTCGTTATGGTACGGTGGTTTTCAATGGTGTTGCTTATTCAGTACAAAGGGAAGGGAATAGAACTTGAAACATACGGTGCATGCAGCGTATGATGTCTTAAGAAAACACAACTGAATATTACACAAAGATGTATAGTCATATTAACTGTATATTAAGAAAAATATTTCGCTGTATTTTCAGATATTCTCATACCATAAGAATAATATTGGTATTGTAATATTTTGTGAAACCAATATTTCAGGATCTTTGTGAATACAATTTTTAAAATAAATAAACTATACTCCAAACACTACTTAAATAATTTATCATATAAAATTGCAAGATCTTTTTATACTAGTATTAGAAAAGTAGCATTCAAAATCTTATAAGAAACCTTTAAGTGTTTAAAATATTCATCAATTGAAGTAGTTTGCATTTGTTGATTACGAACAATATGTTTGATTTTGTGTCCAAAAGTAAGAAGGATAGCTGGTATTCACTTCCCAAAAGGAGTTAATTAGATAAATACATATCGATGATCTAATTATTTTTATATATTTATACACAAAAGGTAAAAACAAACGAGCTAACTGTCTTTGGCGATAGTACCTATGTAGATTGAAGAATACGTACCAAACTATAAACCCACAAATCCAAATAATTGAATATTTTAAAATATATTGTTTTCTATACAACACATGTCATGTAGGTATGTATGTCAGGATTCTATAGTATGAAGATCGGTCCTTTTTTCTTACCCAGAATACGAAGACAGCTTGATGGTATGTACATAAGTATGTTTGGAGATTAATTAAACAAAATATTGAGAGTACCAGTATATATTCTGTAGTGTAAATTGAATGAAACGATGTCGTTATCAAATTCAATTTTAATAAGAATTGTTAAAATAATGTATCTACAAATATTGAATTTTAAATTATGTTAGGTTGTTTCGGCATTTCTTGATATTTCCAAATCGACAGTTGTATTGACATCTGATATATTGATAATATTCCTTCCGAATGTGGAAAATTCGAATTGTACATGTAGTTCTGTTTATTGTTTATATAGAACAAGAGGAAGAAAAAGATCACTGACTCAAAAATTTATGACATTTTCAAAAATATTGAGACAAGCGGACATTTTAATTTTGATGAAGAATACAATGGTTGATTTTAAATAATCTCATCCTATATTTTAACAGTCATGTTTATAATCTTTGTATTAAGAATGAAGGCATAAATCATTTATAACGTCCTCATTTTTCTAAACCTCGCGGAATTTTCACAAAAAGGATTGTTTATTTTTCCAATTTACGGTATGTAATATCTGGCATATGAAAACAAATATTTTGTGATTATGTCTAGTGAAGCGATATAAAATGCGGTATATTTTCTGCACGATTTGGTACGCAGTAAACAAAACATTACCAATCGCGAATGAACTTTTGTCATATCGCCATATACTATACAGACATTTGAACCCATATTCCCTGAAACTTTGCCGAATTGGATGCCGATTGGTTACAGAAAACTAATCCAGTCGATATCCTTTTTTTGGGATTCTGAGAAGTTAATCGTAGGTATGAAAAATATTAGCAAATTTAAGTAAAATAAGTTTTAAAGTTTTTGTAAAATAAGCTTTATCAATGTGATTTATGACGAATTTTATTATGTTGAATATAGCTTAAATACCGTAGATAGTACATAAGTAATAATTAAAAAAAAACAGAAAATTCGAATAATTTTGTATAGTTGATACGCAAATATTGGATTTTTTTCCCTGTCGTGTGTCAATGATATTTTTATGGTTTTTTTTTAATCTCAACAGGGACAAAGATGGAATACTTAAGGATAACCGAGAAATCAAGGCACCTACAGGGCTTACGACCCGCCCTTACGATATTCACCAATTATGCCTTTTTATTGAGTTCCCTATCAACCCAATTTTTGAATGGTCTCAATATGTAATTCATCAAAATATTTTCACTAACACCATCGCCACCAATATGTAATTCATCAAAATATTTTCACTGGCTAATATGCTGAAGCACCATCGCCACCAATATATAATTCATCAAAATATTTTCACTGGCTTATATGCTGAAACACCATCGCCACCAATAAATAATTCATCAAAATATTTTCACTGGCAAATATGCTGAAACACCATCGCCACCAATATATAATTCATCAAAATATTTTCACTTGATAATAAGCTGAAACACCATCGCCACCAATAAGTTACGAAGTAACTTTTTTTGTGCCACCTTCTATTGAGAAATTGATTTGTAAACAGCTTATACATAAGGTTACCATGTTTTCGAATGTATGTCACCCCTGAACCGCACCAGAATTGCCAAAATAATGAACTTATAATTCTGGTGCGGTTCAGGGGTGACATTTACGCGAAAGTATACTAGAGATGACAGGTCGTAAGTCCTGTAGGTGCCTTGATTTTTCCGATTCTCTTATAGTATTCCAACTTTGTGTCTATTGATATTTAAAAAAATGTCATTAAAACAGAAAATTTTTACAAGAAATGTAACTGAATATAGGTTAAACACGAATTTGAACCTGATCGTGCATACTGATCATACAACTCTAATATATTATAATATAATTAATTGACGGTTGTATTTTAATAAATTTTATATAACTTATACTATAGGTAAACAGTTCTATAAATACTAGAATTGCTGCTTTAGAAAAATCACGTAAAATTTCAAGTATTGCAAATAGCGTTATCGAAATCAAGAAAAAAATACATAACGATTATGTAAGTAGTAGTTAGAATCAGTCTCTATTGAGATTTTAAAAAGTTTGTCATATATGTAAAATAACATTTGACTCCAAAATCCAATGTTTGCGTATATGTAATTAAATAACTTGATTCCTTTATTTTAAGTAGGTTAATCATTCATTTAGACCACATCTGATTTTTCATGATTAATGGAAGATGTGAACTAACTTGTGTTGGCAAAAATCGCGTTTGACACGAGGCTGTTTTGATCATTTATCCCAAGTAACGAAAAAAAACATCAAAACAAGTTACACTTATTTCCTCATCCGAGGAGTCTAGATAATTTTTCATCTTTTATTTTATATGAAAGCCCATTCGAATGGAATTTTAATGTGGCAACCAGATGGTGTCGTTCATTAGGTGGACACTTTGTTTTTCTAACAGCGAAAACTTTTTTTTAATAATAAATTACGTTCAAATTGAAAAATCCGAAACGTATCTTCATTAATTCTAGAGAAATATTATCTCCCGCTCTGCGTTTTATCGCTTAAAATTTCACAAGGGAGAAGAATCTCACAAACACGCTTTCTTTCTCTTTCTATCTTACTCTTCTGAAACATCCCTCCCACCATACAAAACTAAACAGGCGTAAACAAACCCCTCACTCCAGAATTACTCCAAAAAGCGAATGACATTGACGACCGACGCGTCCGGCCAGGATAGGGCTTCCGGGTGGTTGGGGGTTGGTTTGGAATATAAAGGGAGAGTATAGGGGGGTGTAGATGAGGAATGGGGTGTTGGATCCCTTAGGGAGAGTTTGTGTGGAGTTTTGAAGAGTATTACATTGGCGGCGATAGTAAATATGTTTAGATATATATCACTTCTTCTTCTGCTTATATTAGATCGTAGATCTGTTTTTTCGAGAAAGCTATTCCTGTGTTAGCTATCTCTCCACCTCTTCGGCGGTCTTCCGGGGAGGCGATGCCCTGGTGGGATTTCGTTTGCCGCTATGGGATTCGTGACGTGGTTCTGTTGACGTGGTCCTTCCAGAATCTTCTCCTAGCTCTACTCAATCGTATGATGTCCTCGGTCTCACAGGTCCGCCTAATGTCGTCATTGCGAATTCTTTCCCTAAGCGTCTTCCCTGTGATAGCCCTTAAAACCTTCGTTTCCAATGTTCGTAGGAGGTTTTTGGTTCTGGTCGTGTCGGCTCTTGTCTCCACTTGAATAACAAAATACACTCTTTAGTATACCTGTCTATTTTTGTATTTTATGAGATTTCGATATTTGTAAAATCAGTGCCAAAGTTTCAAAACAATTGGGGCGAATAGGTACATCAGTCGCAAGTACATTTTGCTATCGTGCAATTCGCACTAGGACGAGGAAATGATGGAAAACAAAACAAATTTCAACAGATACTTTTCTAGGGAAGAACGTTCGAGAAACACCATGGACATTGACCCGGCATGAACTCAGTTAACTACCTCCCTGATGGTATTAAAGGACAGGAGTGCTTGACAGATCATCGTAGTTACTAACATCTTCCGTGAAAGCTTACATTTTGAAGATGCTCAATTTTTCATTGTTTTTTTTATTTCTGTGAAAGTTGATATTGTGAATATACATATTTATTTAATTATGAATTGTAAATATACATCGAGCTATTCCATGCCTTTCTCTTTCTCTGAGATCCATCACTGCTTATCTTAATATTAATATAAAGTTAACTATTTCAAAAGCTTTAAATTAATAGCTTCAATATAGCGACAGGCTACATTTATGCCCCTCTAAGGCTAAACAATAATAGTTAAGTTATTTTAAAATTGGAAATTTGCTAGCATTAATTTATTCAAATATCTTAGTATTTTATTGACTCTGTTCGTAAAAAATATTTATTTTACACAAAAATAGTTATAGTTTTAGTAAAAGTAGAAAGAGTCTGGATGATCATATTATTAGTGAAATTTTGAAAGATGGTCATAATATAATATGAAGTCTATTTTTAATTAGTCTAATATGAAGAGCATGTATGACGTGATGCATGATAAAAGAGTTAGAAAAGTCTGGCGTTCGGTTCTCTCTCCCCACCCTAAATTGGGAAAGGGCTTGATGGTATAGATAGGTGGGTGAATAGTTTTTTACAAAAAAAATATATTTTTCAACGTCTATAAAATGATATAGGTACCCCATTTATTAAAAAAAAGAGAAATACGTTAAATACATATATGTTTTATGATTGGAGATTCAATGGCAATCGTTACAAAATTTATGATTTTCTTTCTCCATTACATGTGGAGCAAGCTGATCTCTGTATTTAGTTTTTAAAGTTTTCGCTAAAAGAAGCTAAACAAATACGTAAATTTTTCATCTTCTAGTAATCGAATCCAGGACGACGCCATAGAATTCAAACGACTTACCAATATGTGCCATTGCTTTATCCAAAAACACATTTCATTTATCGTCTTTTTAATATGGACGTGTATTTTTACATTATTCAACGAGACGAAATTATAAAAATCTTTTCGATGTCTATAATAAGATTCCGAATGTTCGAAGAAAATCAGAATTATAAAAAGTTTTTTTCTATACTTCATAGGTATGATAAAAAAGTGCGCTTATGCCGAAGTTTAATCGGATATACATAATTGGCTTTCGCAATCCAGCGCAGTACGACTACTTATAACAAGATTTTTGCTGGACAGCGAAACACTCGAATCATAAAATTTTTCATCCGAACTCAAAATGAGTCCAGCAAAGCCAATTATTTTATCATTGATATGCATTATATATTAGATTGATCTCTATTAAACTCAATTTTATCCCTATAAAACTCAAATGTAGGTATCAATTGAAACATTTGTTTCTTTGTGTTATATACTGTTTGTACGGTGACTATTTTTTTTGTTTCTTTTTGTAATTATTTTAAGTATTCTTACACATAAATTGGTTATGCCGTATATTGTGTAAATAAATAAATATATAAACTGTTTGAAACATCACATACACATTTATTTTTATTTTTTTACAGCCATTTAATAATACCTTTAGCGTATACATTAACCAATTAAAATTTTATGAATCAATTTATTAATGTCGGCTGACCATCTTGCTGGATGCAGTGTGTTTGACACATCCATCAACGCCTTACAGCCGCGACGGTTTATGAATGGGGAATGAATATTTAGGGTGTGCGAAGGGTGGAACAAATGGGCCGGTTCAGAATCGCAATGGGCCGGTACGAAAAGGGTGGGCGATGGGCCATTTCTGAATGGAAAAACGGAAGGATCAACTCCAGTCTAAACTTTGCACTTAGGTGCAGGCGAGACATTCAGAAGCGACGCCAATCCCGGCTGGATACGCTCACGGGATTTAAAATCAATTCCATTTTTTGCATACTAATATGCAATGTGCAAAGATAATGTTGGAGGGTGTCAAGAAATAGGGTAGTCATTTTATTCAATTTCAGTAATGATATTTTTTCTCATAAGTTAGGCAATTTACACTATATAGTATTGATTTGAGCCACAATTTCATTCATTTAACACACAAATTTGAATAAACATATTATGACATAACTACATTATGAATAGTGGAAAATTAAATCATGTCACTTATCACTAAAATTACCAAAAATATCAAAGATACATTACATAATAATATTATTTTAAGTAATTACCTATATTTTAAATTATTTTCATTCAAATCAACACTTTTTGTTGAATAATTAACCGTTTTTTTTAATTATTTAATTTAAATTTTAAATAATTAAAAAAAACTTGACCTTTTTGTATGGGAAACTCACTGATAGCCTGTATGCTAGTGAGATCCCAATTATTAAAATGTAAAACTTTAATGAAAATAAAAAAAAATATATTAATAATTATTATGGCAATTTTTTTTGAACAATTTTGAACATCATCGTAGCCAAGTTGCTTTTTTAATGTTTGTTCTTCTGTTTCCCAAAATAGTATTATGGGAAAGAGAAACCTATACGAATCAAAATTATCGCATCCATATGTCAACATATTCTAAAACTAATTTTGTCCAATTAATTAAAATGATAACTTTTTTGTTCATACTACTTTTGTGTATTCAATGTTTACCGATTTCAGAGTTGACCCGTTCCCTCATCCAAACAAACTTATCGATATCAAACGTGGTGAAAACAAAAAGTTATTATTTTTATTTTAACCTCAAACTACCAAACGACAACCAGCAACTCACATTATCACAATAATAGACAAGCATTATTTAACCTCGACGGAATACCAAAAACTAAGACAACACATGGTCAGAAAATATACGCGTGCATAGGTCCTAAAATATTTAACCTCTTTAAAACTGATTTTCCATTCATAACAACCTACTCTCGTATCTAATTGAAAGCTATAGCAAACAACTGGTGAGTTACTAAAGGAAGAAAAGAAACAGAAAATTTATTTTGTATTACTACATACCTACCTACTTGATTTACAAAAAATCAAAATTATATTAGATACATTAAGCCATATTAATTTGATATTACACTAAAACGTTTACCTACTTGCACTTCTGTCTCACTAAACCTTAAAAAATTAGCTTACAACGAATAAAAAATAATAGAACTGATTTACATAACGCTACTCTGGGACAGGCATAGCCTAGTAGAATAGCCTAATGCACAAGTTAAAATAAATATATACCTATACACTGATGACTTAAACTTTAAGTTTCAACTTAATTAGAGTAGTATACATTTTAATTACTACTTTATCAACTTATATTATATAAGATATTATTATACTTGTAAAAAAGCATTTTCAATAAATGAAATAAAAAAAACATATTTTTGGATTTTGGTAGCCCTGTTTTTAAGCAGGGCTTCTAAAGTCTTGCGCAATTTAATAAGTTGAGTAATTTAGAAGAAACAAGGTAATTATATGGATTACGGAACTGAATTTCTTCTGAACGATTTACTTTTCCGTTCCCTGAAAGAAATTTCTCTTTCCCTTTAAGACGTGACTTTTTTGAATGAGCGGATTAGTTGGAGTCATTTGTTTTTATGCAACTTGCTACTTCCTTTATTTCTTTTTTCACTTTATTATTATTTAATGTTGAAAAACAAACTCCCTCACGATGATATTATAATGTCCCGACCCGCCTAATTGAAGGCAGGTATTCCGACAAAACAATAGTTTTCCGAAGACGTGTTTTCACAAAGGCCCAACGTTTCCCGATAGAAAAAGTTCGGGAAAGTTTTTTGAAAAAATATATTTGTATTATTTTGGAAAAAAATGGAAATTGAATAAAACTTGGATGTATTAACGTAACATAAATTTAGAATGGTTATGATCGCATCGATAACTTACAATAACAACAAAGATAACTTTTCTACATAAGTTTAAATTCAGATTATCAAATGACATAATCTGGATTCTATATAATTTGTACGTTGATATTTTCCAACTATCGATTCGTTCATGAGAATTCAAGTCTCTTAATAAATCGACATTATAAAGCCAAGATGCGTGTACGAAGGAAAATTTTGTATGGTGTAATGGACTTTTTGCATGCTAATAACACGAACTAGAGGCCTCGCAGCATATATGTTCCCATACATGGATTTACTCAGAATTCGGAGTAGAACATTTTATGTGAGTTTTGTGTGTCTGTGTGTGTGTGTGCGTGTGTGTGTGTGTGTGTGTGTGTGTGTGTGTGTGTGTGTGTGTGTGTGTGTGTGTGTGTGTGTGTGTGTGGTGTGTGTGTGTGTGTGTGTGTGTGTGGTGTGTGTGTGTGTCCCTTATAACTTTTGATCCGCTCAATTTACAGAGCCCAAATTTTCAGAATATATAAACAGTTATAGGTCTACCAAACTTTTATACTCAGAAGTGTGAATTTTTGTTTCAGTCAGGGGTTATCACTTTTTGAAATTTTGTTTTTTTTTTCCATATATCTCAGAAACCATAAAAGCTAGAACGCTGAAATTTGTTATAAACATAGACAAATACTAAATCTCAAATTAATTTTTTAAAAAAAAATCCAGGGTTTCTCAAACATTTTTTATTAAGAAAAATATTTTTTTTATGATAAATTTATGAGTTTAACTGACTATATTTCCAATTTTTTTAAAAATATCAAGAAAAGCCGAAAAATCCCAACTAGATAATTTAATTTTCTATAAAAAATATTAACATTGTATCAGCACATCTCAATTTTTTTTAATAAATTCTATAAAAATTGAATTTAGTGACGACATTGCTTCATACAATTTGTATGGCAATCGCCTACACACAATATCTAAGAAGACTTAATTGTTTGATACTAATCTCCAAACATACATACATACCATCATTCTGTTTTCATATTCTGGTTAGGATCAAAGGACTGACCTCCATTCTATCCTATCTTGACATACATACATATGTAGGTACATGTGTTGTATAGAAAATCAAATATCTTAAAATATTAAATAATTTTTATTTATGGGATTGTAGTTTGGTACTTATTCTTCAACCATACATACTATCGCTATCGACAGTTGGATCTCATGTGTTACATGCAACTAGTTTAATAAGGACACATACTGGATTTGTCACCATAATCATCATGTTTGGCTCTGTAGTCCTACGTGGAGCCTAGCTGGCTTTTTCCAGATAGGATTTGTATAAAAATCTAAATAGTAGGCACCTACCTACATAGCAGATGAGGTTGCATGTTATTTATGTCTGGACAAAATTATGTACCACTCAGATTTCTTAACTATCTTTGTGAGTGAAACGGTGTATTATAATGTTGTGTTCCAACTAAGCCTACACAGACATCTGAAATATGATTTAATTTTTGATTTTAACATTAGGAAAAACATACCTACGTACATCAATTTGCAAATATTATTATAGTTCCCTCATCATACATCATAAGTGTAAAAATAAACAATGAACTCGCATTTGTGCACTTGCTGAATATATTTATAAGCTATGAGGAACCGACTTAAATATTGCTTAATTTCTTTTCTATAATTATCGTTTTGGGTGTCCCATAAGAGCAGGTAAATCGATAATACAACAAGTAACAATAACAGCTCACTAAGTTCAGCAATGTGAGGAGACGAGATTAGTGTGTGGGCATGACACATGTGTCGCACTTCCTTATTTATATACATAGTTATGGATGGTATGAATGAATAGTATATAAAAAAAAGATTCGCATAAAGTATCAGAGAATTATCTCAATTTTAAACCGATAGGTTTATTTATTTTCCCGAAAAATTAGATAAGAAGTACTCTTCTTTAGGACATAAAGTTTGTGTCACAATGTAAGTTTGTTTTGTGTCGTGAAAAGAGGAGACCGTGGCAGAGCGGTATTTGATTTATTTAAAATATTTTCATTCCAAATAATATAACGAAAAAATAAAAGAAAAAATTTCACCAAACAATGTGTATTAAATAGAATGTACAAAATTTTGGGATGTAATAAGGTAACAATGTTTTATTGCTACTTTTTAACTTAGTGATTTGTCGTTAAAATTAATAATATCATTTATAGTAAACTGTTTTAATCTTTTGATTCTTCTTTTTTATATGTCAATATATTTCTTTACAATTAAAAGCAACTTACATTAGGTACATAATTTATTCCAAAATTTCATTTTTTTTTCAAAACAGATTGAGATTAGTACAAAATTCAAAATGAACAATTTTGACAGCTGCTTAAGGTATGCAATCTGAAACAAAAAATCTCATCAGCCGACATAATATTGTATTCAAACTATGTACATTTGATATTTATGCGGAGAGAAGGATCAGAGAGAGACTTGACTTTTGTTCTAAGATTATAATTGCACTCAATGTTCTTTTCACATCATCCTCTTACACATGCAAACACACCGTCATCCTCACAAATATACCAACTGGTATTTTTATACTTTTATATTTTGATGTTTATAGAGAATTTATGTAGTAAAAATGTATTGGGTAATTATTGTTAGTATTAGCTCAGGGGGGCAAGTCTGGTAAAGCGGCGAAATCAAAACCCTCATAATTACCCATATCTTGGATATATTTATCTTATAGAGTTGTATATTGTCTAAGTATATTATATGACTCCATATGATAATTATATCTCAAGAGCGTTTTGATTTCGCCGCTTGACAGGATTTACCCCCCTGAACAGGCTTCGCCTAATGAGGTTACTTATTTCATTTTAAAATTTAACTTTAGTTGTGCATATTTTTATAATTTTATGTAGGCAGGTACTTATTATGGAAATAAAAAAAAATTAAGGCAAGTGATCATCTTATAAAAAAACAGCATTTTTAAATTTTCTAATCGAAGACTCCGATTTGCCACAGTGTCCCCTCTTCGTACCAATAAAGCACAAAAAATACATTGTATTTTTTGCGTGACTCGCCAAAAAAAAATACACAGATTTATTCGTATTGATTATATTTATAACTTATTTATCGCGATCCGGTTGATTTTCACTACCATTTTGGTAGGCTGTCCCATTAGTGTTGTGGACGTGCCGCGCTAACGACCGAATAATATTGAATAGGTGTATGGAGCGACCGTCTGCGATTATTGCCCGACCTTGCCAGGGTCAACACACCGCGCGCGGCTCGGCGGTCACGGATTTACGTATATATAAGTAGGTATACAACAACATTATGTCTACATCGTTTGTGGATGTTTGTACTTAAAGTATAATAATATTATGTATATACATTATGTACAATGCTAACATCAAAGTATTAAACCAATTAGGTATCGAAGAAGGTATTCGCCTATTCATAATTTGTATCATCTGCAAAACAGGGATGCTGGAAAATTAATTTACGAATATTTCGTTGGTTGCATTCTTCGATTTTGTATATGAGAAAAACGAAAAAAATCACATATTTTAAAATCTATTTTAGTTGATAAGTTCACATAATGATTTTACAATTTTTGATGTCTATAGTTTCGTCGTGATGTTTTAAGATAAAGTATTAAAAACAAAAATAAATACTATAAACCACAACCTTCTTCTTCTTCTTTTGGTGTCATGTCAGGTCCCCCCAACGTTGACTATCACCCGAGAGAAAGCGTCCTTGTCCTGGGCAGTCCGAAACAGGTCTCCAACACTTCTTATGCCCGTCCGGTCGCGTATATTGCGTAGCCTGGAAATTTGTCTCCTTCCAACACCTCTTCGACCCTCTATTTTGCCCATAAGGATCAGGTGGAGAAATTCATACTTTTACAACCTACAAAGTTTAAATAGAGTCAATAAAGATTATTGTTCAGTTAGATCCATACAATTTGAAATATACATACCTTCAAGCTCAATGTAATGGCGATCATAATTGAAAGTTCATCCATTGAATACTTAAATTAATAAAAAAAAGCGTAAAAAGAAGATGGATGTCAAAACGGAATAGTAACGCTTGACGACTCCCTACTTTTGGAGGGACAAATCATGATTTTTTTTAATATTTTTTTTGAAAAAGATGAATAAATCCTTGATACAAGTACATATATTATACATCCTCATTCATCCTAAATTAGCAATTGCTTGCGATATTGGTGACCGAAAAAGAGTGATGGTTCATATGAATATATTTATTTAATGCAATATAAAAACCAATTAAGTGCAATTGTTTTACTTTGACAAGTTCTTTACTTTGACGTTCATTGATATATTATTTTTTTTAAATACGTTTAAATTCATTCGTCTTTGACAACCCTGTTTCACATTTATACCCATATATTTTGCAAAAGGTGAAACCGAGATCGACGTCCTCTTTAGATTGAGAGGCATTGACTGATATACATGCATCACCATTGAACGTTTGTAATTCGATATTTATGTATGTTTCGTAACTACATATATGGTAAAGTATATAAAATTTTATATTTGAATCAATGCACAAGATGTAGGTACACTTTAGGTCCATTTTCTTCTTCTTGATGATATATCTGATATGGAATTAAGTACATTTCGTAAAATTTCAAATTAACAGAAGATCGACCAAACCAGACTTTGCCAAAGATTTGTAATCCAAACTGTTCCAAATCTTCCAAATGTCTTTCAATAAACGACATTTTCTTGTATAATGAAAGTAATATCTATTTTTTTAAAATACCTATAGTTTTTGGATTTTCATTGTTTTTTTATAAGTTCATCTGTATCAAGACATCATTAGTTTTTCACGTCATCTATTCGCCTAATGTTATCCATATTTTCAATCACTTTTATGACACTTCGATGACAGACCTATAATTTATTAATAACTTATTTAAGTCATTATTATTGAAATCGTATTTTTTAATAGATTATTTTTGTGTGATCAGTTTTAATGTTTTCTTTCTTAAATTGGTCTTAACAGAAAGTAAATAAAATAGAATGAATATCAATCAATCTATTTGATTTTGTGGCACCGCTTATGAATAGTGCTTCCACTATTTTTTTTTTGCCATCGTTTTCGGGTGTCTCGTAAGAGCCGAGTAACCGAAAATACAACTAGCAAAATAGCATCTCAAATAGTTCAGTAATGAGGTTCACCACAAATTCTGAATGCATGTTTAGGCGAGATGAGAATCGTGAGTGGGTATACACACATATGTAGCGTTCATTTTACAAATTCTGAATGCTGCAAGTTTAGGCGAGATGAGATACACACATAATATACGTAGCGTTTCATTTTATAAAGTGATGCACACCAGCACACCTGTCGCTGGTAGCTCCACCTTGTGGGATATGCCATGGCGGAATGTGTGTATATCTTGTCAGAATACATATATATATGACATAGTCGTCGACGTCGCTTGTCTCCATTTCCGTTTGGCAAAATGATTAACGACTGCCAAAGTGTTATCAGTCCAGATAAGCAATATTTGTGTGAGTTCAAACATTTATTTATCTTTTTTAACAGATTTTTAATTATCTCAATAGAGACGAAGTTGGAATATTTATTGTAGGGGAACCGGGAAATCAAGGCACCTACAGGGCTTACGACCTGTCATCGGCTGGTTTACGTGATCACTTTATGCGCTTGCGCAACGTTCACCAATTATGCCTTTTAAAGGGATCTCATTAAAAGGCATAATTGGTGAACGTTGCGCAAGCGCATAAAGTGATCACGTAAACCAGCCGATGACAGGTCGTAAGCCCTGTAGGTGCCTTGATTTCCCGGTTCCCCTACAATAAATATTCCAACTTCGTCTCTATTGAGATTTTAGGTATTTAACCTACTTGATGTGATTGATCAAATGAAAAGCGTGTTCTGGTTGAAGTTGTTTATTTGACGGTGCCGCGAGAGAACTGGCGAGCGTGCGGCATGGTGGGGATATTTATAATGTTGGCAAACCGGAGGGGTTTGCCGCTTCGTATCCCCAACAGTGCTCACCCTCAAGTGATAACGTTATATAAAAAAATCGTACATGTTATAAAAAATTGACAAAAATGTTTGTTATAAATCTTAATAATAAAACAATACATTCACAGTTTGAGAAACACTGATATGTGTAGTGTTGATACAACATAAAAGGTTTGTTTATAAAATATATCGGTTGTACAAATGGGTCGGTCGAGTCAGTGTCTTATCGTAATTGTTCCGCGGTATCATATTACATGTTTAATATTTATCAGTAGCTGCGAGCCGATTAGTCATTGTAAATTTACTTTTGAAAAATGCATAATAAATGAAATTATATTTATGAAATAAAAAGCAAACTAGACTTTCTCGATGTTTCGTCTGGAATCAACGATCAGGCCTTAAATCGCCGACTCAAGCGCGTTTTGAATAAAAACAATGTCGTTCAAAGGTTGTCACAAGGCGTCCCCTGGGAAAACAATTGAAAACATTTATTATTGAAGTTACTATTATGCTGAATAGAAATATGTTGAGTAGAAAATAATATGTAACATCGAAAATCTAGTTTGAGCCATGGTCTTAATATTAGCTGCAATATTGGTAAAAATGCTTGTGTGTAAATAAAATAGGAACGTTTAAATCGAATGTACATAGTTCACAAGAAAATGATTCACATGATATAGTTTAGAAACACTGACATAATATAACACTAGATAAGAAATAGGTATCACTTGGGTATCATACAAGACGAAAAATGTCGGGTAAAATGTTTATGTGGCACTGTAGAATTATGAAAGTCTATTTGGGATTTTGGTTTCCAAGACGAGTAGCTGTGTAAGCCTCTACAGTCCTGGTCTATCCGGTGTTGCCTAGGCGTGAACAGAAAAATGTGTTGCCTGGCCGTGTTTGCTTGAACACCATGTTGGGGCTTGGGCTTCTCAAGTTGCTTGAAACGAAAAACGTACTGGTTTTCTGATGACTCGACCAGCGCGAGTTGTTACCGTTGTTGACGGTGCAGGTGCATTGTTGGTGAAAACATGTTTCGAGGAATTTGCTGAACGAGCAGGTTCCGCTTGCAACACAGGTACACGTGTGTGTTCACTGGAATTTGGCTCAGCGATCGGTAAATGAACGGGTGCAGTAATTGGACTTTGCCTCGAGTTGTTTGTGTCTGTCAAATTAGCTGACGAAGAAATTGAGTCGTCTGTCCGCAACATGTAGGCAGGTTTTAGACGATCAATAGAAACGGTGACAACTTTAGAGGGTGTTTGGATTATGAAAAATTTTGGGTGCCGTTCCAAGACTTGGTAAGGACCTTCATATGGAGGCGTAAGCGGTTTTTTCACCTCTCTCCTCAGGAAAACATGGGAGCTTGTCTCCAGGTCTGGAGATTGAAAAGTAGCCCT
This sequence comes from Molanna angustata, assembly GCA_963576475.1. Taxonomy (NCBI): domain Eukaryota; kingdom Metazoa; phylum Arthropoda; class Insecta; order Trichoptera; family Molannidae; genus Molanna; species Molanna angustata. Next base: position 20,875,324 of record OY754978.1, on the reverse strand, counting down.
GGTCGCGGCAGGGCGTCTTCCAGGTGAGGGAATAGTGTTGTTGAAAAAATTGATGAGGGAGGTGGTATAGCTGGTGTCGTTGATTTTTGGCTTAGATGGCACAAAAAAATCACCAGGTAGTCTCGGCGATGCGCCGTAAACCATTTGGGCTGGGCTGTAACCGGTGTCTTGTTTGAGGGCGGAGCGTAACCCTAACAAGATAATAGGAAGTTCTTGAGTCCAGTGAGTGTTATCATCGCAACGTGCCTTGATGGCAGCCTTAAGGGTTCTGTGAAACCTCTCAATTTTCCCATTGGCCTTGGGGTTATATGCGGTCGTTCTTCTTCTATCTATACCGAACTTCTTAGCAAGCTGGTTAAATAGATCAGACTCGAACTGGCGTCCTTGGTCTGAAGTCAAATAAGCAGGGCATCCGAATCTGGAAATCCACGTCGTAACGAGAGCATCGGCTACTGTCTCTGCTGTTATGTTCTGCACAGGAACTATTTCAGGCCAGGATGTTTCACGATCAATCATTGTGACGCAGTATCTGTTGTCCTGTGAAATCGGCATTGGCCCAATTGTATCGATATGTAGGTTTTCGAATCGACTCACGGTCGGAAAATCGCCAAGTGGCGAGATCGTATGTCGACCGACTTTTGCCTTTTGACAATGTAAACAATGCCTCGCCCACTGTGAAACATCTTTGTTTATGTTCGTCCAAATGTATCTCTGTGTCATTAAACGTCGAGTTGAGTTGATACTTGGGTGACTCATATTGTGTATCTTATCAAACGCCTTTCTTCTAAATTTCAGAGGTAGGTATAATCTCGCTTGCTTCATCGATATCTCGTATGAAAGTTGATGACCCGTGTCAGTCACGCTTATATTTTTGAAATGAAGATTACTCTGCTTTTTCAGCTCGCGTAATTCTTCATCTTTTTCTTGTTCTTTCGCGAGTTCACCGAAGTCGAATAAGATCGGAAGATGTACTTCTTCTATACGTGACAATGCGTCTGCCACAGAATTTTCTTCTCCTTGGACATATTTAATCTGATTACAAAATTGGGAAATAAAATCTAGATGTCTAAGTCTGCGTGGTGTGTCGGATGACGTCATCTTCTTGGTTAGGGCGAAAGTGAGGGGTTTATGGTCCGTATAAACAATTACCTCTCTGCCTTCTATCATATTGCGGAAATGTTTGATGGACATGTATATGGCTAGCAACTCTCGATCGTAAGTACTATATAGTTGCTGCGTTTCGCTTAATTTCTTCGAGAAAAAACCGAGTGGTTGCCATTGGTTATTCACTCTTTGTTGTAAAACAGATCCTACGCACGTTTCAGATGCGTCTGTCATAAGAGATAATGGTGCATTATTCACAGGATGAAACAATGTGATGGCGCTTACGACGCTGTCTTTACATTGTTGAAACGCTTCATCCGCGTCTGGTGTCCAATGTATCGGCGATTTGTCTTTCTTTTTGGCGTTATGGAGATATTCATTAAGTTTCTTTTGTTTTGTTGCTGCTTGAGGAATTGAGGTTCTATAAAAATTCACCATGCCTAGAAAACGGCGTAATTCTTCAATAGTCTTTGGTTTGGGATAATCTGCAATGATTTTCACTTTGTCTTTTGTAGGCGTAACGCCTTCACTGTTAATTTCGTACCCGAGGAAATTTATTCGAGTTTTTCCGAATTCACACTTATTGATATTGATAGTTAGTCCATATTTGTCCAATCTTGATAAAACTTGGTGTAGATGATCGACATGTTGTTCTTCGTTTTCTGACGCAATTAGGATATCGTCTAAATACACAAAAATAAAGTTAAGACCGCGAAAAATCATGTCTGCAAATCTTTGAAAAGTTTGGGCAGCGCAACGGAGGCCGAAGTTCATCTTCGTAAATTCAAAAAGTCCGAAAGGAGTCACTATTGCTGTCTTTGGAACGTCCTCCGGTGCGATAGAAAGTTGGTGGTACGCTCGACATAAATCTATTTTGGTAAAAATTGTTTTTCCTTCTAAAATGTAGGTGAAATCCAATAGTCGGGGTATTGGATATCGGTCTGGCGTTGTGATAGCGTTGAGTCTACGGTAGTCACCACATGCTCTGGCCTCTCCTGAGGACTTGTTGACGATATGTAATGGGTTAGCCCACGGACTCTTCGAAGGTCGACAAATACCAAGATCTAACATCTTCTCGAATTCTTCTTTCGCTGCTTTATATCTTGCAGGATTTAATGGTCGTACTTTTTCGCAGATCGGCGGTCCCGTGGTGATGATGTGATGGTAGACGTCATGCTTGGGAATTTCCTTGAAGGTATCCGGCCTTGTAACGCCCGGATACTCATGTATGATTTGATGGAAACGGTCGGTGACGTCCACAGCGTAGATCTTGCTACTGGGACAGTTGGACACGGACGTTTTGGTGGACAGGGTTGTCACCTTATCCACTAGTTTTCTTCCATGTAAGTCCACGAGTAGCTGGTTTTCTCGTAGGAAATCTGCGCCGAGGATGGACCTTTTTACATCGGCGATAACGAATGTCCATCGGAACGGTCTTCGCAGTCCCAAGTTCAGGATTAGTGATTTTTTTCCATAAGTATTTATTTTCGTTCCGTTTGCGGCATATAGTTTGTATTCTGTCGGAATAGATGATCTGAAATGATGTCTTGATAAGACGGAAATGTCGGCACCCGTGTCTACCAAGAATTGTGTTCGACTTTCTCTGTCTGTAACACATAGGCGAGACGTGCTTTCGACGCCGACTGTCTCGATCGTCGGCGCCTGCTTTAGTTTTCCGACATATATGTGCAACCTTCCTTACATCGTTTTGCTGCGGTTCCGAATTTGGTATGATACCAGCATTTGTAGGAAGGATTTTCGTTTTGTGTTGACGTACTTCTGTCTCTGTAGGGGGTTCTATTATAGTGTGGTCGTGATCGTGAACGTGAGCGTTGTCGCCACTGCGGTCTGTTCGTGTTGGCTTGTTTACTTCTGAGCGCTGCTACTTCCACTTGTAGGCACTGTAATGAGCGGACCATCTCGTCCATCAAGGGTTGTTGCGAGATGGACTGTCTAACCTCGGCCACCACAGTCTGGTTGTGTGCGGTATCAAAAATCTTGTCCGCAATTTGGGCTAGTTTGTTGAGGTCTGTTGTGTCGCATACGGCTAGGACGGCGCGGATAGTTTGCGGCAGTCTTCCTTGCCATAGCATCTTGAGTGTGGCTTCTGGGAGTTTGTCGGTGGCTAGTTCCTTCATCGCCCTAAGAAACTGTGACGGTCTTTGGTCTCCGATATCTAAGGGTCCCAGAAGCTGCTGCAACTTGCGATCTTCTGATTCTTCATATGCCTGTAGCAACCAACTTTTGATGGTCGCATATTTGGCTGTGGCTGGTGGTTTGGATAAGATGTCACTGACTTGTCGCAGTTCATCTCTCCCTAGTTTCGTTATCAAAATATTGTAAGATGTTTCGTCGCTCTGTTTTAACGGCGACACCACCGCTTCAAACTGGTGGAACCAGAGTTTCGGTTGGTCCTTCCAGAAATCTGGCAATTTGTTGCCAATAGAAATCGGCATCATCTCCGAGACTGTTTCGTGCGCATAAGATTCTGAATCGTTATAGGACATTTAAAAAAAAAACGAAAGAATAAATCACATTGGATATGAATGTTCGAATTGTTAATCACTTGGAGAAAAAAAATGTCGACACAGTAAAAAAAATCAAAGTTACTTTTCACAAAATGTTGTTTGGGAAAACTTGGTGGCGAAGTTTCACATGCGAATGAAAGTCAGCAAAAAACTTGAGTTCTCAGAAACACATTGTTATCTCTTTGGACAACAGTCAGCAATTTGATCGCGGCACCTGTTTATGTTTTGTCCGTGGGAGCGGAGAAATGAAACACGAAACGCTACCCACGTAGGCAAAAATCACGTCGGTTGTCTCCACTTTAGGTATTTAATAAAAATCACGTCGGGGTCACCACTTTAGGTATTTAACCTACTTGATGTGATTGATCAAATGAAAAGCGTGTTCTGGTTGAAGTTGTTTATTTGACGGTGCCGCGAGAGAACTGGCGAGCGTGCGGCATGGTGGGGATATTTATAATGTTGGCAAACCGGAGGGGTTAATTTTTAAACAAGATAATTAAAAATCTGTTAAAAAATATCTTTGACTCCCGACAGGGAAAAAAATCCAATGTTTGCGCATATGCAATAATAAAAATATTCGATTATTTATTTATCTATTTATTTTTCATTTATTTATTTACTTATTTATTTATTTATTTATTTATTTATCTATATTTATTTATTTATTTATTTATTTATTTATTTATTTATTTATTTATTTATTTATTTATTTATTTATTTATTTATTTATTTATTTATTTATTTATTTATTTACTAATTTATTTAATTATTTATATATTTATTTATTTACTTCTTCTACATAATATAAATAAAGATAATGCAAACTGGTGGGCTTATTGCCATTAGGAAATTTCTTCCAACCAACCAGATTATCGAGTGACAAAATTATATATGTATGTACATGACTAAAAAATGAGCTAAAAAATAACAAAGAAAATATACATCATAGCAAAAAAAGGATAAGGAATGAACAAGAATGAGAAACCACTTACCTACTTATAGTAGTAATTTCTAAATTAAACAAAATTGATTATGTGTCTTCATATATTTTTCCTTGTACCAGGAAAGTGGCCGCAAACAATTGCTATACTTTGTGTTGCAGAGGCACATGAAGTCTCGTCCCCTCACCAGAAAAACTAAAGTCCTCCTCTATAAGACTCTTATCCAGCCAGAACTCTCATATGGATCGGAACGCTGGGCAATCACAAAAACTGACGATAGAGCCCTGGAAACTTTTGAAAGAAAAGCACCTACTGAGTAGGCTCTACGGTCCGATTTGTGACAACGGAGAGTGGCGTATAAGATACAACCAGGAACTGTATGTTATGTACCATCTTGAGCAAAATAAATATCGGAAGACTCATCCAGAGAATGAGCGAAGAGGACGTTCCAAGACGAATTACATACGAATGGTGCACCGGGGAGACGAAGAAGAATTGGAATGCCGAAGCCTCTATGGCTGGACGGAGTAGTGAAGGATGCAAACAACATCGGCATCATGGAGACGGGATCAATAGGAGGCCTGGAGGACCAGGACGACTGATACGGATGACTAGGCCCAAAGTTATGCAACGAACTGAGTCGTGTGGAAGGATCCTGTAGGTCGCAATGCCCGTCCATACTGCTCCTCGTCTTCACCAACAGCTATCAATAGAATCACACGAGACTCTTGTATGTTAGGTGAGCATTTCTCAAATATAACTTTCAGGCCTTCAAAATACATCAAATTAAAAATTGATTACAGTGCTGCATGGGGATGAGAGATAAATTTGTGACTAAAAACGAAATCGGTTGATTGATACTTGATAACATGTATGGTGAAGCTGCCTTTTTGTTGTAGATCAAAAATGAAAATTTTGTAAAATAAAGTTTTAAAGAGTCAATAAATTAATATAATTAATTTATTAAACATCCCAACAAATAGTGTTTTTATCTCTTAAAGACGTCCCGGGATCCAAGGGTTCTCCCGCATATTATAATCCCGGCGTCCGGGTTTTGTAAACGATGCAGCCCCTATCAGGGTCACAGTACTCAGTTTATATGACAACGTATGCAGAACGGTCTCTCTCTCTCACCCCGTGTCGTGTGTGGTGGGTTGGGGATATTGATCCTGGAGACTCGCCCCCCGTGGTCAGTCGTCATGGGAGACTCAGCCCCCTCCACCCCCACTGGGGGCTAGGGGATGTTAGGGGGGGTTTCAGGACAGTCCTAAGTGTTTCATGAATACCTTATGAGCTCGACCTGATGGCCGAAACTTGAGCTGATTACAACCATCCTATCGAAATACCTACTAACGAAAAAGTTTTTTTTTACATTACTATGTAAGTGGATACAAACTAATGGAAAGTATTTTCTCCACTGATTATTTACCTCATGTATAACGCCGAAATTCTGAAAATTGGACGAAATAGCAGACATTCTTTCTTTTGAAACTCTTAGTAGATACTCAGGTAGAGTATGTTTTCATTAAAATAAAAATTGTCACCTAGCTGTCTCGGCTGACTGGTTAGTTGGAAGAAATTGCCACACGGCAATAAACTCGCCACTTGCGCAGGGTGCAAGGAAGTGATCATTATTATTTTTATTTTATAACCTTAGTCAAAATGTTTTAAAATTTCAGGTATATGGCATTGTGAGATGGTAAATTTTTCATATTTTTATATACATTGATAAATTGTCAAATCTTTTATGATTACATAACTAAATGATAGACAAGGCTTATAGAACTCTTGGATTCATATTCAGAACCTGCAAATCTTTCAAGAACATAAATACATTAAAATCTATATATTATACCATGGTTCGACCAATACTCGAATACGCATCCCCAATCTGGTCCCCAAGATACACAACATACAAACAACGCATTGAAAGAATACAAAGATTGTTCATTAAATACTTAAACCGTAAAGCATACCTCGAGTTCCCCAGCTACGACTGCGCGAGAACCTATTATAAAATCGACAGTCTCGAGAATAGACGCACAGTAAATGATATACATAATGCTTCTGTACAACATTATAAATAATAATATCGACTGCCCCTCAATACTCAATACCATTTCATTTAATATTCCTACTCGCAGAACTAGACGTACACATTTATTCCACCTTCCAATTCACCGCACCAATTACGCACAAAACATGACTATTCATAGAATGTGCGATACATACAATAACAGATTTCAAGAGTTTGACATCTTCCACCTCAGCTCCACAACATTCAAATACTCCATACAAAAGAAGATCAATAACCACTTATTATAGGAAACCTTGACGGCATTTATTCTCTTTTTTCTTTTTTCCTTTTAGTTCAATATTATGTTTTAAATCATTGTTTACTTGAAATGTTGCTCTTACCTACATACCAACCTATGATCATATTTTATTTTTTTTATTTTTTGCAAACTTGTATTTTTTTTATGTCAATCATAACGACAAAATGTAATAGGCCTTAATACTTGATGTTACTATTGTATTGTACTATGTCTTAACGCTGTTTTTTGTCCAACTTTAACATAAATAAATAAATAAATAAATAAAAATGATTAATTTTCCATTATTTTACGTATTGAAATATCAAATAAGTAACTAAATTAAAAAAAATAATTTGTAAACATACTATGTACAATTATTGTTCCTATTTGTAAATTTACTGCCTCACTAGACGAGTTTGTCCTGTTATTGTTGTGTATAAATAAAATACTTTGTATTGTTTGTGTATTTATTGGCTCGCACATAACAAAATTGTACAAATTATGTCAACTTCTCAAAGTCCAATCTTGCTGAAATATTGTAAAAAAGCTTGTTCCGATAGTAATGTTTTCCAAAAAAATAAGCAATATCAAAAATTAATGAATAAAAATAAAATAATGAAATGGTTCAAGAAATGAAAACTATATAAACACAAAAAAAAATATAAAAAAGAAAAAAAAAATATGTAAAAAAATAATATAATAAAAATATTAGGTATATAATATTTTTTATAATATATTCAAAAAATACTATACACCATACATACACCACACTTCTATTAAAATGAACTAATTAAAGCAATATTAAATAACCAACTCTAAACACAGCTTCGATGAAAAGATAAAAACTAAAAATATAAAAACGAAAAAATGCACTAAAATAACATAATAATTTAATTAAAAAACATGTTTATTTCATATCATACGCTAAAAAATCGCTTAGGTTGCAAAATGTATATTTAGTTCATTTAATCAATTTTTGAAATCAGTCCCAAATAGGTACCACTGCTATTGATAACCTCGCTTAAAGTCGGTTAAAACATAGAAACGAGTTTTTCCTTTTTCTCCATAAAATACATACACCCAGCGAGGGGTTTGTGGGTGTGCATTATCTAATAAAATGAAGCACGACATTTGCCATAAAATACCAAATTCAGTTGAAAGATTAATGAAATTTTTCCCAAAATTTTTTGAATCAGTTCACAATTTATAAAAGCAGGCGATTCGTGTTTATTTTATTTTTCGTATGTTTTTTATTGAATATTTTACTTGACATAAATTTTCCAAAATGGCAACATGTCAGCTTAGCTTTGTTTTGTTTCAGTATCGGACAACATTGCCAACATAACGAAGAAATCACAGAGCTTTCTTACCACTCATGCGAGCTTTTGCATAAGAAAAATGCCTGACAAGTGAGTATGGCATTTGCATTCGCTTTGACCCTATGCCATTTTTGTCCATTGAATTATATTATGCAAAAGTGTGCAAAAATTATTACAAAATACTAAAAACAGAGTACAGAGTTAAATTCTATATATTATCAAACAAAAATATTTTTTATTGAAACAATTATGCAGCATTATATTATTGAAAAACTTAAACTGTTGTCGGTCTTTCTAAGACTATCACAGTGTAGTTTTCGATGGGTCAATAAAGCATGTACACTTTATTTTTTTTTTATTCTTAGGTAACTAACAGTTGCAATGTCAAATCTCACAGATCCAGACTGAAAACTATTTTTTCGCTTGTATGGTCTATTGTCAAGAATTTCGTTTGATAAATTATATAATTTTCGTCTCTAATCAAATGATTATTATTCATATTTTGTGATTGCGAAAAATTTATTAATTATATGTAATTTATTAAATTTATTGCTTCGTGTCAACGCGTTTTAATAAGTAGCTGTTTTAAAAATAAGTTGTTTTATGTCGGATATCTAGAATTTTATCTTGGGTGAGTTTTGTTTTTAAAAATCAGGATTAGAAAAATTAGAGGGAAGGGAAGTGACGTCACTTGTTATAATTTTATCGCGCTTTTATGATCTTTTTCGTATTACGTTTCACTTGGTGAACGCACAGAGAAAAAAAAATAGCCTCGTTTTAAAACGTATTTTTAATTTAATCGGTGTAAATGTTAACAAGGGTAAATTATTTTCGGGAAAACGATTTATCTCGAAAATTGTTTACTCAAGACCTCTATAATTTCTGGTATGTTTTTCAAAGAATAACTCCTTCATCAAGTAATTAATAACGCATTATCACAAATGTGTAATCGACAGATTTACAAGCGTTTTTTTTTTGTTCCATACTCTTTGCTGTACACCTACAATTACATTTTCCCAATCAATATATGCAAATGCGACCCAGGCAAAGCATGCGACGTTCATAAATTCATTACTCGAATTAGATTTTAATTATAATTTATTTACAGCGATATCACGAAACCTACAAAAACGAGGTGTAGTTTTTTTTTTAAATCACGTAGTTACAAACAATGGTCACATAAAATGTATGCAATAGTTCCATGTGATGCCTACCTTCATCTTAAAACCATTAACATTGTAAAGTCTCTTTGAACTCTTTATAAACTCTTTGAACTCTTTGTAACATCAGAAATAAACTAAGGTTTGATCGAAATGTAGACGTTATTTTTGAGGGGCTTACGTGCATTTTTTTTTACTAATTTTTCAAAATTACGTTTCGGTATCAGGCATAATTTTCTAGTTTTATGCATGGAAAAATGTATGAATGATGGAAATCTTTCTTATCTAGATTGATAAACTTATTTATTTTCAGTAAAATAAATCTTCTCATTTATGCAACAACACATTAATTTCGATAACACCAGTCGCAATGATTGAAAAATTATCAATAATGTTGAAGAAATCCAGGCAGTCACTACTATTTTAAAATTTATTTATTTATTGTAAACAAACATACAGCCAATTTAGTACATAGGACAAGCAGACAGTAATACAACAAATAAGCCAAAAATGTTTGATGAATATTACTGGTTAAAAAACATGAATTGAGGAAGAAACAGTAACATAATATTTTTTTGCTATAGGAAAAGGAAATTGAAAGGAAATGGGGCGTTATGGGAAGCGTGCGTAAGATCACTCATGGAGCGATGAGGGAACGTGGCCAAAATGGATACTTTAAATCTTCTATGCGATAAGTTGAAGAGATCAACGTCATGGAAGAAAGAATCATAATTTCTGCATGCTCTGTATATGAAAGAGTGCTGTGCATAATTTGTGCCACAGATGGGAAGTCTGAACGTATATTTTTTTCTAGTTTGTTACATAAAAATTTCGATATGATTTGAGTTTCTGGACATGCTTCGAATGAATAATATAAGTCATGAGAAAGAAGCAGTAGCTTTGAAACCGGTCAAATAAAATAACTCATTCGTGGTTTAAAGATATTTACTAAAATTTAAAAGCAAAATTATTCATCTGTATGTACCTAGGTAGAATGTGTGCATTTTCAGTGTCGAACTCGAGCATTTTTAGAGGGCGCTCAGTGCTGTGCATTCAGTTGTTGTAGTGAGTTACCTGAAGCATTGAAACTGCTGAACACAACACAACTTACCGTTTAGTCGTCCCATATAATTAGCTGACATTATACAAATATTTAGTCTGCCAGGCTCGAGGCAGTGTTTAACCTTGTCTCGGCTGAGGCACTGAATGTTTTGCAGAGCCATTGTTTCATATATCCTTTGAGAGGTGATTCAATGTCAGAAATCATATTAAAATAATAAGTTATTTAAAATATTTCAGGTACTTTAAATTATTCTATTACTTCAGCTTATTGAGCGATGACTTCTTTCTAGCCAAAGGCGAAATTATATCCTATGGAAAAATGTTGATCGTCGTGGCATAGTAGTGAGTTATTTGATGTCGTTGCTGGTATTCTGGGTTCGTCTTCCAGCAGGGGAGCTCCTTATTGAAGAACATTATTGCTTCTCTGGGTTGAAACAAATAGTTAGTCGAAAGAAATTACCAAATTGGCATGAATTGACTTGAGATCTTTATACGTATTGGACATCAGAGAAGTGAATAAAATTTCTGGAAAGTTCATACATGAATTACATACACATACACTTACCATCACGCCATCTTACTCACGAAGTCGGTAGAGAGAATCAAACATCATTTTTTTCTATTTTGATACACATCCGTCAACTTATCAACATTCGTGAATCATCCTTTACATTCGTCTGTTGTTCAAACTTCTTACAATTCCCTTTCTCAGGATATCGTTCACATAGTTGTGCTATCCTTTTCTTGGGTTCTCCCAATCTCTTTACGAACTATATAATCATTATTTTAGTATAAGAATCATTATTTTATCTTCTACTTCTTCCGCCTTTTGTTAGGACTACTTCTCATTACTCCGTTTTATGGCAGATCCATGAATTATTTCGGCGTGTAGGTAATTTCGTAAAACTTGTGGATGAAAACTCATTGTGAAATGTTTCTTTAGGACGATTTCTTCCACAGTTAAATAAATTGATTATTTTCTGAAACAGTACGACGTATGCATGTAGATATAGTTATATAAATGTTTCAAAATTGAACAACAACGTCTAGTATTACGATGTACGATGTACACATTCACCCCACCTGCTCAAAAGTTAGTTAGACTACATACATTACTTAAGTTTAACTTTCCATGCTGTTCTTGATAGTTACAAACGTTTGATATATTATTGCATTCTAATTGCTTCATTGCCTTCCATATCTTTAGATATATTGTAAACTACGAGTATATTCGATACTGCATGTTAAATATGTACAATGTACACACGTTTACACACACACAACTAATTTTCCTTAACAAATGTTAATAAGTATATCATAATATAAAACTATTTGCTGTGCAAATTGAAGAAGCTCGATTGATTTTTGTGCTTGAATAAAAAAAACAAGAAATAATGGTATTGAAAGAAATTGATTTGATTTTTTTTTTGCGCATACAATTCAAACTATTATTACTGGGTTATATACCAAGCACATTTATTTAAAACAAAATGAATACGTTCTTGTAATGAGAGCATATATCATACATTCTCTGAACTGATCATAAATGTTAGCACAAAGTGGTCTAGAGTATGGAACAATAGGCTGTGGAGGGATGGCAAAAACGCTATTTGCTCCGATTGAAAAAAACACAAAAATCAATAATAAAGGTAATGCACAGAAGACCTAAAAGATACCCCACAGAACAAATTTATATAGACAGTGGATTTTTGGATGTTAGACAGCTCTACAAATATGAGACTGATACTGTCTCATTTGCATAAGAACACTGCTAAGTTCCGACCGGACTATATACTGATGGCACTAGAAACAGACATTAGCTAAGACCGCCACAGCAAAGAACGACACATGCGCAGCGTCAATATAGTTTTTTGGCACCAAGGCATTATAATAAAATAATGATGGATATTGAACAAAACATATCGCATGATGGGAAATATTTCAAAGACCTCATTACTCGTTAGCTGAAACATTTTGATAGAGAAAGTTCTGCCTTAGTACTCTTAGATTTTTTAAGATAGAGGTGATAGACTTTATTATCCTGGGTGTCAATGTTCTAAGTGAATTGAATATTTGAAGAAAAAAGAAAACAAATCATTTGATCGCAGAGCTGCCATAGTAAATTCAAATTAGTACTGACTCAGAACAGACTATGTTCAGACTGTGACCAACTTAATTAGAGACGCCGGATCCAAAATCCCAAACCACTGCTTGAGATTTTTAAGCCACATTATTATTTTTCGCCCTATACTCCGTTTTCCCTCTATTATTCCCTCCAATCTAAGTTGTAGAAGGGTATATCTATCACCACGGAATATGTGGCCAAAATATGTGGCTTTACGTCTCTTCACAGTGGTCAGCAACTCTGTCAACGCTCAAAATCAAATAACAGTAACAATTTTTTTCACTAGCCAACCGACATAAAAACGAGTGGGTTGTGGCCAACGCGAAACTCCTCACTAACAAGTCATTCTATAAAGTATTCAAATAATGTATGGAAAATATCGGCATTTTCATGAAATGAGTTTGATAAATTATTTTTTTATGAAAAATTGATAATTCTTCCAATGCCATTTTTTGAAAGTGATGTGCCTATTTACCAATTTGAAAATAAAAAAAATAAAATGTTTAGTTTCCTGAGCATGGGATCACTTTGAAATATTTGATATTTAAAAAATTGAGAAGCACTATTCAGATACCCTCAAAATCTAATGAAATTGAAGTGAGTATCAGATACCTATACAAAGTTGCAAAATTTGAAAAGAATCGAATGAGACTTTAGTCTATAATCGATAAAATAAAATAAACACGCCGTACATAGCACACACAGATAGATTGTGATGAAACTTTCAGAATACAATCTCACCATGATACTATTTGATAATCTGTAATAAAAAAATAGACTTAAAAATTGCGACATCATAACTCCCCACTTTATCCCCTTGGGTTAGTAAGGAGTAAAAATACTAAGTGTAATGCATATTATGCATTTTTTCGGGAAAGTATCTCAGTCAAACTCTAGATTTCAGTACAAATAAATCTTTTCAGTAGCCAACCGAAATACTGAAATTAACGAGTGTAATGCACATCAATATTTCTAAATATATCCGTCTTTAGTAAACTACCCATAACGATATTTTTCAAATGCCATTTCCTCTTTTCTCAACCCCTAAATAAGTGCATCTTTGAACGAGTAATGTTTTCATGCCAAGTGTTTTGCTCGGGCCACTATTTGCGATAAAACTATTTTCAGGGAAGACATTAAGCGTTGTTCGGCTACCATTAAAGAAGCATTTAGAGGTCTAAGTGACCCGTATACACATCGGCTTACAGCATTTTGAAAAGGGTCCGGAGAATTAAGTTTACATAAGTCTAATAATAAATTTTGAAACACACGCATGTCTCTTGATATATTTACATGTGCAATTTTCTCAAACGCTCTCGCCATTGTATTTAATTGTGGTTTTTAACTATTATGTCGTACTCACTTAACATTTATTTATTACGTCTGCTCTTAATTTCAAACGCACTCACATCATTATTTTATAAATTTATATGGCGTTCGGCGTACGGAATTATTTTTTGTGCCCTCTTAAAGCCCAAATCATAAGTCTGATCGACTTCATCACATCATATGATGTATGTGTAAAGTGCATAGACCTAGATCTGATTAATTTTCCATAGACAACTTTTAATTTCTTCTCTATGATTTCATCATTTACGTTGTTTTTTTGTGTCCCTGTAAAGCCCAAACTATAAGTCTGATTGACTTCATATAAACATCATGTGTGTAAACTGTGTAAAGTGCATTGACCTAGAGCTGATTAGTTTTCCATAGATTTACGATAATTTAATATTTTTTTCTTTATGATTTCATCGGTCCAAATTTTCAAAATGCTCTCACGGTCTGGAAAATCGAGTTTTTTGTACATACTGTTTGAAATTCCAATACAACAAAAATATACTCATCAAAATCGATTGCCAAAATTTAAAGAAAAAAATGTACAGTTTGCTTTAAATGTATATAACAGAAGTAAAATAGCTTCTGTAAGGGAAAATTGAGTGATCAACTTCATATTGATATTGTATGTGTCTCTATAGACAAGTGTATTTTTTACTCTCAACTTCTATCTTCCTCCAGGGGTAGGCAGTGAGAACCGAACACCACATTCTTCTATCTTGACACATACATCGCCTAATCAACATTGATACACTATCTCATACATGATCATCTTGCTAGTAATGCAATTTTACTTAAAATTTCTCAACGGGTATCATGTAGAAAATACATACTATGAGTTTCGTGACAATGTTTTTGTGTGTATGGTGTATTGTGAAAACTTTTTTCCTCTGGGAATCTTATATTTGTTTAAGAATCTAATAGAAATGTACTTCATAAAAATGCATTTAGAGATTGTCGACATTTCAAGAAGAAAAAATGAACGGTTACTATGGTGTGGAGAGTTTAGTGTTGGCCACAACCCCCTCGTTTTTTATGTGATTGTTTGTAGTTCTACAATCTAAACACAATCTCTGAAACATTAAATGAAAACGTACTTGCTAAATTGTTGATGTCAAAAAAATAATAAAATAAGGACGCATCAGACTATTAAGTGGGCGTAGTCGTTCGTCGCTCAAACGTCCGTTAGCGACTTTGGCCCTTAGTTTGTATGGTCGGGTCGGGCGTCGACGCCGAGCGCGGTTCTTTATTCTCATGCAAATACGCAGCAGCGGTACCTATGTACATACATAGTAATCAGCTTCTTCCGTTGTTGGTCAGTGAACGTTCACAGCCGGGCGTCCACAGCTCTTAACCTTTGCTGGGATTCCGTTCGTTGGGAAACAGATTCGCATGCACTTTTTATGCTTAGTAAATCTGATGCCGGAAGTAATTAACTTATTTTTTGTAATTTTTACCATTAACTTATTTTTTGTACTACCCGTTCTAAAAGTAATAAGGACATGAGAAGATTATGAAATTTAAAAAAATAAACTATAAGTTTTAGGAAACCAAGTGAAGAGTTCTTAATTATCTCAAGGACCTACCCAATTCCTAGTGTGGGGCTAGTAACAAAAAATTCAAATAAAAAGAGATAAGGCAATTGAAAACAAGAGTGAAAAATACACAAGTGTTTTTGTTTTTTTTTTCAATCAATTTTTTTCAACAAATAATTTATTTTTACAATTCTCGTTGTGTGTGCATGACTTAAAATGAAATATTTGTTCAAAAAGAGAGAATGAAAGATGCATACGTTTGAATGCGTAGGTAAGTATACGTACATGTAGGTACTTATGTTTCTATAAATAAACAACGTAATAGACAATACCATAAAACTAGCTCACCTTAGCACAGGCAATGCCTAGTGAGGGGGCTAGTAACAAAAGTAACAAACAAAAAGAGATAGCTTAAACTATGTAAGCACTAGTGAAATAATAAAATTATATTTATTAGAATTGAAATAACTTATAGGTATGTATTTACTTTGCATGTCTACTATGCATGAATATGCTTATTCTACCTTCAATTATTTTATATCTTATAATCTACTTGTTTTTGGATAGAAATAAATAAAATAAATAAATTCATTCCAATTGAAACAAAATATGGTTAAAAGTCTACATATGTTTAACCTACATTTTAAAACGAGTGCATTGTGAACACAACAATCTTTCCTTACCCTAAGCAAATAATACAGATTTTTTCTTCGATTAAGAATGACCACGACAAAACTAATAGTATTATGAACTTTCTACATATAATTATACGTATCTGTTGTAGAAATGTATTTGTCACCAATCACAAATTGTCGGGGTCACCAATTTTACGTTTATTAGTGTAATCCTATTTATATTAATTTATTTTTTGTTGTATTGTAGTTACATACTTCTACGATTTTTTACTGTAGGTACATCAATTGTGGACAAAAGTAATTAGTCTGCCTTTTTTTATTTCATAGTGTATTTTATCTGTTTATCTTATAAGACTAAATTATAAACAATTTGACTCTTTTTAATACTACCAACTTATCCATTCAAAACTTATTTGGAATTGTTATTTTAATCAAACATTATTTGAAAAGCACATCATATAAAAATATGGATATTATAGGTGTCGCCAAATAACTTGATTTTTTAACAGAGAAAGGGGGCGATTCGCACGTAAATCAACGAAGCAAAAAGACACAAATTTGCGATCTGCGCAACCGGAAACTCGTTCAAGATATTTGGCGATAATTATACCAATACGTTAGTTGACTGTATATTTATGCTAAGTTTATCGAATGTAGGAGGATGTATAATATGTACTAATGTTCTTGTTTCAAGGGCATGTTCCTTCTTAAAAAAATTTACCTATTTATTCGCAAAGGGGGTATTGACCTTACAAGGGTATTTCTAAGCAAACATAGTATTTGAAATTAACAATAACGGGGTAGGTTTATATTACGTAAACATTTCACACTATTGTACTCTGTTGTAAGTTTAGTGAACAAATCGAAATCCATTGTTGTACATTATTATACTCGGAGAACATTTGAAAACAGTTCAAACCGTAATGCACAATATTGCACCGGGTTCCTGCTAAACTTCCTTCTGTGTTATTATGAAATACCTTGACCACTTGCTCGAAATTTCCCACCGCAAATGATAGTTTCAGTCCGACAGTACTATCCATTCGTCTTGACTCAATGTAAGCTCTAGTCAAGGACGAGAACAGTCTTGATATTTTATTAAGACTAAGACTGCCTACCGAACGCTGAAATCAATTGTTGTGGGACCAAGAATTATGACCATTCTGTCAACAATCAATGAATAAAATCAATCCAACGTTGTAAATACAAAAAAGTACATTTGACATAGAACGACTTGTATCATCAAGTCATCAGGGTGAATGAAAAAATATATAATTAATAAGTAAATAACAAAAATAAAACTCAGTATTATTGGCTTAGGAAGTTTGATCTTTGAATCCTAAGCCAATGATCTCGGACAATGGACATTATACATAAGTCTTTAAAATATATTTAATACATTAAATTCATACATCAATAGAACTTGTACCGAGTACAAAAGATATTGTTTGAGTGATCCGGAGTTGGATATGTTTGCTTCGGGTTTATATCCATTTTAAAAAAAAAGTAAATTTGTCTGATATTTAATCAGTGCTCCGTTTTGTTGTGCGCATCTTAACTTTTTTAATTGTTTCCTTTTAATTTAATATAATTCGATGCAATTTTATTAAGCATTATTTATACATAGAGACACGTGGGGTATAAATCGTAATATGAGTTTCCAGTAGTCGATGTTTTTCTCCCCTCACTCCCCTCCCTACCTTTCTCCCTTCCCATCCTGTTTTTGAAAATGTAAAAATGTTTTCAAAATTGTTAACATCTTGTATTACATATATGTATTTTAGAATACTATAATTGGCAATATAAACAAAATCATTGTATTATTGTATAAATTTTTCTTGTTTGCTGTTGTATGTATGCTCTAAAATAAATGATATTAAAAAAATACTCATGCCCAGGCATAACAGTAGTCAAAATATCTATAACTCCGAAAATTAAATCAAAATTAAACATTTGAGCGTAGTAAATAAATCAAAAGTGTGTTGTGCATGAAAAAGTGTAATACTTAGAACAGCCCCCCCCTAGACAACGTGTCATTTAGCTCAAAAAAGATAACTCGATGTATAGAAGTGATAGTTGTCACGTGACTGGCAACTGTCACTTCCATACATTGCGTAATCTTTTCTTGTTTATTTTCTTGAGTTAAATGACACGTCTAGGGGGGCAGGATGTTACTTTAAAATTTCCGAAAAAACCAAATTATGGACGTAAACTTTCGAACCAAGATGCTGATAAATACATATCTATTGTAAGTATTATGAACTGTTGCAAAGAATCTTACGAAATATGTTAAATGCGTTTTACTAAGGTACACATGAGTATAACAAAGATTATCCATGGCCTCAATTTTTGTTCATAACTAATACATCCAGGCTGAATCACTTACTTGAGGTTCATCCATGTTCTTCGGATGCTATTCTTCGTTCAGAGGCGCCGGACTAAAGTAAACTTTCCACAGTTTCCCGTAATAATAATTCCATTGTTATGGTTAACCATCCCTCGGGCACTCTCACCAGTCTACTACTGCGGAGATAGATATTCCCGAGGGAAGCCGATAGATGCACAAGAGAGAGGAAGATACCTCGCTACGTAAGTATCAGCCGTATCTACTTTACCAGAGGCTGTTGTTCTAAGCGCCACGACAATCCTGAATTCACTTTGAATGCAAAACGCAACAGATGGATTAGTCGCTTAAGTAAAATGAATTATGTTCACATAAAGTATTCCATTGTGAATTTCAAAACTACACAAAAATAATTGATGATTTTTTTGGAACCTGTATTAAGATCTAGATTCGATTACCAACAGAGGAGAAATTAATAAAACAATATCTTATACCTCATTTCACCTGTCTGTCCTTACTGGAATTTTGTAATTGATTTAACACTTATTTTATTTATTTTAATTTTAGTTGGTTGGATATCTGACTGCTGATCCAAGGGTCCCGGTTTCGATTCCCGGTGGAGACACAATTTTTAAAATTGTGTTTTCAGTCTGGATCTGTGAGACGATAAATATCGTAAGTCTCCAGAATGTGGCAACTTGTTATTGGGTGCGTGTTAAATAATTATTTGACATAGTACCTGTTAGTTGCCCGAGAAGCTACATAAATAAATAAATAAACACTTTCAGAATTTTTGTGTTAGCGACGACAATGCATGTTTCCAGCTCGATTCACTTTATATTTTGATAAAATTGAACAGGGGAGCTAGTATGATCATCCGGCGGAATCTAAACCGCACATGTTTACCCATATCATGGATTTTTATCTTATGGAGCTCTATAATATCTTGAGATGTTATTGAACTCCATGAGATAATTAAATCCATGTTTACCCATTTCATGGATATAATTATCTCATTGAGAATATCTTAAGATTTTATAGGACTTTAATATCTTAAGATTTTATAGGACTCCATAAGATAATTATATTTGTGTTCGCCGGTCGACCAGACTTGCCCCCCCCAGTTTTGTATTTCATACAAACTTAATATAATTGTTTATACCATTAATATCGTTTCTCTATAATGTATGATTTGTATTTGAATTTGTTAACTACATATACAAAACAACTCCTTTTTACATACATTAAGTGTTTGACATTCAATTGGCAGTATGAATGTAAACAATCAACGGACTGATGTGAAATACTATTACATATATTCTTCATTTAAATGTGAAATAAATTATTAAAAGTGAGTTTCCAATTTTTATTTGATTTACTTTTTTAGGTTTTTTAGGTATAAGATAATAGTTGGAAGAAATGGACTGGTAAGAAGAAATATTTTTTTTTCCTTTTGACGAAAGACTGGCCAGGGTCCAAGAGTATTTATAATAATTCACCAGTTGGTACTTTTTAAAAAAAAATTATAATCATCCACAAGTTTACTTGCAATACAGGGTTCGACTGCATGTCGCGGTGGAAAATTGTTTTCATTTTGAGCCGATACATATATTGGGTTCAATTCTCACTAAATGTGAAAATTTCATTGTCGGCCTTCGTGGCTCAGTTGGTTAGATATCTGAATGCTGAGCCAAAGGTCCCGGGTTCGATTCCCGGTGGAGACACAGCTTTTAATTGTGTTTTCAGTCTGGATCTGTGAGACGATTAATATCGTAAGTCTCCAGAATGTGGCAACTTGTTATTGGGTGCGTATTAAATTAATATTTGACATAGTACCTGTTAGTTGCCCGAGTAACAATATTAAATAAATAAATAAATAAAAAAAATCCTCGTGAAATTAAAAAAGATGAAAAAAAATAAACCGACAAGTGCATGTGTTACAATAATTGTTGGGCTTAACTATTTGCAAAATGAATTATTTTTTATCCTGTATCTAATCAACTGTCATCCCAACAAAAACTATGTGTAATTTTTAAGTCAGTATATGGTGTGCCTCTGAGGATGCCAGCTGTTACTGGCGAAAGCGCTTAAGCAAATAATAATTCTCATTGTGGAATCTTACTGTGTTTCTTACTATTTATAATTATGAACTTCCACTGTGTCAACGAAAAAACCTTCAAGTTATTAAAAAATATATATTTGTATCATTAAATTGATCGTTTGAAACAATTTATAAATGAATAATTGATAACGTAATGAACAAGTATTTGAAATAATTGTCAATTTTGTGTTGATGTTTTTATTTGTAGCGTCATTAAAACGAGACTAGGTACCAGTTTCTTATTTTGCTTTGGTATATTTACTCAAATCTCCGAGTATCTTAATTAAAAGATATTTTTAATAATGGCCGAAATAAAAGCCGGAAGAGGTTTTTAAATTTCTTAACGGCGGCGACGAATGAAGACATTCGAGATATCAAAATTAATGCGAATATTCAAACTGCCATCTCATAAAAATATGGAAGAAGCGTTATTATTTAAAGGCGAAGCAAAACAATACGAGAAAGCAGAAAATGTACGTGTTTTATGCCGTTCATAAAAAACGACAATACAGTGAGTTCCATCAGTGTTTAACTGTTAATAGTCTGCAGAAGACGCAAACAAAAGATTATAATGCGTCCACGTTATCATAACATTAATTCGCCGTGTAGTCCAGGATATTTCTCCAAGGGTGTTTTTGTTTGGAGAAACGCGGAAATTAAACCTATAAAGTCTCGAGTCTATTGTCTACCGAAGGCGCCCCTGTCATATAGTTGCAAACACTTGCATTTGGCACAACTCTGGCTAGATTGTATCCGGTGGTGACAATAAACAAGGGTGAAAAATTATGGAATATTCCCTTCTCCGTTTTATAAAATCTATTTTATTTTATACGTCAATCGGATCTTATGATAATTCAGTTTTTATGAATCTTATTCCATCGAAATTTTGTTATATTTCATTCATAGCATCTGAATTTAAATTTGAATTATGTACATTCACAGTATCTGAATTTAAATTTCAAGTTTGTGTATATTATGTAAGGAGAAATAAATTATATCAGGAGAAATTTATTTAAATTAAGTTCTCACGATAAACCGATACGCCACTCTGAGTTGGAAATACTGGTAAGTTGGATGAAATCGCGATATGGCAATAAATTCGCCATTTGGGAAGGGTGCAAGGAAGTGTTTATTATTATAAGTCTGGTAAAACGGTGGAATTAAAATCATCATGATAACTCATATAGTACTCCATAAGATAATAATTTTATCCATGATATGGGTTATCTTGAGGGTTTTATTTAACCGTTTGACCAGACTTGCCCTAGGTGTTTTCCTATTAAAATGTGCAAGTATCTCTTAGCTATTTATACTTATTGTAATAAACGAGATCTATTTTATATGCAGATTATATACCACGCGGCTTTGTATGCTTACATTATTATATATTATTTAACAGCGCGACGCTTTGTTTTTTTTCATATTCCATTTATCTATACTGCGTAACTGGATGTATAACTTCAAAAACCGATTCGACCCGTAATCCTGTGGGAAAACGCTGTATGGCAAAAGTACCAAATTCTTTATAACTGCGTAAGTAAAAGTTTGAAAGATAAAACAAAAAGGAGGCAGTTTTCACTTTATTATTTACAATGAATTACTGACATCAATGATAAGTAACAAACATTTTCTTCATATAATATAGTAGTATTTTTGACCGCATGAAATGTATGGATTAAAATAGGTTTTTCATACAGTTATGTAGTGGAGATGAATGGTCTATGCTTCTTGCCACAGCGTTACCAACATGACATCGTAAACACTCTAAAATAATTGTAATTTTTGATAAATATCTGTTCATAAAATGGGGTTTTAAAAAATTGTGAATCGAATAATTATCATTCGAAAGATACATTTTCAAAGAAATGAGCATTCAATCAATCCTATTTCGAACAATTTTTCTGTCACCGTCAAACATATATATGTATGTTTATGGTTAGTTATTATATTTTCTTACACATTGTTATTTTATTTTTATTTTATTTTATTTTATTTTTCATTTGTTTGGAAACTTAACAGCTATATATTTATAATACTTAATTTCAAATGAGAATACAAAATAAATAGCCAATTATAAAGTTTCACATATTTAAATTATTATACATTATTAATGTTGGGTAGTCATTGTAAGATGGTGAGTGTATGTGGGGGAAAGGGAAGGGTAATGGATATAGGAAAGCGTTGATAAGGAAGTGATGAATGTTTAAGGAAAGTAGGTTTGATTTTTAACCAGTAATATTACCAATAACTGCGCGTAATTGGCGTTTCATCGATGTCTGTGTGGAGTTAAATATATCAGGTTGGGGGTCAAGACTATTGTAATAATTTAAGCATCTGTTGACATAATTATTCTGTGCGTAATTTGTTCTGCAGTATGGTGTATAGAAAAGGTGATTTTGGCGTGTTGTTTTCATGGGGCAGTTGAAAGAAATTTTTTGGAGTAGGTAAGAGCTGTCTACAAGGTTATTAAGTATTTTATAAAGCAGATAGACATCGGATATCTTTCTTCTTTTTTCAAGTGATATAAACCCATGTAATTTTAAAGATTGGTCATAATCATGGCGGTAAATTTTTTTTCTAAAATTAAGCGTTTTAACAAACCTTCTCTGAATCCTCTCAATTCTGTCGATGTGAATATTGTAACTAGGGCTCCATACGGTTGATGCAAACTCCAAATGACTTCTAACGAAGGCATTAAATAGAAGAACTAGCGAGGTTGTTTCTTTGAAGGATTTGGTTATTCTTTGTATGAAACCCAAGTTTCTGTAGCTTTTATTTACGACAGAATCAATATGAGGAATAAATGATAGTTTGTTATCAAGGATAACGCCTAGGTCTCTCGCTTCGAGTTTTTGCGACAATATATTATTATTAATAGTGTAGTGAAATTTAATTACATTTCTGCTTCTTCTGTTATACCAGAATTATATGTAAGTAGTTTATAAATATAAAATAATATGAATAATGAATAAAAATAAAAAACTTAAATGATGTCTAGTTTAAGATTTATATAATGTTTTTTTTATTGGTAACACATTGGACTATTAACTTGTTTAGAGATGATTCCCGATCAAATTTATACGAAATCCAAAAAAAATATTCTTAGTAAAATCATTAACAACTAAAATTATGAAAAAAATATATTTAATTTAACGTTCTACTTAAATTTTTCGCAAACGCGACTCCCATTCACCGGTATCGCTCTAAGCTGAGCATCGTCAGAATGGGCGTCATTAAAATTAAATATAATTTTTTTTTTATTTTAGTTGATTATGGAGTTTTATCAAGAAGTGACAAGTGACATTGAAAAAAAAAATAAAACCATTAAGTTTAATGTTTCAGTGAAGGTATATACATAGGTATTTTACTGTCATTTTTTTACGACAGTGAATATGGTTAACAATGAACTCAAAACGAAAATTACTGTTTTAGTTAAGATTTTTTTTAACTCAACGAACTTTGGTTGTTTGTGAATGCATAAATTTGGAATTTTTTGCTCCTCAAGCGGATACAATGGGAAGTTATGAATTTGCAATTTTTAAGGTTTATTTTTTTATTTCAGATTATCAACTAGTATTATGCTGGGATTATATTCTGAAAGTGTGCTTTGCATGTGATATGTAGGTACTATGTACGGCGTGTTTATTATTTTTTTCGATTATAAACTAAAGTCCTTTTTTGATTATTTTAAAATTTTACAAATTTGTAAATCTTATAGACGCTTAGTTCCCTTTAGATTTTAAATAATATCTGATCAATGCTTCTAAATTGTTTTAACTGTCAAATATTTCAATGTGACCCCAAACTCAGGAAACTTAAAATTTATTATTTTTATTATAAATTGCTAAAAAGGCGTATCACTTTTATAAAAAGGCGGCCTTGATGGCTCAGTTGGTTGGGTATGTGATTGCTGATCCAAGGGTTCCGGGTTCGTTTCCCGATGGAGACACAGTTTTTATATATGTTTTAGTCTGGATCTATGAGACGATAATTGTCCTAAGTCTCCAGAATGTGGCAACTTGTTATTGGGTGCGTGTTAAATAAATATTTGACATATGTAGGACCTGTTAATTATCAAGTTAACATTATAAAATTTCTAAATCAAAAATAATTTTACAAACTCTGTTCACGACAATACTGGAAATTTCCCATACAATATTTGAATCGATTGTGGAGTGACATGTCAGTGAGGAGTATAGCGTTGGCCGCAACCCACTCGTTTTTAATAGCGTGCGGTGAAGTTCTTTATTTAGGCGTGTTTGTCTCCGTTGTAAAAAAATATATATATATATATATATATATATATATATATATATATATATATATATATATATATATATATATATATATATATATATATATATATATATATATATATATATATATATATATATATATATATATATATATATATATATATATATATATATATATATATATATATATATATATATATATATATATATATATAAACTCGAGGACAAAGTTTGTTAGGAATTTTCGAAAGCATGATATTATTGCCTTAAAATATTCCTTCTAAATATTCTAAACAATAACAATGTGAAATATTTCATATCCGATATGGTTCAGGTGTAACGTGGGCAACTCCTAATATTGGGCAATCATGCCACTTTCCTGCTATAAAAATAATCACTTTATTGCCTCAAATTGCCCATTTATTAGAAATAAATTTGAACCATTTTTTCTCTCTCTCTTCCATCAAAGATTTAAATTATTTCAATAGGTTTTTTATGATTATTTTCACTCACGAGTTAACGAGTTTCGATCATTAAGTGTATTTAAATAATAAAAAAAATTTACAATTATAATGAAAAAATGAGCTAGTTTTTTTTAAATTTGATTTTAATGGTTTGTTTTTGTCGTTACCAATGTGAGCGCACCCTTATAATTTAGACAATTCAAGGTCGTTTCTGTGCTGACAAGTAGAATAATATATATTTGTTTCGACAAAGCTCATTACAACAAACAAAATAATAACACATTGTTTTGAAATATTAATAACACAATGACTCTTTATATCAATGGTGTGAATCAGGTTTAGGCATATTCATTGGCATAATACGAATTTGATATTAAAAAAAAGCAAGACCTTTTTTGATTCGATTAGGATGCGATTAGTTAAGGAGTATTAAAGTGGCTTTGTGTTTTTAACAAATAACATCGATTGTTTCGAACCTCACATAATTATTGTCAGTATCAATTAGGTTTGATTGATTTGAGCTTTGTTATGTTAGTAAAGATGCGCATAATAATATGCATAGGTCACAAGTTCAGAGCCAAAAGAATATTTCATTAATTATGACGAAAAAATTCTATACTTGGCAGTTAGAAAAAGTTAGGAATATACAGAGCTGATATAAAATACGACTTAGGCCAGGAGATTGGTACACAAAGTGAGGTAGAGCAGGGTGTATCCCAAACACATTCAATATTTAATTATAGGTATATAGAATATTAATGACACATTTATAAAGCAGTAAAAATATTTTGAATCCCTTTGTTAACAACATGTACCTACTTCTTGATATACATAAGTGTTGAGTATCAATTGTTTCATGTTTTATTCCGAAACCTTCCGAAAATATTCAAATATTTTATAATGTTCGTGGCACAGTCTCACGCGGTGTGTTCGTGGCACACCACAACAAAACCATTGCAAATAAAGATGCATATCTTTATTTGAAATGGTTCTTTTTTCCATATTTGTGCAAAACTGTAGCGATTAAGTTAAAAATATTACTTAATTAATTTGATGGGTGAATAACAGAGAGGCTACAAAACGGTTGCATAAAAAAAAACTAAATATGTAGATAAATATGTAAGTTTCCAGATTCAATATATGAAAATTATATCAAAAATATAAGTATCTTGAAATCGAACCGAACTACCATCCTTTATGAATATTTTCCTGTACTAAAAAATGGAGTCTGACACGCAATTATATTTGCCCGGTTATAACAATACATTTATTTTATTTTATGTGGAATGTGTTGTTTATTTATATTGTCGACATAACATGCGTTATAGTTAATTAAAGGAAATACATTACATACATAGATAATACAATTATTTTGATGAAATAAAATATTTAGTTAGTCAGAGGCGTATCGTGGTCTCCGATGTCCTGAATTTATTATTTAGTCAGTGGTAGCATTTCATTAAGTCTGTCACGCGATTTCAAATATGCCACCTTGTACAAACAAAACTTGTGCCACTACACACATATGGGAGGTGGTCATTTTTTGTCTATATTATTAATGCAACAATGTGAAAATGCTTTTGGATAAGTGGAGAGTAATTGAGAACGAGACGTGAGTATATTTCATTTGGAAAGAAAAATGGAAACGTCAGTTACGCCCCTGTGGGAATATATTATTTTCCCATATTAAAAATAAATATTATTTCTTTATACTTACAATCTTTAATTTAGTATTGGCAACACTATTAATTTTCGGTTTTTCGTTTTTATTAGTAGTTTTTTTTGATGTTTGACCGATATTAATATTTCAAATTATTTCTATTTAAGATATGAACTTACCTACTATGATAATCTATATTCTTACATACACATATAATAATGGATGTTGGTAAATTTGTATGTTTGTAAGCGATGAACTCCTATACTGTCCAGTCCATCCGATTTCGTTGAAACTTTGAGAATTTATTCAACGCACACCGTTGAAGGCTATTGCATTTAAATTATTTAATTTATTTATTTGATATCTCACACAGAAATTGATCTATTCGGAACCACAATTAAACTTCGGGGATTTATTCAGGGTAAAATAGAAAAGATTATAACTTATATAAAAATTATTTATAATATACACTTAACGTAGTTTACACCACTTAACTATGAGTACTAACTTCTACCGGTTTCAAAAACTTTAAATGTTTTCTTCGTCAGGAAGACTTACGTACTGAACGTACTGAGTACGTAAGTCTTCCTGACGAAGAAAACATTTAAAGTTTTTGAAACCGGTAGAAGTTAGTACTCACAGTTAAGTGGTGTAAACTACGTTGAGTGTATATTATAAATAATTTATAATGTCGCCACAAAGTTATTTTCCTAACATTAACGATTTATATAAAAATTACTCAAAAATAATAAAATATACACAACTTTATATTTTTTTCTTCTTTAATTTTTCTAATTTTAATTAATTAGAATTGGAAATTTTCTAATTATAATTAAAATAAATTGATTAAACTTAGAAGATTTTAAGTTAAATCAATTTATTTGACATCACATGGAAGAATTTACGAAAAATTGTCTATTTGGAAGGCATACATTCAACGATTTAGTGACGTTTAAACGATTTTGTACAGGAAAATATATAATAGGCAGAATGGTCTAAATGGACGCAAAGGACTGCAGGGAATGAATGGAATGAAAAGGGACGGATGAGACTCGAAGGAGACGGAAGCGATAGGAAATTCTGAATTATAGATAAGAATCACAAAAAAAGAAAACATACATATACATACGAGGTAATAATTATGCAGGTAAGACAAAATCTGCCGGGTTTTATTACATTTTTTTTTAAATGCTGAAATATTGTCATATTATGGTGTCCATAGATAATTTCACGTCGACTTTTCAACTGGATAATAATATTTACAGAAGCTTAACGATTCTACCGATGCATGCATTTACTGCTTCATTCACATTCACACAACGTTTTGCTAGTTATTTTGAGGTTATTTCAAATCTCATTTACACTAAACGCGTTGATATTTCCAAAAGAATTAATGCATTTCTAATACGAAATCGATAACATCTATCAAATGTCCTGCGCGTATTATTAAAAGCTGGTCATTAAACAATACCAGATAAACGAAAATTAAATACCTTTTTGACATAATGTTCCAATTGATATAACCAAAAACGTTATTTAACGCTTTCATCTTTTGCGAATATTAATTTAGAAGCACAGAACATGAATTTATAATGTTTTTATATAACAATAAAGGAAATTTTACAAAAAAATTCAAAAATGTGCAAAAAAAATGTTAAAACAACTTGTTTGGCTTATAAATTGCTATTCAATATTGTCAATAATTGATTAATTACCAAAAATAAATGTACTGCGAGAATTATATATCTATACTTTTTTAGTCCTCGCAGGACGATATACCTAGATTCGTGTAGGTAAAAAAAATGAAGAATCAAAACAAACTGTCTTAATTATATTAATTTCAAATAGGTTTCTAATTATTTATTTATTTAAATTTTACATACACGGCCTCTGGGCCACTATAAAAAAGGTAAAAATAAAACATAAAACTCTTATAAAACAACACAACAATAAAAAAAACACAATAATTCATTAAAACACAAAATCTATCACACAAATATATATTTACTTATATAAATAAAATAAATAAATAAGTAAATAATCATACTACAAAAATACACATACAAATTTATCAAAAGTAAATAACGATTCCAGATGATTTTTTTTTTTTAAATAAAAAAATGAATATGTCCTTGTTAAACAAGTACATATACATCTTCCTACATTCCCTAAAATAAGCAAATAAATGCTTGTGCTATAGGTGAACGAAATCGGTCGAGGCAGGATTCGAACTCGCGACCACTGGATTACTAGCCCAGCGCGCTGACCGCTCTGCCATCGACCCATTTACTGATATACCTATTACACTCGCCGCCGTTGTTTCACATGGCCGGAAACAATAGTGGATTTAGTTCGTAGAATTTTCACCAATCCCGCCACCATTAGCCGTATGCATTTTCCATTTGCAATGAAAATAATTAAAGGATTTGCTGTGTAAAAAATAATGAAAATATAGGTACTCGTAAAAGAGTAGTTACGTATAAAATGGTAATGAAATTCAATGATTCCTGGAATAATTAATTTAAAACTAAAATAAACCATCTCTCTACCGAAAAAAAGTCATTTCTAAAGTATTCAAATTTAGTATGGGTAATATTCAGCATTTTCATTAAATGAGTTTGATAAATTATTTTTTATTTAAATATTTTATCATAGAAAACTTGATAATTCTTAAATGTCATTTTATTCGAAAATTCCTTATAAAATTTGTGCTCGAGTTTATGTACCTATATTTTTTTTACATCGTAGATAATCACGCCTAAATAAAGAACGTTATCGAAAGCTAGTAAAATCGTGTGGGTTGTGGCCAACTACCAAGTCACTAAAATGTATTCAAATTTTGTTTGGAAATTTTTTTAGTATTTTCATGTAAGTAATGAGTTAGAAAAATAATTTTTATTTAAATATATTACTACAGAAAACTTGCTTATTCTTCATTGTCATTTTATGAAAGTGATGTGGCTTTTTACAAATTTGATAATAAATTTTTCAAATTTGAAGTTTCCTGAGCTTGGAGTCACATTGAAATATTTCATAGTTAAAAACAATTGAAAAGCACTATTCAGATATCCTTCAAAATCTATGAGGTCTAAGCGAGTGTTAGATAGGTATACAAATTTGCAAAATTTGAATGAAATCAAATGAGTACTTGTCTATAATCGATGAAGTAAAATAAACATGCCGTACAAAGCACACAGCACATAGATACATTGTGATGAAGCTTTCAGAATACAATCTCATAATGATACTACATAGTTGATAATCTGCAATAAAAAATAGCCTTAAAAATTGTGGAATCATAACTTTCCACTATATACCCATGGGTTAGTCATCAATCGTTCTTGCTTTCACGAAGAGTCCTTAGTGTGAAAAGCAACGATTCTTAGTTAATATACATCGTTTCATACAATTTGTATGGCAGCATACACTACACTTTAACTATGGGGACTATAAATAGTTTGATACTTAATCTCCAAACATACAAACAATCATATAAATCATCAAACTGTTATATCATATGCGAGATAAGAAAAAGGACTGACCTCCACACTTTCATATCATGACATACCTACATGTATTGTAATCGTAGAATATAAAATATCTTTAAAAAAAATATAATCCCAATTATTTGGATTTAAGAGGGCGACTGCTGCCAGCGTAACTATTTTTCAATTTATATACCAACCATCATTATTACTAATCAAATCGTTTTGAAAAAAAAATACATGGTTTGGGTATTAATAAAGAAAAATATTTCTTATTTTTTGATAATGTTCTATATAAATTATATAGAATTGGGCAATACTTTTTATGTAAAGTTGTCTAATGTCGAGAACCTCAAATTCTTTAAATATTAATTTTGATGGGTACCTATAAATATATTTTTTTTGTTAATAACTCTTAAAATAGCTTTTTGTGCAATGTTTTCATGTATGTATATGTACTTATATTATATGTAAATGTATGAATACACAAACAACAGAATAGACAATAACATAAAACTAGCTCACCTTAGCACAGGCTATGCCTAGTGAGGGGGCAACTAACAAAAGATACAAACAAAAAGAGATACATTAACAATAAAATCACAACTGTAATAATAAAATGTTATTTATTAGATATTAAAAGCTAATATTGATTTTCAAGGTTTATATAATATTTTAAAAAACGTAGTGCAATATATTTGTGCATTTATGTTTCAGGATTAGTAAAGAAACCTAATAAACATTAATTTTCCATTTAGTGCCATTGCGAAACAAAACATTTTTTGTTTTCTGTACTAAAACTGAAGCATTAATGCAAATGTCAAGATATATTTTAGATATTCTTGTATTCTTTAATTTAAAAAAATATATATATTGCATTGCTCTTCACCTTAATTTTTTTTAGAAATGCCATAATTGGGGTATGCTTATTATTTTTCTACAAGAAATAATTAAAGAGTAAACTATTATTTTGTATAGATATCCAAACGATCTAAGTTTTTTTTTCAAAATGATTCGTTTGTAGTAATGATGCAATATCAAACTGAAAAAAATAGGTACGTTGGTAGCAGGCGCCCCCTTAAAGGTAGGTAGTATATGTATTATTTAACTATACATACTGTCGCCATCAACAATTGGATCTCATGTGTTAAATGCAACTAGAAAACAGAATATTGTTTCAAGAGTGCAATGATTTTTATCACATTTGTGAATAGTTTGTTTTATGGTATAAACCTCCTATTTTTAAGACGTCTAGTTGTTTCTTTCAATGAATTATATACTAGACACTTAACATAATAATCCGATCGATCTTTGCATTCTATTATTTCCTTGCAGAACCGTCTGTTGAAGTACTTTCTACAGCAAGTTCCGCATGTCAAATTATTGCAAGGCACGTAAAAATTGTACGAAAAATATGTAACTATGCATCGCCATTATTGTAGGTAATTTCATATTGGGTGACATTTTACTTCATAAATGCAACTCGCCGTTGCATTTTTACATTGACTTGTCAATGTCACTGATAATTGCCCCTTTGATAGGTATGGCATGCTAGAATGCAGGAATATATTTTAAACGATAATTTATAGGTGGATTATAAAATATTCCAATATGAATATGTCGCCCACCTTTATATTATAAAAAATAAATTGAAAATAAATAAATGTAAAGCAATTAGATGGGTCGATGGCAGAGCGGTTAGCGCACTGGGCTAGTAATCCAGTGGTCGAGAGTTCGAATCCTGCCTCGACCGATATTGCTCACCTATAGCACATGCATTTACGATTAATTTAGGATGTATATGTACTTGTTTAACTAGGACTTATTCGTTAAAAAAGAAGGAGGTTGGTTTTTTGACCAGAATATGAAACAAATTAGATTAGAAGACAACTAAATTAGTGTATAATACTATTGTTATTCTTCATATTATAAACTACTGCTCGTCCGTAGGTACTATTTATGAGCAATACAACGGAGAAAAAATACTTACAAATTATACAAAACAGAGCAATGCGGACAATTTTAAAATGCAACAGATTCACTTGAATCAAATACATGGTTGAGTAGTTGATGATGTTGACATTAAAACAGCAATTTTATTAAATGTGTTCATTTACATATAAATATTAAATAATGAACTATCACTGCGGTATTTGCAAAAAAAATGTTCTTTATAATTTCGAAGTTCACACCTACCCGACGAGAAGTCGGAGGGACTTTAGACTGCCTCAGACTAACCTGGCAGCTACACAAAATAATGTGTATTACAAAGGTTTTCAACTGTTTATTGATTTGCCAGAATGTGTGAAGGAAGCATCTGGTCTTGCAGCTTTTCGTCGCCTAGGTGTTGAATTAATCCAATTTTTTCTCTATTGAGATATTAAAAATCTCCCGACCAAGATAATATTCCAATGTTTGCGTATATGCAACTATTAAAATATTCGATAGTCAATATTGTATTGCATATGTTTACACTGATAAAAACATTTGATTTAAAAATCAGAATCACGGCGAGAAAGTCCTTATTCTCTATTTCTTAACAGTTTTGATGTAATTCGTGTTTTTATGGAATATAGTGGGTAATTGTGAATTCGCAATTTTTAAGGTTATTTTTTTTTGCAGATAATCAACTAGTATCATGCTGAGATTGTATTCTGATAGTTTTATCACTATGTAACTGGGTGTGTGTGCTGTGTAGGTACTAGGTATGTACGACGTGTTTATTCTACTTTATCGATTATATTAGTTACCTAATATAGGTAATCGATATTTTTCAAATTTGAATAGATATCTAATACTCGCTAAGATTTTGATGGACATCTGATCTTAGGGAACTTAAAATTTAATATACCTATTTATTTTCAAATTGCTTAAAAGGCACATCACTTTCAGAAAATGGCATTGAAGAGATATCAAATTTTAATAAAATATTTACTAACTCATTACTAACATGAAAATACTAAAAATAACAAAATAATGAAAATACTTTGTAGTGACTTGGTAGTGAGGAGTATACCGTTGTCCACAACCCACTAGTTTTTACTACCAGCGGTAACGTTCTTTATTTAGGCGTGATTATCTCCGTTGTGAAAATATATATATATATATATATATATATATATATATATATATATATATATATATATATATATATATATATATATATATATATATATATATATATATATATATATATATATATATATATATATATATATATATATATATATATATATATATATATATATATATATATATATATATATATATATATATATATATATATATATATATATATATATATATATATATATATATATATATATATATATATATATATATATATATATATATATATATATATATATATATATATATATATATATATATATATATATATATATATATATATATATATATATATATATATATATATATGTTATATTTGATGTTTTCACGGGTGAAATATGTTATAATATTTTTATCTCGGTTTTCCCGTGTCAGTAGGTCTTGACTAAGACCATTTGTCTTCCGACGTTTCGCCTGAATATCACCAGGCATTTTCAAGGACTTAACGAAAAGCACGCGCGCGACACACGTCTACTCACACTGAAAGCTCACCGTCAAGACTGAAAGTTCAGTGTGAGTAGACGTGTGTCTATATATATATATATATATATATATATATATATATATATATATATATATATATATATATATATATATATATATATATATATATATATATATATATATATATATATATATATATATATATATATATATGTATATATATATATATACATATATATATATATATATATATATATATATATATATATATATATGTTATATTTGATGTTTTCACGGGTGAAATATGTTATAATATTTTTATCTCGGTTTTCCCGTGTCAGTAGGTCTTGACTAAGACCATTTGTCTTCCGACGTTTCGCCTGAATATCACCAGGCATTTTCAAGGACTTAACGAAAAGCACGCGCGCGACACACGTCTACTCACACTGAAAGCTCACCGTCAAGTGACTCGTAGCGTACAAGATGGCCGCTTATGTCAAATATTGTTAGCGCGACGTGATTGGCTCCTTGTGACACGCCCACCTGCTGTCGTGTTCGTTGGTAATAATATTTTATCATTTTTTTTGTGTTGTGATTTATTGTTAATTTTAGTTGTGACATTAATATTATTATTGTTGTGTTTTGGGGTTATTTTCGCTATGGTATTATTAATATTATTATTGTATTGTTTGTCATATAAAATGTTCTTCCAGGTACTAGGCAAACGAACTCCGTCGTCCCGATTGTTCATTATATCCCTTCTCTTATATATTTCTATAGCTTCCCTGTAAATTCTGAGAGGTTCACTGTTTAAACTAAACATGTCACAACTAAAATTAACAATAAATCACAACACAAAAATAATGATAAAATATTATTACCAACGAACACGACAGCAGGTGGGCGTGTCACAAGGAGCCAATCACGTCGCGCTTACAATATTTGACATAAGCGGCCATCTTGTACGCTACGAGTCACTTGACGGTGAGCTTTCAGTGTGAGTAGACGTGTGTCGCGCGCGTGCTTTTCGTTAAGTCCTTGAAAATGCCTGGTGATATTCAGGCGAAACGTCGGAAGACAAATGGTCTTAGTCAAGACCTACTGACACGGGAAAACCGAGATAAAAATATTATAACATATTTCACCCGTGAAAACATCAAATATAACATATATATATATATATATATATATATATATATATATATGTATATATATATATATATATACATATATATATATATATATATATATATATATATATATATATATATATATATATATATATATATATATATATATATATATATATATATATATATATATATATATATATATATATATATATATATATATATATATATATATATATATATATATATATATATATATATATATATATATATATATATATATATATATATATATATATATATATATATATATATATATATATATATATATATATATATATATATATATATATATATATATATATATATATATATATATATATATATATATATATATATATATATATATATATATATATATATATATATATATATATATATATATATATATATATATATATATATATATATATATATATTGTCACGTTACGTTATAAATACTGGCTAGGAATTAGATAAAATTAAATAATTTATATATTTTTTTAAAACTGACACACTGAGTTATTTTGCAAACTAGCAACATTTATCGTTTGACCGCTTAAATAGGATTGTCATTCCGAAAAGGCGCTTTTTCTTAATAAAATTGTTGTGTTAACGAGTCACAGCCATTTATAAGATGGCGGGTGACGTTATTTAATTAAAAATAGTGAAACGGGAAAATGGGTAAGTCCTTTCGATATTTTATTACATTCAATATTTGTGGTAGATCGTGAATTGATACAGTTTATAAACGTAAATCATTCTTCTTTTCATAGGAAAGTCTAATGTCAGATTTCCCATTATTCCCACCCGTTTTATTTTTTGTCCTGTCCTTCGTCGTTTCAAGTCAATTTGATTTACGTACCACGTTTATTTCGTCCTGTTTCGTTCATGTTTTGTATTGGTACATGACATCTTGTTTGAACATCTGTAATTTATCATGAGACAACTCATATTGATTGTATATCAATTTTTATCGACGAGAATGTGACCATGGGAAGTAAAAATTATGAAAAGTTCTATTAAAGATGACTGTGAAAGGAAGATTATAAATTTGGATTTTAACTGAGGATTTACTTGAGGGATGACATTGAGAGGATTGATTTCATGTTAATCTATCCAAAAAGGAAATATTTAGAAGATTCGACGTGATATTGAAGTTTGGATTGTTCATATGATGATACCATTCACTAGGAAGAAACTCTGTACTAATTGATTACCACAATATAGATTTCAGAATATTAAAAATTCATTCACACTTCATTCATCTCTGAAGGGGTGAATTTTGATGTATAAAGTTCACCGTATGAAGAGTGATGATGACGTCCTTGACTCATCCTGGATTTCTTTATTTGTTGTATTTGAAATTAATAAATTATAACATTTAGTAGGATTTAGATTGCGACGAGCGTAGGTAGAATGATTTTATTTTTGATTGTCTATCGGTGAATTATCAATTTGTGATAAACTTATTATCAATTCTCATACTTATTATTAGTTCGGTTTATTTAACATTCCAATATAAAGAGAATTCTCTTTTGACGATTTAAATCTTTTGATATTTTATATTTTCAAGTAATTTACATTCTTAATTTTACTTATATTATTTAAGAGTTAACAGCCTTAATATTTTAGTTAATATTCATATCTTTTATTTAAATTATAATAACTTCATTCATGAGATTGAAACTAGTAAACTTGTACAATACTTAATATTAAAAATAAATGTTAATTTGTTCTTAAAAACTTTGTCTTTATCTCAAGAATCCTTGCAACAAATCTATTTCTTTAAATTTGATCTTAATTATTAATATAATATTTTTTTATAAAATTATTTTATTTTTTTATTTGGTCTCATTCAAGTTTATGACGAGATAGAACCCCTGAGAGTCATTGTAAGCACTAGTTATGACAGCAGAGACTTTTGCTTTTCTATCACTGAGCTACTGGTGAACGATGACAGTGGAGTTGGATCCTGTAATAGATCAGGCTCTCCAAAACCACTGCCTCGCAATATATATATATATATATATATATATATATATATATATATATATATATATATATATATATATATATATATATATATATATATATATATATATATATATATATATATATATATATATATATATATATATATATATATATATATATATATATATATATATATATATATATATATATATATATATATATATATATATATATATATATATATATATATATATATATATATATATATATATATATATATATATATATATATATGTTATAATATTTTTATCTCGGTTTTCCCGTGTCAGTAGGTCTTGACTAAGACCATTTGTCTTCCGACGTTTCGCCTGAATATCACCAGGCATTTTCAAGGACTTAACGAAAAGCACGCGCGCGACACACGTCTACTCACACTGAAAGCTCACCGTCAAGTGACTCGTAGCGTACAAGATGGCCGCTTATGTCAAATATTGTTAGCGCGACGTGATTGGCTCCTTGTGACACGCCCACCTGCTGTCGTGTTCGTTGGTAATAATATTTTATCATTATTTTTGTGTTGTGATTTATTGTTAATTTTAGTTGTGACATTAATATTATTATTGTTGTGTTTTGGGGTTATTTTCGCTATGGTATTATTAATATTATTATTGTATTGTTTGTCATATAAAATGTTCTTCCAGGTACTAGGCAAACGAACTCCGTCGTCCCGATTGTTCATTATATCCCTTCTCTTATATATTTCTATAGCTTCCCTGTAAATTCTGAGAGGTTCACTGTTTAAACTTGCTATTATTTTTGAATGGTCAAAATCTATTGTATGTCCTTCTGTGAGCGAGTGTTGTACAAGTGAGGATGTAAGTTTTTTGTTTCTCATGTCGACTCTGTGCTCCGCTATTCGTGCTCCGCTATTCGTTTGCCTAGTACCTGGAAGAACATTTTATATGACAAACAATACAATAATAATATTAATAATACCATAGCGAAAATAACCCCAAAACACAACAATAATAATATTAATGTCACAACTAAAATTAACAATAAATCACAACACAAAAATAATGATAAAATATTATTACCAACGAACACGACAGCAGGTGGGCGTGTCACAAGGAGCCAATCACGTCGCGCTAACAATATTTGACATAAGCGGCCATCTTGTACGCTACGAGTCACTTGACGGTGAGCTTTCAGTGTGAGTAGACGTGTGTCGCGCGCGTGCTTTTCGTTAAGTCCTTGAAAATGCCTGGTGATATTCAGGCGAAACGTCGGAAGACAAATGGTCTTAGTCAAGACCTACTGACACGGGAAAACCGAGATAAAAATATTATAACATATTTCACCCGTGAAAACATCAAATATAACATATATATATATATATATATATATATATATATATATATATATATATATATATATATATATATATATATATATATATATATATATATATATATATATATATATATATATATATATATATATATATATATATATATATATATATATATATATATATATATATATATATATATATATATATATATATATATATATATATATATATATATATATATATATATATATATATATATATATATATATATATATATATATATATATATATATATATATATATATATATATATATATATATATATATATATATATATATATATATATATATATATATATATATATATATATATATATATATATATATATATATATATATATATATATATATATATATATATATATATAAACTCGAGGACAAAGTTTCTAAGGAATTTTCGAAAACATACATTATTGCCTAAAAATATTTCTTAAACAACAAAATGAATTATTTCATATATGAAATGGTTCAGGTGTAACGTGGGCAACTCCTTATATTGCGCAATTATGCCACTTTCCTTGGTAGTGAAGAGTATTGCGTTGACCACAACCGACTCGTTTTTCTTAGTGTAACTATACCTAAAGGTTTGATATAAGTTGTTCCCATATATTTTACTTTAAAACAAAAAGCTAACCGTTTTCATGTGTTTAGTGGTCTATGTGTGTATATAATATGTGTACTGGTGTGTGTGAAAGTGGAAACTTAAGCTGCACCCACACCATTTATTTGTTCTGTGGATTGTCTAAATTGATTTACACTGTTTCGACAGTGCACAGCACCATATTGCTAATCCAATTGAAAAGTATGGTTTTCGGCTACACTAAGCGACTGCTGTATCTACACTTTGTACAACCATAGATGTATGTATAGGATACTTAAGAAGAATATTTCGATACATGTATGTACTGTACACCTTACGTTGAACATGGAAAAATATATACCGTCTTACTTATAAATGTTATAAATGTATTAGCTGTGAGGCACCGGCTTAGAATAGTGCTTCCACTCTTTTCTATTATTGTTTTCGAGTGTCCCGTAAGAGCCGGGTAATCGAAAATACAACAGGCAACAATTACAACATCTCACATAGTTCAGCAATGAGGTTCACCACCCATTCTAAATATAGTGCATTTTGAGGTGAGACGAGACTGGTGTGTGGGTATACACAGATATGTTGTGCTCCCTTTTATAAGGCAATGCACACCCACACACCTTTCGCTGGTTACCCCACATTGTGGGATATGCCGTGATGGTATGAATGAATGAATGAATGACTTATAAATGTAAACTATCTACCTATAGTACTTGCTAATAAAGCGTGAATAACGAAAAAGTTATAAAGCGTTCGCCTTAATTTCATATACCTACGTGAAGTAAGG
Organism: Molanna angustata; assembly: GCA_963576475.1. NCBI lineage: Eukaryota > Metazoa > Arthropoda > Insecta > Trichoptera > Molannidae > Molanna > Molanna angustata. Next base: position 20,835,443 of record OY754978.1, on the reverse strand, counting down.
ACAGGTCGCAAATATTTCAAAATGGCGGATCTTTTACATATGTTCCGACGCATATTTTAGATTGACAGAAAATTTTAATACTTTTAACGATTTTCCTTGTTATTCTTCATCGCAATCGTGTTTAATTTGACTTAACACGGCACAACTCGGTGTTTGTTTTCATTTTCTATGTCAGTTAACCAGAGATTACATGCATTTTTCTATTTTTTGACATCTGTAAAGCCAATACGGCCGAATGAAAAATAAATGAGGGTGTTCGTAAACAAATTAGTGAACTAGTAAGTCATATTTTAGTGTGCGTTTATAAGTAAGATTTTTTAATATGGATATAAAGACCGACAGCAACTCGGCGAATTCAAGGAGGAATGATGCAGACCTGTTACTAAACAAACACATTATCCAATACCCTAACGAAAGGGTCCCAGGTTATAACCTTCCCCGAAAAGTTTGGATTCAGCAAAACCGAATTCGTACAGGTCAACGAAGATGTAACTTCCAAATGTGGAAATGGGGATAAAGGGATTCTCCGGAATGTGACTGTGGAGCAAGAAACCAAACTATCCAGCATCTGTTAGAGGAGTGCCCGATACGGCGGTATAAAGGAGACTGGGTGAACATCCTGCTTAGGGCGACTCCAGAAGCTGTGAAATGGCTGGCCGAACGGGAGCCAAGAGTGTAGAAGGAAAATACTCAATGACGCAGCCAAAAGTGCAGGAAAAGCCGTAGCCATACAAAAAGTAAAGTAAGTATACCGATATTAACTATTTTAGTCTTGCTTATCTAGTTGCGCTTTAAATAAGTTATTAACGAAATCTAATAAGTAAGACCGATAGTGATCAATGGGAAAAGTTACGCAACTACATATTTTACATTCTTGTGTTTTATGCGTTGCTGGCCACTGTCAAGAGACGCAAAGCCGCGTGATTTGGCCACATATTCTTGGTGATATATATGCCCTATCACAACTTATGGTGGAGGCAAAGATAGAGGGAAGACGGAGTGTGGATCGTTAAAGAATATCGTGGCTTATAAATCTCGGGATTCTGAGAACTGAGAAGTGGTTCGGGATTCTGAGAACGGCGTCACTTATAAGGTTGGCGCAAGATCGGTTTGAGTTTGGTGTGATGGTCGCCAACCATCTTTGGAAGCGGCACAACAAGAAGAAGAATGTTATTTTGTATGTTTCTATGAAATAATATTTATTAAAAAAATAGTCTGACCGTCTGATAAAAAAGTATATAAGGCTGATAAAAGAGGAACGAAAAGTAGAAGTACGCCAAGGAAAAGATGGCATGATCACATAAACAGAATTTTGATAGATGGAGACGTTCGAAATAAGAATAGCCGATGAGCGTGTATGAGACGATGCATGGACGTGAACGAAGCGAAAAATGTATGTCAAGAGAGAGAAGTCTGTCGTTTGGTTTCTCTCTGCCTATTCCAAATAGTGAAAGGGCGTGATGGTATGGTATGGTACATAATTTTGTGGGACGCTTTTTTGATTACAGTTCAGTTTTTTTGCAGTTTTGAAGCAAACATTCTTCATTCGGAAAGAGGAAGAAACGTAACTATTAGACAGGTACAATGTCAAATAATAATTTAACCAAGTCGCCATATTCTGGATTCTTTTGAAACTAATCGTCTCACAGATCCAAATTGAAAACACAATTAAAAACTGTCTCCGCCGGGAATCGATTACGGGACATATGGTATAACTGAATGAATTTCTCCACATAAAATATTCAATTCAATGAGAATTTATTACAAGGTTTGTAGCTCGCTCTATTTTTTTTAAATATTCCTGTTGATTTATTTTAAATAAGCTCACCTACATTATATTTACGGATGCACTTAACTCACTTTTAGTAAGGATATGAGTTTTTAAAAGTGGCGAGACTCCCCGCCCCAAAGGTAGGTTAGAGAAGCCGCTACATCGCCTGCATAACACAACCTAGTAAATCAAAGATTTTTAAAAGCTCACCGTAGTGCCTTAAAGTTATGGAATACACATCATAAATGTCGGGCCTTAAATTTATAACTTCAATATAATGGGAAAATTTCGCGGGGGGAGAATTATTATTGTGAAAGCTTTTAAAAATGAAATTTTCTTGAATGGATCGATTTAGAAAGTTTTACATATTCCATGTTCAACATATTATTGTCATTGCCGAGTCAATGAATGCCTCTATTTCCTTTCAATGAAACAAATAAGAGTTAGGAATCCTTTTACGAAAATTGAAAAATATTCTGTATGACTTGAGCAAAAAATAAAAACTGGATTTAAAATTATCAATTTATAAGGCCAGTTTTTGTCTATTTTCTATTATTTTTGATGCAATCAAAGCTATATGTTTAGAATTGTAACAGAATCTTCAACAGAGAATGGATAAAACTTAAAGATCTGGTTACCATCATAAATAAAACTATACCTACCTACAAAAATACAGCGCGAGGTAGAGTACTATTTGAAAAAAGGAGCATGATTTTACTAAAATGAGCAAAAAAAGCATTTACGAATTATAGAACCATTTAAGAAACATGAGATTTATCATAAGAACCTCGGTGGAAGCTCATGATGGAAAATCTCTTCATATATTGCCAATTTTTTTTTTGACTATGAGTTGTATCATCACCACCATCTGGTGGTGATGGTTGTATCCATACCATATTTGTGTTATTTTTAAACAACTCTAGCAAATAAAGAACAGTATTAATAAACTATTTTTTTATTTAATGACGTCATGGTATTTCATCAAGAAACGTTCGTCGATATATAATTAAGAGAATTTGTAAGAAAATAAATATTAAATGTGATCGATAGATTCAGTAGTAAGTTGCGTATAAAAAGATAAGCTAGATATTTATGCATTGTCCCAAAGTAATAATATAGTGTTTTGAAATGTTCATATTCAAACATTTCCACAGACAGTAAATAAAAAAAAATGTTCCACGGAATTCGGAGTCCGGAAGAATTTCTCGGGTTAATTTTCTTTTCCACCAAAAAAAGACATATAATTCATCCATGTTGTGTAATTGTAGTTGTTTCAGACAAAATAAAATGGAAACATTATATTTCAACACATTTGTATAAGAAACATAAATGTTTGGCACAATTTTCGCAAAATCTGTTGGCCACAATGAGGAGACAATAAATTATTGCGAAAGAGTAAATTTATACAACAGTAAATATGTTACCCTACAATGCGATAAATTTAGAATTATTTGCTAGTGCAAAAGTATACCAGGGAATAACTAACTTATAGAAACAATTCTTACCCTCTTATGTCTAACTTTTCATACTCCCTTATGTAAAATGATTTATTTTGATATTTCAACAAGGGAAATAAAACTTTTTTTTAACGAAAATTTGCTCAGGCATACAAATGTATCTCTCGGTGAATTTAAAGACAGTAAAATTAACAAAATCACTTAAAATTTATTGAAAAACTATTTTTGTATACTTATAATTATCACAACAATATCGAATATGAATTGTTTCTCTGTAAAATCATTATCTACTCAAATGTGTCGCAATTGGTATTTCATATTCATTCTATTGAAGTACTAAGCGTTTATTTTCATGTGTTATCAGCAGGATTATTTTATTTATTTCTTTACTTAGTGTACAATAATGTGTACAATGAAGGGTTTATTGCCATAAGGCAATTCTTCCAACCAACAAAAACAACGTGAGGCTATAAATAGTGTAATGGTAGGTACATTTAATTTCTAACAAAAACATACAGATAAATAACAACGAAACATTATTAATTTAATGTAAATCACAGCAACAAAGAAAAAAAGAATATTATAGAGGTTGTGGGAGGAGAGAGAGGGTGAGATTGATTGTCAATTAAGAATTAATCCAACTGTCGATTCGTTCATGAGAATTCAATTCTCTGAATGAATCGACATTATCCAACTGTCGATTTGTTCAGGAGAACTTTGTTCTCTTAACATATCGACAATGTTTCAAGCCAGGATACGCGAGAATTGTATGCAGAGGTCTACTTTGTTCACGGCTTTTCCAACTTTGAAGTCAAAATACGCCAACTTAGAGGCTTCGCAGCATATATGTTCCATACACGGATTTACTCAGAATTTGGAGTAGAACATTTCGTGTGTCTGTGTGTCAGGGTGTGTGTGTCCCTTATAACTTTTGATCCGCTCAATTTACAGAGCCAAAAATTTCAGAATATATAAGAAGTTATAGGCCTAAAAAACTTTTATACTCAGAATTTTGAATTTTTGTTTCAGTCAGGGGTTATCAACTTTTGAATTTTTACTTTATTTTTCCATATATCTCAGAAACCTAGACCGCTGAAAATTGGTACAAATATAGACAAATACAAAATATCAAATAAGTTTTTTCAAAAAAATTACAGAGTTTCTCAAACATTTTTTATTAAGAAAAATATTTTTTTTATGATAAATTTATGAGTTTAACTGCCTTTATTTCCAATTTTTTTTTAAAATATCGAAAAAAGCCGAAACACCCCAACTAGATAATTTAATTTTCTAAAAAAATAGAAACATTGTATTAGCACATCTCAAACTTTTTTTAACAATTTTATAAAAATTGAATTTAGTGACGACATTGCTTCATACAATTTGTATAGCAGTCGCCTATACACAATATGTAAGAAGACTTAATAGTTTGATAGGTACTTAATATCCAAACATACATACAGAACCATCCTGTTGTTTTCATATTCCGGGTAGGAAAACAGGACTGACCTCCATACATTGTTAAAATTTTCAATAATTTGAATTTATGGGTTTATAGTTTGATTCTTATTCTTCAACTATACATACTATCGCTATCGACAGTTGGATCTCATGTGTTACATGCAACTAGTTAAGCCAAGATGCGTGTACGTAGGAAAATTTTGTATGGCGTAGTGGACTTTTTGCATACTAATAACACCAACGAGAGGCCTCGCAGCATATATGTTCCCGTACATGGATTTACTCAGAATTTGGAGTAGAACATTTTATGTGAGTTTTGTGTGTGTCTGTGTGTGTGTGTCCCCACCTTATAACTTTTGATCCGCTCAATTTACAGAGCCCAAATTATCTAAATATATAGACAATAATAAGCCTACAAAACTTTTATACTCAGAATTGTGAATTTTTGTTTCAATCAGGGGTTATCAACTTTTGAAATTTCGATTTATTTTTCCATATATCTCAGAAACCGTAAAAGCTAGAATACTGAAATTTGGTACAAACAAAGACAAATACAAAATCTCAATTTTTTTTTTTTTTATAAATTCCTGGGTTTCTCAAACATTTTTTATTAACAAAAATATTTTTTTCATGATAAATTTATGAGTTTAACTGCCTATATTTCCAATTTTTTTAAAAATATCAAAAAAATCCGAAACAATCCAACTAGATAATTTAATTTTCTATAAAAAATATTTACATTTTATCAGCAAATCTCATTTTTTTTTAATAATTTTTATAAAAATTGAATTTAGTGACGACAATGCTTCATTCAATTTGTATGGCAATCGCCTACACACAATATCTAAGAAGACTTAATTGTTTGATAATAATCTCCAAACACACATACATACATAACTTCATGCTGTTTTCATATTCTGGGTAGGATCAAAGAAGTGACTTCCATACTATCCTATCTTGACATACATATGTACATAGGTACATTTGTTGTATAGAAAATCAAATATCTTAAAATATAAAATAATTTGTATTTATTGGATTATAGTTTGGTACTTATTCTTCAAATATACCTACATACTATCGCTATCGACAGTTGGATCTCATGTGTTACATGCAACTAGTAGACATATATAACAGTTTTTGTTTTTTATGTCGATGACACGAAATGTACCTTCAGAAAAAAACTGATGAAACTAATGCAACATTTTTAAAGCTATATTTTTTTAAATTACTTAAATAAATTAATATAAGTAGAAATACTTATAATTTCACCTCTTTATACAACATACATATCACTTTAATAAATTGCTTTCCACATTAGAATCCACCTTATTAATATTTGTGATATAGATGGATATATTTTTTTTGTAGAAATTTTTGGTAGGTACCTAAATAAAACAACGCATTTATGGACTATCAATCTCAGGTTGCATTGGAAAATATACCTTCATACATACAGGAGAGCTTTCGAGAAAACATCGCATCTTAATAATAATAAGTTGTAGTATCTCTATAATATAAACTTTATATTTTCATTCCATCTTTATTAGTATTTATTGACTGACACACGACATTGAATGGTGTCGTATCAATATTATCTCTCCAGTTTATGGGTAAATAGATTTAGGAGAGTGTGTAGAGAAAACTTTCAATATACTACTAGCTGAGAAATTTATGGTTTGAAAATAAAGAAGTATGAGTTGTGACAGGGGAAAAACTTTGATAGGATTAGTGTGGGGTGTGTCGATGTAATACGGGGGTTGAGTCGAAAGTTAATCGAAACTGGGAGATTTTTATGCCGCCGCTGTGTGCTAAAATTCAAACAATATAACTAGACTTTTTGTTTGGGAAGGGTTGGTCTCTTTCAGCGATAGAAGGTACATATTATTCAAACTCAATTCGTTTTTGTCGCAGTTTGGTATTATTGTGTAGGATAATATTGTTTTTAATTTTTAATGAAAAATCGTTTTGACAAGAGAAAATTAAATACAAAGAGATACACTAGATAAGACAATGTCAATTAGTAGAAAACAAAACGAAAAACTTTTTTGTTTTTTTTTTAAATAAAGCCCTGGTAATATTTTACATTAAAAATGCCTACCTACATAATCCTACAATTGCCGGAAATTCATCCACCCCCGTTTAAATCATTATATAAAATGTACTGGTATTTCCAACAGCAAAATATTTTCATATAGGTATATACTTTTAAATTAGTTTTATTTTACTAATTAGAAGCCGAACCACTGGTACATAAGTTTGTAAGCTAATATGGGTTATTTTTTTGTTTGCGGAAAAGTTGCCAAATGAAGATGAAAAAAAAAATCATAAAACAATTATCTAAATCGGTTTTCATATTCCGTTTACGCATCGCACTCAGTGAAAAAATTGAAAAAGTCGCGCATTTTTAGCGTTTATTTAAAAAACTTAATTTATTGTAAAATAAAGCATCGAAGTCATTGTATTAAAATCATGCCTGAATTTAGGGTATCGTTCTTCTGGAGTGAATTAAGAAATATCTTTACCTGTTTCATATTCGTCAGTAAGAAATGTACCTATTCAAATTTATCCCAAGAAATAGGACCCATGCAGAACGTAATATGCACAGTTATACAGTTCATACTAGAAAGAAAATAACTCAATCAAAAAAAATTCAAAAGTTTTTTCGATTAAGTATACCTAATAATCATTATTGATGCATGAATTGATCGACTAAATGAATTAACTCTTAAAATAGTAAATAGTCGACTTAATAGTAAAATGTATATACCGTGCCGACCACAGTTGCACAGTTGGTAACACAGTTGGCCGTTCGGTTCCTGTGCGGGCGTCCTGGGTTCGATTCCCAGCAGAGGAGAAATTTATTTCTCACACTAATATTGCTTATCTGGGCTGAAAACACTGGTAAGTTGGAAGAAATTGCCATACGGCAATAAATTCGCCACTTGCGCAGGGAACAAGGAAGTGTTCATTATTATTATTATTATTATTTACTATAAAGTTATGTTCACATAGCTATATACCTTTATATCACAATAAATGTATACAGCTATGTGAACATATATGTGGGTTTATATGAATATCTATAATATGTTATATTTTTTGTTCGACTAAATGAATATGCTCTGAAAATAGCTCAATAGTAATGTAACATATTTGTATTTGATTTATTTGTAAGGAAATCTTAACGATAGACATAAGGCTTGTGAGATCCCAACTATTCCGTAAATTTTATTAAAAAAAAATAATAATAAAAAAATATAAAATATATATTTGCTTTGTTAAAAAACGCTTGTTTGTTCACAATTTGTTTATACATTACATGGCATGTAAAGTAGGTATGGTTAGGTTCGGTAAGGTTATTATTATTCCAATTTAAAACGCATTAGACTCAATATAAATCTAACAATTATATTAAATAAATCTCAAAGCAAAAAAGCTTGTGAAAGTGTTAATGCTCGCACTAATGTATCTTATTCAATTTTTTTTCATATCACAGCGATATAATAATATTTCTTTATGTCTGAGAAGATAGGAAGGAGAGGTGGTGTGTAGTATGGCGTGAATAGGAGTGAATTATGTACCGTGCAGTGGCGTAGTTTCGCCGCGAGCTATTCAATAAAATATTTAAGTTACATCTGATGAAGTGTATGTTATACACACCAACCTAATATTATACACTAGCAGCATTAATTGTCATCGTCTATTTTTTCTTTTTCATAAATATTATTACAATTTATTTTATTTCATTTTTTATTTTATTATTTACCTACCTTAACATATGGTCCGATGCTATTACATTACTCGCTGGTGACGTGCGAGTTAAATCGTCACACCCGCTTGATTCTCGAGCAATATGCAAAGGACAAGTACCTTAAACTTGGGATTCGAGTTGATAAATGTTAGAAATTAATATCCAGAGATTCGAGCAAACCAATTTTTAGGTACACAATACAAAAGTCCAACATTAGTTAGTTATAATTCGCCTGTCAATGGGAGGTCAGTTTTTTCCCGAAACTAGTCGCGTTTAACTAAATTTAAGTTGTTGTAGTAATTTAAATGACTTATTCATTATACAATTGGACTATGGAATACCACAAGGTAACCGTCGAAACAATTAATATTCTTCGAGCTGACAACATTATTTTTAAAATTTGTATGTTACCTACTATGTATGTTGGGATGTGTAGGTATATAATAGATCAATATATAAATTTCGGCTCTCATGCTAAAATTGTGGATAATAATTATGTACGTACTCTTTAAAACGAATATAAAAACACAAATATAGACTTATAAAGGGAAAAGACAACATATCTCAAAAATTGAAGAGGCTTTGTAAAGTTACAATAATGTTATTAAATATTATATAGGTCTATGATATAGGTAGGTACTAGGTGTTCTCTTGTGTAAAATATGTTATGTTACAAACATTTCCATATATTAGATTATTTTTATGAACGTTTTTGAAATGTTTTTTTTTTCAAATCAAACTTTTTTTTACAATTTTTGAATTAAGTGACGACATCGTTTCATACAATTTGTATGGCAATATACACTACACAACAATATCTACAGGACTCTAAAAGTTTGATACATAATCTTCAAAAATACATATAAATCATCATGCTGTTTCCTTATTCTGGGTAAGAAAAAAGGACTGACCTCCATAATATCCTATCCGTAGATACATACCTACATTTTTTGTGTAGAAAACAAAATATTTTGATTAATCAATAATTTTGTTTTATAGGTTTATAGTTTGGTACGTATTCTTCAACTATAGGTACATACGATCGCTATCGACAGTTGGATATCATGTGTTACATTCAACTAGTAATAAAAAAAAATAGTTCTGCATTGATTTCATTAGTGTATAATATTATATACCTGTTATATATAAAGGTGTTAATAGTCCCTCTCATTGTATCCAGCGATATACGTGTATATCACTCCTTGTACCTATAACTCTGAGATACTACAAACATTTTCTGAGGGGAATGCATCATAAAATATAATTACGTCTGTATACGTATCACATTTATGGTACGCACATATCCAACTCCGGAGAGATTTAGTTCAGTTAAAGGTAAAGTACACTTTAGTTGCAACTTTTGACACGATGGACAGTTTGATTTGTGTCTCACATTCCTCATTATAAGAAGTTCCATGCTTCGATTTGTTTATTTATTTTGCTCTTGTTTTACTTTATAATCTGATTGGTCGGAAGAAATTTTCTAATTTATTTATCGTATGCGTTAATCACATACACATCAAAACAAAACAAAGTTTAGATACAAAAATAATAGTATGTAATTAGCACAAGTAGGCTTGCTTGTCAATGTTTAAAATATAATTTGTCGCTGAGTCACTCAACAAGAAGAAGTCCTTGATATCTCCCGCGTACGCCCTGAGGTCACACTCGGACACAATGTGGTCCATGGTCTGTCTATCCGCCCCCCAGTCACATCTAGGGGAGTCCAACCAGCCACATTTGTGAAAAAAGTCAGCACATCTGCCATGTCTAGTTCGGATTCTATTTAAGGCTGTCCAGACTTTACGTGGTTGATCGAATCCCGGCGGTTTAATTGATATGCAGGGCAGGCCGTGGTTCACCGGGTCCGAGGCCTCCTCCCATCTGGTTCTCCATGTCTACATGATGGTAAAGTTGGAGTCATGTAGATATTTTGATTAATTTTCTAATGCCATTTAGCAATATATTTGTTTATCGAATATGTTTTATTTATCATATATAATCTAAGGTTTTATTGTTACATTGGATATCTGTGCGAAAGCAATGTCACCTCATATTATAAGTAATTTTGTTTTCATTGTATACAAACCATTTTCTTAATATATCTTCTTCTCCCTTGCTATATTCTAACTCTGTCTGTGCCGACTGTTCCTCCTTGAAGGTCCTCTTGTCCTGTATTATGTCACCTAGGCAATGTCTCTTCAATTTGTTTTGTCTCTGTACGATCCAGGAATTCTTTGATCTTCCTCTGGATGTAAGTCGAGGAAGATTCACGGAGTGCTAGTACCATCTCAACTGTCAGCTCCCAACATTTTCTTAATAGATGGCGTTACAAAAAGTTTCTTCGTCCCTTTATAGATGGCGATAGTATTTTGAGCTTATTTTCAGATTTTCTAAATTATATTAAATTAATTTCTTACACAAATATTGACTCTGGACTGGAAACAATGCTTAGTTGGAAGAAAATGCCATATGAAACAAACTCGCTTGCGTAGGGTGCAAGGAAGAGTTTATTATTATTGTTATATCAAGTGAATAAATAAATTCATATTTGTTATTTTTTGTCTCTTCGCCATTTGAAAATAACATAAGTTTGAACTTCATTATTTATAAAAGTGATACATATAGGTATATGTATTTTAATTTTTAACTTCATCAGTTATTTTATACTAAGAGGATATTATCAAGGCTTTGCTCACAAATGACTTTTGTTTCGCATTTGAAAACCTAAAGATTGTATTTGAATAAGAAAAACATTGTTTTTTTGAACGTTGTAAACTTTGCAAAGGATGACAAACAAAGTCTCTAAGACATAATGTTCTGAAATATAAACGTGTCAATAAAAGAATGAGTTTGAAAAAAGCAGAAGGAAAACTTGTGATTTGAATAAGAAGAGATAATCATTGAATTAAAGAAAATATTGACTAATAACAGTCGAAGACTCTTTTGAATCGAACACTTAAAGAACTCAATGCAACATTTGAAATACTTCGTTTAAGAAATTAAAACGATCCATTCTGAATGTAAATACGGCTGATAATTCGGGTGGATATTTTTCTCTGAAAACTCTTGCAGCGCTCATTGTCTATCATGGTGCTTCACAAAGTTTCGGAGATGGTAGAAATAATAAACCGGGAGTAGAAAGGAAGCAATATTTATGCTCGAAACTTGCCCGAAATTTTCCGTAAACGATTGTTTGTTTTGTGAAACTTTACATATATTTTTGGGCTCGTCTCACCCCCGCTTTCCTCATATTTGAATAACGTTCTTCAAATGACAACCAACTTGCCCCCTACCTCGGCTCGCTCCCTCATTGACGATAGCATTAACTTGGATCATATACATTACAGTGTACACTGTACACCCGGGATTAGTCTCCGTTTGCAAATCTGGCGCCCTGTGATCTCTATGAACTAATAATATTCAAAGGCGTTCGAAGTTGTGAAATAAAATAATAAAATTGTTGAAAATTACTTGAGGAATTTTAATTACAAGTTTCCAAATTTCACGGCGGTTTAGATTATGCTTATTTTCTTTCTAATATCAATTTCAAACAAAACACACATTGTTAACTTTGCCTGTTATAAAACGCTTTCAAGTTTTTAAAAAAATCGACTGTGAAACAAAAACAACTAACGTGATGATTCCTTGAATATTGTATTTTTTTCAAAATATATACAAAAATGCGAAGTTGTGCCAGAATCGAATAACATTACCTACATGCTGAAGTGGTGAGCGCAGTTTAGGCGTAATATTTTATATTTATTATCATATTAAAAAAAAACTACACAATAATATATTTTTACTGTAAAATAATCCAACTGTCGATTCGTTCATGAGAATTCAATTCTCTGAATGAATCGACATTATTAAGCCAAGATGCGTGTAAGAAGGAACATTTTGTATAGCGTAGTGGACTTTTTGCATGCTAATAACACCAACTAGAGGCCTCGCAGCATATATGTTCCCATGCATGGATTAACTCAGAATTCGGAGTAGAACATTTTATGTGAGTTTTGTGTGTGTGTGTGTCTGTGTGTGGGTGTGTATGTCTGTGTGAGGGTGTGTGTGTCTGTGTGTGTGTGTGTGTCCCCTTATAACTTTGGATCCGCTCAATTTACAGAGCCCAAATTTTCAGAATATATAAACAGTTATAGGCCTACAAAACTTTTATACTCAGAATTGTGAATTTTTGTTTCAGTCAGGGGTTATCAACTTTTGAATTTTTACTTTATTTTTCCATATATCTCAGAAACCATAAAAGCTAGATCGCTAAAAATTGGTATAAAGATATACAAATACCAAATCTCAAATTAGTTTTTTTTTTAAATTCCAGGGTTTCTCAAACATTTTTTATTAAGAAAAATATTTTTTTATGATAAATTTATGAGTTTAACTGCCTATATTTACAATTTTTTTCTGGCAGTCGCCTACACACAATATCTAAGAAGTGATACTAATCTCCAAACATACATACATACCATCATGCTGTTTTCATATTCTGGGTAGGATCAAAGGACTGATCTCTATACTATCCTATCTTGAAATACATACCTAGGTACATGTGTTGTAAAGAAAACCAAATATCTTAAAATATTAAATAATTTGTATTTAGGGGTTTACAGTTTGGTACTTATTCTTCAACTATACGTACTATCGCTATCGACAGTTGGATCTCATGTGCTGCATGCAAGTAGTCAAAAGAATATATTTTTGTTTAATATATATTTATACGTGTTGCGTTGTTGAGCAAATGTACAAAATGTTTATTTGTTTTAATGAATCGCTTCACTGAGCGCAGTCTTAATACCTACTTTCCTATTTGACGTGTGACAAGGATGTTCTCGCTGTTCCATAATATTAATATTTACAAAACGAAATTTATTTTCTTCTCTAACATTATAATAATTATAAACTGAACCAGTTGAATGTAACATAAAGTTTGTAACATGTTTGCGTTGTTATAATAACGCCCCTAATGAGAGTACAACTGAAATTTTGACAGGCACTTCATAACATTATACAATATTATGATTACAAGAAGTACAGAACTGTTGCAGTTCTTCGTAAACTTTGATTAGAAATCTGTCCCGGGGCAAATATATTCCCCCGCAGACTATACATTATTTCACGTCAAAAAACTTGGCCACATTAATCAAATGTCCCTGAAATTCTTATGAAGTTATTTAACTTCTGCTCGCGGGAAAAATTTCCTAAAACACTGCGGACACAGATCTCCAAACTAACTTTATACGAATCTATTACACACAAAGTAGAAAACCATTGTCTTAATCGAGCCCTTATAATTACATATTATATCATCGTAACACTCGAACGAATCATTCAATTGACTTTGTTAAGAAGTTAGTGTTTATCATGTCACATACAATTTTATACACATCACAAAAAAGGAATTATTTAATTATTAATTAACTAATTAATTAATTAATTAACTAATTAATTAATTTATTTATTTTTTTTTTTTTTTTTTTAATTTATTTATTTATTTATTTATTTATTTATTTATTTATTTATTTATTTATTTATTTATCTATTTATTTATTTATTTATTTATAAATATTACATGACACAGCATAAACCAAAGAAATACAATTTATAAACATCTAGACATATCAACATATAAGAAAGGTAAATTAAACACGAAAGTATATACATTAAAAAAAAAAATAAATAAAAAAAAACTCAAATGAAAAATACTACATAGCATGAACATAAGGATTTTACTGACTGAATAATATAAAAATGAATGATGTGATTAGCCACGCTGAATCAGAGAATGCTGCCATTATCATTTTTTTTCGTTTTAAATTTCTAGGATTACTTTTTTAAATACTTTAATAATTTTCTGGAGTTAAAGGGGATTGGCTTATTTCAATTAACTCACTTTTGTTAAACGACTTCCAAAAACGGAGGGGATTTATCAATACGACGTGAACTTTTTGTATATGTATATGTTCAGCGATTTCTTTTTACCATGTTGACGAATTTTGATCATTCTTTTTTCATTAGAAAGGGGATATCTTTCAATTGGGTCCATTTCAATTTGGTCAAGATATGATCATGAGATCCATAAAGAATTCATCAAAATCTTCAATTCGCACTTCAGTGATAAGAATTATTTTCAACCTTGTCCGATTTTAATGATTTCTATTTTAAAAGGAAGGAAGTATTTCAGAGATGCTCATATATATGAATTTAATCGAATTATGATGATGAAACTCACTCATATATATGAATTTAATCGAATTATGATGATGAAACTCACAATTACATAATATCAAACTCTTCAATTTCTAAAGTCGTCTGCAATTAATAATAATTTTGAACCACGTCGTCCCAATTCGATGATTTATTTCTTATTATAAAGGGATTACTTGGAATGGTTCCATCTATACAAAACCAAGATGTTTGATGATGGGAATCATGAGAAATAATGAAATACATCAATTTGCGTATTATTGTACATATAGGCGATGTTCAGTGTTGGAACTGTTGAAACAAATCTTTTCCTCACTTTATTCCTTTCCCCCCCCATCCAGGCCTGACCATGTCAAGGCTGTATCGAATCAGTCTGCATCCGAATGCGCTCCAGTCGACACGTCGTGCGTGTGACATAATCTCGTGGATTATCGCATATTGCCGGTCGCGAAGCATCGTGAAATTCCCGACGGCAATTGGAATTGATACCTTCCGGGCTGCTCCTGGAAGGTCAGAAGACTTGTCGAACCTCAAGACAGCAGAGGAAGAGAGTGCCATCTGGAAACCGGCGACGGAAGACAGGTCAGTCCTTATTCCTTTCGTCACACTCCCGCGACCCTCATAGGGACGCGATAGGTGAATTTTATGAGAGATATTATTAACTGTGTGGTACAGTTTAATACGTGTATATGGAAAATGCCTGTGCGTGTATGTTAGGAAGTGTATGATCAATTGTGCTGAATTCACTTTAAAATAATGTTGTTTTACTTACAAAACCAAAGACTTCACCCAATATAACACAGGGATTATCCCTAGCTTATTGGAGAGCAAAAGCTCTAATTGACAGCAAAGCGCAAGAGAGTGTCAATGGTCTGGATGTGTATGTGTACCCTTCCATTGTTTCTGACTTAAACATATATATAATATTTTTTTTATATACCGTATGTATTGTTGTCAAATCTCTTTATGTAGAATGTCATGTTCATTAAAAATAAATAAATAAATATTACTACATAGATACATACCACAATGCCATGTTCCTCATCGGGTAGGCAGAGAGACACGATCACCAAAATTTTCTATCTTTACATAAATTCATTTTGAAGTCGCTTTTTTATACGAAAGATTATAAACTTTAACAATAACTTGGATATAATAAGTTTTTCTGGGACATATAATGTGTACCTACTCAGTTCAGCTCTTATTCCTTCTGAATTATATAATTCTGTTTTAAAAATCGACAATGAATATTTTTTCAAAGAAATATCGTACTGTAAATGTTTTTTTTTTGTTTTATCTTCCTAAGAGTTAATCACATTTGACTTCGTGTAGATGTTGAGAATACTTATCGAAATCTACCGTGTTCCATTTTGAAATCAGGGACTTGAAATGATTAGTTCTCCAGCATCATATAGATTTATAAAAACAACATAATCGACAACAACAACATAGTCGGCCTTCGTGGCTCAGTTGGTTGGGTATCAGACTACTGATCCAAAGGTCCTGGGTTCGATTCCCGGTGGAGACACAGTTTTAAATTTTATTTTCAGACTGGATCTGTGAGACGATTAATATCGTTAGTCTCCAGAATGCGGCAACTTGTTATTGGGTGCGTGTTAAATTAATAATTGACATAGTACCTGTTAGTTGCCCGAGAAGCAACTAAATAAATAAATAAATAAATAAATAAATAAATAAATAAATAAATAAATAAATAAATAAATAAATAAATAAATAAATAAATAAATAAATAAATAAATAAATAAATAAATAAATAAATAAATAAATAAATAAATAAATAAATAAATAAATAAATAAATAAATAAATAAATAAATAAATAAATAAATAAATAAATAAATAAATAAATAAATAAATAAATAAATAAATAAATAAATAAATAAATAAATAAATAAATAAATAAATAAATAAATAAATAAATAAATAAATAAATAAATAAATAAATAATATATTATGGATTCTATCATTGTTCTTATTTCCATAGAATCATGAAAAAAAATATAATATTACGTTTTATTTATTTAAGATAGCAAACGCGACTCCCATTCATCGTTATTGCTCAATAACGATCTCGAAATGACATTTTCAAACATTTAAAAAATTTAAATTATTATACCTATCCCTTTTCAGGATTAATTTCAATATACTTACCTACGTACTTTAATAATTCTTTCAAAATTTCGATCTTTCATGTAAATGTTCTGTAAACGAAAATATTAATTTTTAAATTGTGCCAATTTTTTTTCAGATCCCCAACATCTTATGGATGGACTCAAAATTTTTATTGAATCCGCCAGCGATAATCAAATATTTTCTAAAAATACATTTGAAACTTAAAAATTTCACCGATATCAATCTTCCATTATTTGAAATACGATTAAGTTTCGAGTGTTCGCTGACTTTAGAAAAAATTAAGGCAGCATTTGAAAAAGGAACGCGTAAAACAATTTCCTCTATAATTTCCTATTAATATCCGTGGAGGGGGGAAAACGCATCGCAGAATGGTGAAAAATTCCATTTTCTGGAAATATTATTGAATTTATATAGAATATTTCATTTCGGCATGAAGTTGCCATCCGTTTGGTAATGTCGCAAAAATATATAATAATAATAATACACTAAAATATTTTTCTTCAAATCAAACTGAAAATTGACTTAAAATGCGAGGAAATCAAAACTGATGAAAAAATATAGTTATAATACTTTACCAGAAATGCATAAAAAATACGATTTTTTTTTCATTTTACTCGATTTTTGATTTATACTTAATATTTCTTTTATGTACATATAAAAGGAATATTTATGCCTAAACACTTGATCCTGATTTCCTCTCCTTGTCCTTACCTATCCTTTTTTTTTGCTATAAAGTATTTTCAATTTTTTTGTTTAATTGTTATCTTTGTGTAATATATTTCGCCTTAGTGTAATATATTTCAGGGGGTAAGTCTGGTCCAACCGGTGAAATCAAAACCCTCATGATTACCCATATCATGAATATAATTATCATATGGAGTTCTATGACATCTAAAGATATTATAGAACTCCACATAATAATTATATCCATGATATGGGTAATCAAAACCTTTTATGTTTCCCATATCATGGTTATAATTATCTTCTGGAGTTCTATAACATCTTAAGATATTGTAGAACTCCATAAAATAATTATATCCATGATATGGGTAAACATCGGGGGCAAGTCTGATCAACCGACGAAATAAAAACCAACCATGTTTAACCATATCATGGATATAATTATCTTATGGAGTAATATAATATCTTAAGAAAGTTATTTATTATAATATTTTAAGATGGAGTTATATAATATCTTAAGATAGTATAGAACACCATAAGATAATTATATCCATGATATGGGTAAACAAAGTTGATTTTGATTTGACCAGACCATTCCATGCGTTTGACATGGTTTATCTAAAAGCATCTTCTGCTTAGTTATGACCAGGGGGGCAAGTCAGGTCAACAGGCGGAATCAAAATCATCCATGTTTACCCATGTCATGGATATAATTACCCTCTGGAGTTCTATAACATCTTAACACGTTATAAAAAAAATATGTAATCTCTTTAGGATTTCCATATAGCAGGTACCTATGTAAGCAGCTACCCAACTATATTTTCCACAGTAACTATAAATTCTTCAGCAAAATTGAATTTTGTTTGGACTGTTAAATTCTTAATACGAATGTCGGGTGAATCGAGTCGTCGAAGTCGGATAGGATAAGCTGTATTTGTGTATACGGGGAAAATAAATCCATTAAAATGTTCCTTGCAAATCCTTGCTTCCTTGCACCACTACTACCAGAGGCTCCTGCGGTCCTAGCTCTGCTCTCCTGGCCAATATATATTAGGTATATCAGTTTTGAACTGGAAAATACATTACTTTCTAGGAAAGCGATTTGTGTTTACCGACGTGCCGTGAAATTTCGTTTTTTTTAATGCGCCATAACTTCGCCTTAACGTCGCCTGTATCTTAGTAGGTGGCTTCTTAAATGTTTGGGTTTTGTGGTATTTAAATATCTATGTGCTCATTGAATCAAATGGAATTCGTTTGAATAATTCTCATACTCCAAAAACTTTCCATAATGAGCATTCCTCTTCTCCTTTTGCTACTTAGGTACTTGTCCTGTTCTACCCCGCAAAGCCCCCCTAGATACTGTATAATTTAGCTCAAGAAAAGATAACTCAATGTGGAACGTGTCACATGACTGCCAACTGTCACTTCCATAGATTGAATTATCTTTTCTTGTTTCTTTTCTTGAGCTAAATGACGCGTTCCCTAGAGGAGCTGATCCTCCACTCGTCGTATCACTGCCCATTCTTTGATGTGATGCAGCCACAGCATCGGCATCCAATTCCTTTTTGTCACAACCATAAAGACTGCAACTGAAATAACAAATCTCTTTGAAGTAATTTGTGTAGAAAATTTGTGTCAAATAAAACTGAGCAGAAAAAAAGTATCATCATCTTCAAGCGATACTCAAGGGAAGGATGAAGAAAGATATCCCGGTTGCGTCATATCATAAAATGGACCGGAATAATTCCAGTGGAGGATCTGTTCCTGTATGAAAGGAACGTCTTCATTGACCACAGTGATCTCGAAAGGACCTAAGACGGCATAGGCAGAAGAGGAATGAAAACTGTTAAACTAAATAGGCACTTTGACAGCGCCATTAATTTAATACTAGTTGCATGTAACACTTGAGATCCAACTGTCGATAGCGATAGTATGTATAGTTGAAGAATAAGTACCAAACTATAAACCCATAAATACAAATTATTTACTATTTTAAGATATTTGGTTTCTATACAACACATGTACCGAGGTATGTATGTCAAGATAGGATAGTATGGAGGTCAGTCCTTTAATCCTACCCAGAATATGAAAACAGTATGATGGTTTGTATGTATGTTATGAGATTAGTATCAAACAATTATGTCTTCTTAGATATTGTGTGTAGGCGACTGGCATACAAATTGTATGAAGCAATGTCATCACTAAAATCAATTTTTATAAAAATTGTTAAAAAAATTTGAGATGTGCTAATATAATGTTTATATTTTTTATAGAAAATAAAATTATGTAGTTGGGTTGTTTCGGCTTTTTTGATTTTTTTTTAAGAATTGGAAATATAGGCCGTTAAACTAATAAATTTATCGTAAAAAAAATATTTTTCTTATTGAAAAATGTTTGAGAAACCCTTAATTTTTTTTGAAAAAACCAATTTGACATTTTGTATTTTTCTATGTTTATACAAATTTTCAGCGTTCTAGCTTTTATGGTTTTTGAGATATATGGAAAAATAATCGAAATTTCAAAAGTTGATAACCCCTGACTGAAACAAAAATTCACAATTCTAAGTATAAAAGTTTTGTCAGCTTATAACTTTTTATATATTCTGAAATTTTGGGTTCTGTAAATTGAGCGTATCAAAAATTATAAGGGGGGACGGACAGACACACACACAGACACACCCTCACACACACACACACACACACACACACACACATACACACACACACACACACACACACACACACACACACACACACACACACACACACACACATACACACAGACACACAAAACTCACATAAAATGTTCTACTCTGAATTCTGAGTAAATCGATGTATGGGAACATATATGCTGCGAGGCCTCTAGTTGGTGTTATTAGCATGCAAAAAGTCCACTACGCCATACAAAATCTTCCTTCGTACACGCATCTTGGCTTAATAATGTCGATTCATTCAGAGAATTGAATTCTCATGAACGAATCGACAGTTGGAATAGTTAAGAGTTGCCGTATAACTTTTGCTTTTTTAAATTTGAAAATTTTAAACACGTTTTGCAAAGCACCCTTTTGTTTCGTTTCGTCCAATAAAATATAGACGGAAGAATGAGCAGTGCAACAAAAGAACCAATTTTAGTAAGTATTCCTTCCATGGACCAGTTGATTTCGATTACCGTGATAGAAAGATATCCGTTTGGCTCCTAACGGATCCTTTAATGCGGATATAAGTGAAACCTACATTTCCCAACGAAGTCTCTGTGCAACGTTCCATTCAATTCCTTTATATGGAAATATAGATTTTCAAGTGTCCATTATCAAAATGTCTCCAGATTGTTGATGATTTTATGTCAATATTTTTTTTTAATTATCAAGTTATTTATTTATTTTATTAATTTCATTGGATACAACAGCTTAGCCTTATTTTAAAAATAAAAAACATTTCAATTTTATAGCAATATAACTGCATACATTATTTGAGCAAATAAGTAGGTAGTACATGTTTAGTTTTCTTTTATATAATATAAATAATCTCAAAAGAGGCAGTCAGTAGACAGGAAGTAAAGGGGAAGGGAAGGATTTTCTGAACAGGTATTTTGCAGAGAGTGTATAACATGATGTTTTTGTGTTTATGGTATATGATATTAAGGTATGGGGTATGACGTATTATGAATTATTATTTTATTAAATGAATTTTTCGTTTTTTTTTATTGACAATAACATCTCAATAAATTTTTCTCGCCTTATTGATTGATATATTCTTGTTTACTTATATATAAATCATTGTTTTGTTTTATTTTTTGCTTTATTGTTTGATATATTCTTGCTAACTTCTAAATAAATCATTGTTTTTTGTTTTATTTTTTTGCTTTATTGCTTGATATATTCTTACTAACTTCTATATAAATCATTGTTTTGTTTTATTTTTTGATATATACTTGCTAACTTCTATATAAATCATTGTTTTGTTTTATTATATTTTTTTTCTTTATTGTTTGATATATTCTTGCTAACTTCTATATAAATCTTTGTTTTGTTATATTTTTTACTTTATTGTTTGATATATTCTTGCTTACTTCTATATAAATCATTGTTTTGTTTTAATATTTTTTTTTTCTTTATTGTTTGATATATTCTTGCTAACTTCTATATAAATCTTTGTTTTGTTATATTTTTTTTCTTTATTGTTTGATATATTCTTGCTTACTTCTATATAAATCATTGTTTTGTTTTATTATATTTTTTTTCTTTATTGTTTGATATATTCTTGCTAACTTCTATATAAATCTTTGTTTTGTTATATTTTTTACTTTATTGTTTGATATATTCTTGCTTACTTTTATATAAATCATTGTTTTGTTTTATTATATTTTTTTTCTTTATTGTTTGATATATTCTTGCTAACTTCTATATAAATCTTTGTTTTGTTATATTTTTTACTTTATTGTTTGATATATTCTTGCTTACTTTTATATAAATCATTGTTTTGTTTTATTATATTTTTTTTTCTTTATTGTTTGATATATTCTTGCTTACTTTAAATAAATCATTGTTTTGTTTTATTATATTTTTTTTCTTTATTGTTTGATATATTCTTGCTAACTTCTATATAAATCTTTGTTTTGTTATATTTTTTACTTTATTGTTTGATATATTCTTGCTTACTTTTATATAAATCATTGTTTTGTTTTATTATATTTTTTTTCTTTATTGTTTGATATATTCTTGCTAACTTCTATATAAATCTTTGTTTTGTTATATTTTTTACTTTATTGTTTGATATATTCTTGCTTACTTCTATATAAATCATTGTTTTGTTTTATTATATTTTTTTTCTTTATTGTTTGAAATATTCTTGCTAACTTCTATATAAATCTTTGTTTTGTTATATTTTTTACTTTATTGTTTGATATATTCTTGCTTACTTTTATATAAATCATTGTTTTGTTTTATTATATTTTTTTTCTTTATTGTTTGATATATTCTTGCTTACTTTTATATAAATCATTGTTTTGTTTTATTATATTTTTTTTCTTTATTGTTTGATATATTCTTGCTAACTTCTATATAAATCTTTGTTTTGTTATATTTTTTACTTTATTGTTTGATATATTCTTGCTTACTTTTATATAAATCATTGTTTTGTTTTATTATATTTTTTTTTCTTTATTGTTTGATATATTCTTGCTTACTTTTATATAAATCATTGTTTTGTTTTATTATATTTTTTTTCTTTATTGTTTGATATATTCTTGCTAACTTCTATATAAATCTTTGTTTTGTTATATTTTTTACTTTATTGTTTGATATATTCTTGCTTACTTTTATATAAATCATTGTTTTGTTTTATTATATTTTTTACTTTATTGTTTGATATATTCTTGCTTACTTCTATATAAATCATTGTTTTGTTTTATTATATTTTTTTTCTTTATTGTTTGATATATTCTTGCTAACTTCTATATAAATCTTTGTTTTGTTATATTTTTTACTTTATTGTTTGATATATTCTTGCTTACTTTTATATAAATCATTGTTTTGTTTTATTATATTTTTTTTTCTTTATTGTTTGATATATTCTTGCTTACTTTTATATAAATCATTGTTTTGTTTTATTATATTTTTTTTCTTTATTGTTTGATATATTCTTGCTAACTTCTATATAAATCTTTGTTTTGTTATATTTTTTACTTTATTGTTTGATATATTCTTGCTTACTTTTATATAAATCATTGTTTTGTTTTATTATATTTTTTTTCTTTATTGTTTGATATATTCTTGCTAATTTCTATATAAATCTTTGTTTTGTTATATTTTTTACTTTATTGTTTGATATATTCTTGCTTACTTCTATATAAATCATTGTTTTGTTTTATTATATTTTTTTTCTTTATTGTTTGATATATTCTTGCTAACTTCTATATAAATCTTTGTTTTGTTATATTTTTACTTTATTGTTTGATATATTCTTGCTTACTTTTATATAAATCATTGTTTTGTTTTATTATATTTTTTTTCTTTATTGTTTGATATATTCTTGCTAACTTCTATATAAATCTTTGTTTTGTTATATTTTTTACTTTATTGTTTGATATATTCTTGCTTACTTTTATATAAATCATTATTTTGTTTTATTATATTTTTTTTCTTTATTGTTTGATATATTCTTGCTAACTTCTATATAAATCTTTGTTTTGTTATATTTTTTACTTTATTGTTTGATATATTCTTGCTTACTTTTATATAAATCATTGTTTTGTTTTATTATATTTTTTTTTCTTTATTGTTTGATATATTCTTGCTTACTTTTATATAAATCATTGTTTTGTTTTATTATATTTTTTTTCTTTATTGTTTGATATATTCTTGCTAACTTCTATATAAATCTTTGTTTTGTTATATTTTTTACTTTTTTGTTTGATATATTCTTGCTTACTTTTATATAAATCATTGTTTTGTTTTATTATATTTTTTTTCTTTATTGTTTGATATATTCTTGCTAACTTCTATATAAATCTTTGTTTTGTTATATTTTTTACTTTATTGTTTGATATATTCTTGCTTACTTCTATATAAATCATTGTTTTGTTTTATTATATTTTTTTTCTTTATTGTTTGATATATTCTTGCTAACTTCTATATAAATCTTTGTTTTGTTATATTTTTTACTTTATTGTTTGATATATTCTTGCTTACTTTTATATAAATCATTGTTTTGTTTTATTATATTTTTTTTCTTTATTGTTTGATATATTCTTGCTAACTTCTATATAAATCTTTGTTTTGTTTTGCTTGATTGTTTGATGTACTATTCTTGTTTACCTATATATAAATCACGTTATATAGAATGTACATATACTGTCACGAAAACTGAATGAAATACGAAAATATCCTATAAATATGTATTAATGTGATTGTGAAATATTACACCTCGGTACAGGCTTAAGCCTAGTGAGGTGGATATATATAATATGTAAAAAGATGATTTTGTAAATTATAATAAATAAATGAATAAAATAAAAAAAATAGACACGAAGTTGGGATATCATAGAAGAACCAGGAACTCAGGCACATACAGGGCTTACGACCTGTCTTCGGCTGGTTTACGTGATCACTTTATGTGCTTGGGCAACGTTCACCAATTATGCCTTTATTGACTTCCCTTATCCATGTAATTTCTGAAAGTTCTATATATTTGAATAATATGTAAACATTTCACCTGAATAATACGAAATTATACTATTGCCATCTATGAGGTAACGAAGAAACCCATTTTTGTAACGCCATCTATTGAGAAATTAGTTTATTTGTAAACAATGAAAGCAACAGTCCTTATGAATGAGCTGACGGTGTCTCGCACAGATGTCACCAGAAATATTAATGCGCCAATGTTTGCATAGGTATATGCAATTAAAAAAAATATATTCGATTTACATACACATTGGTACAAGTAGGTAAACAAGCCAAAAATGAAATAATATTTATTTCGGCAGAATTTTTTTTTGCCGAAAGGGGAACGGTTTGCGCACCCCCATGATTTTTCAAAATGTTTAGCGATGACTATATTGCATATAACCCAAATTATAATTTTTATTTTTCTGATTTACTTCTTGTTTTCTTATTTGCTAAATGCATTTATATAGAGCTGGATATTCTACACGTTCTCAAGTATTGAGTATTTAAGATTTTGTTTGACGAATATGTCCAAAAAAGTGCACATTTAAAAAATGCATTTAAGAACTGTCAACCTTTCCAAAAGAAAAAAGTTGTGCTGGCCACAACTCATTAGTTTTGATGAAGTATTGAAATATGGAGAAGAAAAGATTTCTGTATAATAAATAATCTATATAACGATATATTTTTATGGTAGGAAAAAATTAAATCGATTACCTACATGACACAATGTGTCATTTGCAGGAAAACATGATCGCTTTGTACGATTGCTTAACTTTCAAAAATTTTATGTAAGAGTATTACGTATAATATTGAGCATTTATGGTCCCATATGCGAAAATGGAGCCTGGCGTATCAGGGACAATCACAAACTGTAGGTACCAGTTGTACCTACTCAGATGTACAGTACACGTAACCCAGTACATCAAAATATGCCGGCTCCGATGGCAGAGAGAATGGACGAAACCTGTCCACTAAAAAGGATATTCGCTACAATACCAAAGCTGAGATGCTTAGATGCAGCCCAGAGGGACTTGCAGACGATGGGCGTTGTGAATTGGCGGCAGGAAGCGATGGTCGGGAGGGGTGGAGGGAGCTTTTGGAGGAGGCCAGGACCCACGATGTGTTGTAGCGCCACTGATTGATTGATTGTATTACGTAAAAGAAAAAAAATAGTAAAATAAAGTACAATGTGGTAGAACTGTGCTTAAAATACAATAATATAAAATGTATTAATTGATTTATGAAAGAAAATGTAATTTTTTAAGTGATTTGTACCACCAACAAAACATAAGCCAATTCTAATTTATGTAATGTACTTCAAATATACCGTATGCAAATAATATTTATGTTCTGTTTGTAGGTGTGAGATACACAAGAAACATGAAAAGTGCAAAAATATGTTCAACCTGCATTGTACTGAGTACGTATGGTATAGAAAAATGCAAATCATCATTGTATTATTTGTATATACTTACTTACTGCATGTATTTTAAATACGGTTATCTATACATCTTTATTCGTCAAAGTTCTTTTTCCTCAATAAATATATGATAACAAGTTTAAGGGCTAGATAACATTGTTCCTGTTTTCACTTACATACAATGTTTTGAAACCCGCATGCCGTACTTTTTTGTGTACGAATGATTGATATATTTTTGTTTTACTTTTGTGCCAGCATAATTGGATTGATTGACAACAGAGAAAATATAATTCTTTCTCTGAGGACTAGAGAGACTGCTTAGTTAAATGAAATTATCATTAAATTTGAAAATAAAATCATTATTTCTCAAATGTCTATGGAAATATTTTAAACATGTTCGTTGAAAGAATAGTTAATAAAACAAGTTTCGATTTATATGTTTAGCAAGCTGATTTTGCAAAAGGTTCGTAATATCAAATTGAGTTAGTCTGCTAACTAAATTAAATAGAATATTTTTTGACGATTTCTTCGTATCTCAATAGAGACGAAGTTGGAATATTGTAGGAGAACCAGGAACTCAAGGCACCTACAGGGCATACGACCTGACATCGTCTGGTTTACGTGATCACTTTATTCATTTTAACGTTCACCAATCATGACTTCTTTTTAATAATGAGAAACTGATCGTTTGAAAAAAAGTTGAAAAACACCATTGCCATCTATGAAGAAACGAAGAAACTTTTTTGTAATGCCATCTATTGAGAATTTGGTTTATTAAACAATGAAAGCAACAGTCCTTATATATGAGATGACAATGCTCTCGCACAGATGTCGATGACAGGTGTCACAAGCCCTATTGAGTTCATGGTTCTCCTATAATATTCCAACTTCGTCTCTATTGATATGTAGAAAATTTGCCAAAAAATATCTTTAACTCCCGACAGGGAAAAAATCCAATGATTGCGTATATGCAAGTTTAAAAATATTCGATTTAAATAGATTACTTGAAAAGACGAAAAAATATTTATCGTCAGGTTGTGATGGCGTAAGATTTCCATATACGATAGTATTTTTAAACATTCTAGTTACTAGTTCTATCACTGGTCGCTCTTTTATTTACTAGTATCATGTATTATGACCATTACTCGACTGGCGAATGGCGAAGTTCGTTTAGGTTCAGCTAATGTCGCTTATCTAGGATATGTCAGAATGAACGTGAAATCGCGTGAAGCATTAGAAAAATTGCACAAAGTGAGCATTCCATTAAAGAAAATGGCGCCAATTAAATTGTACAGAGTAAAAATTTTAACCACGTTGTAAAATGGCTGTTGCGAATAAATTTAGATACTTATTTTTTTTGTTACTGAACAATATCTAATTGAAGTGTTCGTATTTGAATATATTAATAATATTTTTGAATATCTAGTCTTTCATATACGAATAATAAGAAATACAGGGTGTCTCAAAATAAAGATTATATTTAGTGGATCGATTAAAAAAAGTAAGCCGTGTATCGAAAAAATGTTTATTAATTATTGAAATACACAATTTGGGAATTTATTTCTTAATAATAATATCGTCCAAATGTAGACCCTCGCCTTCGCAGCACTCATTTAATCGAACAGTAAAATTACTTATGACGGCTCGGAAGGTGGACTCGGTGATGGCTACCATTTCGTGATAGATATTTTCTTTCAAATGCGCCAGGGAAGTCAGTTTATTGGCGTAAGCTTTAGATTTAAGATAACCCCATAGGAAAAAGTCCATAGGAGTTAAATCTGGTCTGCGTGGAGGCCAATTTATGTCACCTCTCTTGGAGATCAATTTGCCTGCGAAAATTTCACAAACTCGTGGCAGAGATGTATTGGACGTGTGTGACTTTGCTCCGTCCTGCTGGAACCATGTTCTTTGGTTATAGCCAGGAAATTTTTGTAGTTCAAGCACCAAGAAGTCTAAATACAAATATAAACTTTCTTTTGAGACACCTTGTATATAAAAGTTACTATTTTTAACAGATTTTTAACTATCTCAAACTTCGTCCAACTTCGTCTCTATTGAGATAATTAAAAATCTGTTAAAAAATATCTTTGACTCCCGACAGGGAAAAAAATCCAATGTTTGCGCATATGCAATAATAAAAATATTCGATTACTATTTTTATTTATTTATTTAAAACATTTTGTGCACAATATTCTAGCCATATGGCAATATCTTCTAACCAACCATATCCATTTGGTGAGGTTTATTGTGTTAATGACACTTGCCAATTTAGGTTAAATATATAATGAAACATATAAAACAAAAACAAAAAAAAAACGGAGGCGAGAGAAAAGGAGGGGAAGGCTATGATAAAAGGACAAATTTAAGTGGTATGTGTTAGGAAATGATTCCTCAGATTTCGTTTGAAAGCGGGAAGTGTTAATGAAACTCGAAGTTGTGATGGATGATTCCAAAGTCCGAATTCATTATTCATACAATCACGGCATATCCCATAATGTAGGGTGACCAGCTACAGGTTTGAATAACCTTATAAAATGAACCATGCATCCAATATTATTTAAAATAATATTTATGATATAGGTATGTATATGTAATTTAGTTATAATTCCATATTCTGCGAGATGCTGAGAGCAAAGATGATTGGAGACGGTTCTTTCGAATCTTTCTCTCCCCTCATCATGTGACCGAAATACGAAGTCTTCAAATTTTTTTTCGAAAAGACACAGTTTTGCAGTGTTTGCAACTGTGAGACGATTAGGTAATATTATAAATTTTCAAAATGTGGCAACTTGTTTTTGGGTGCGTGTTAAATTAATATTTGCCACTACCCGTTGGTTGCCCGAGAGCAATACAAAATCTAAAAATAAAATACGATTTTTTATTTTTTTAGGGTTACTGAAAAATAAAAATGATTTATTAACGAAATTGTGCAGATGCATATCATACTGGCTTAAGTCGCATGCAAGTAACTTTTGGCAAAATGCGAAAATAGTTTATTTCTTCAAAAAATTAACTTATCCGTGATATTGACATTCCTTGAAAGCTATTTTATAATATGTATGTAAACAAAACTGAAAAAACAATGGGTCCAGTATTAAAAAATGATAAAATTATGTTTTTTAATGGACTTAGGTGATAATGATAAGAATGTAATGGATTTAGGTGTGTTTGAAATAACCAATATGGACTTACGTAGTTTTGAAAATAACTGAGTGCGTGAAATGGCCGCCATGACAGCTTCAAACTAAGGTAAGGCGCGCATGGAAGCTTAAATTAATCGGCCGATTATTATCGGCCGATTAATATATCGGCCGATAATAAATCGGCCGATCAGTTCTAACGCGCATGGAAGCTTCTAAAATCGTACGATTGGAAATAACACGGCGCGCGGCGGTCAACATTCATATGATTAGAAATAATTGACAGATCATAATTTACCGAACTTAATAAAAAAAATCATTAACTTGGGCTCCATGCGCCTGTACAACAAGCGCGAAAAAGAAAAACATTGCGTGGGAAACAGAAAACTGCGGTACCTTTGTATTGCGCGGTAAAAGGTATGTATTGCACGGGAAAAGATAAATAAATTGACAGATCATAATTTACCAAACATAACCTAGAAATTATTATGTTGGGCTCCGCGCGCGTACAAGCGGGAAAATACAAACATTGCGCGGGAAACAGAAAAGAACTATTGTGTGACAGAGCAAATATACAGACGCAATAGTGAACTAAGTATATATAATATAAAACTTTTTTTTAAGGTTTTTTCGTTGACACAGTTGAAGTTCATAATTATAAATTGTAAAAAAAAAACACTTGAAACACAGTTAAGTTTTTATTCATTAAGTGGAATATTTATTAAATTACCTATGTAACTATTAATCAATTAAGTAATAACTTACCCAATTCAGTTCTTTTATTATGATTCAGCTGTTCCCAGCCAGTTATTAATATTTTGCTTATCTCCAACCATAATTTTTGCTTAATTTGGCGGTTACTATAATTTTTTATCATATAATGAAGGACGTGCTTCAACTAATATAATTAATTTTTCCGAATCAAAATTTATTTCATCTGACATTTCGTTTGGCAGCACTGACAACGTACTTCTCGATCACTGCGCTCGGACGATTAAATTATCGGTGAGCATGTGCCATGCGCGCCCTCTCATACAACAAGATTGGTTACAAAAAATCGGCCGATCTCGATCGGCCGATTTTTTTGTGTCTCGTCACAGATTTTAAAATCAGCCGATTCTGTTAGCTTTCATGCGCGCTCTTACATGTAATTCGTATGTTGTAACTCACCGATAATTAATCGGCCGATGAAATTAGCTTCCATGCGCGCCTACCTTAACGCAGGATTGGTCGAATGTGATTTAGGCGAATTTGATATCAAACATCACTGTGAGAGTTTGAAAAAAAATCGATATTTTGATACTTATTTTATACCATAAACTCTGTACATAGGCAAGTTTGATCTCAATCACAGTAAAGTTTTAGTGATAGTAAACATGTTGATCACACAAAGTAAAAAAATGTCAATATTGGACTTAGGTGAATTTGATATGCATCGTCACAATTATACTGAAGTGTTACTTTTTATTTTTTATGTTTAATACTGGCAATTTAATATAAAATTTGCGCAGTACCACCTACGCAATCGACTGTTCACATTAAACTGTGTATTTTTTAAATAAGTAAGTTTAACTCCAGCCACCGAAATACCTTTATTTGAACCCAACCCAACGCAACCTCGGACGTCCAACAGTGTTTTTAAAAAGTATTACACGCAAAATTACTATATATTTACTTTGAGAATTATTTCTGTCTCTAACTGAACGTGGATCTGAAGACACTGCCTCATTATAAAGCAATGCCCCTGTAAAATTAATAATCCTTCACTTTGTAGCAATCTTGAGAAATTATTTATTCCATTTGCGGGTAGTAATTTTCCTAAGGAGAGAGTTCCTAACAGTTATATATATTATAATATATTTCATTTGCGTAATAACACATAAAACTAAATGATTTCATCATAAATCAAATAAAAACATATCATCACATCGATATATATCTTTAATGGGTCAGGTAGATAGAAATGAACGCATCACACTTGACAAACGTTCCAGACATCACCCACTGCAATATTATAATTTACCGAGTTATTCGTGCTTGTCTGATATTTAAAATTAAAACGTTTACCTTATTTATGTATGTATTTATCTTCTTCTTTCAGTAATCTATTCACTGCAGTATGTAGGCCTCTTCGAAGTAGTTTCACTCGTCTTTTTTTGGGGTTTTTAGACCCATCTATTTCCAGCGACGCGAAAAAAATATCCATAAAAATTGCAAAATCATAACTCCCCACTTATTCCTCTTGAGTTATTGAGGAGTAAAAATTTACATTTTCATAATCGTTATTAAAACACTAAAGTACCTACCTGAATTATGAATTAGCAATTTTTAAGATATTTTTCTTATAACAAAATATCATGCTGAAATTGTACATATTCTGAATGTTTCATCACAATGTATATGTGGGCGTTTATGCTGTGTACTATGCTATATGTTATAGTTATACTATATACGGCGTGTTTATTCTACTTTCTCGATTATTGACTAAAGTACTCATTCGATTGATTTTTCTTTTGAATTTTTTGCAACTTCGTATATCTAATACTCACTTAGACACCATTAGATTTTAAAGAATATGTGATCAGTGCTTCTCATTTTTATATTTCAAATATTTCAAAGTGACCCTTTACTAAGGGATCTTAAAATTTGATATTTTCATTTTCAAATTGCAGAAAAGGCACATCACTGTCATAAAATGACATTGAAGAATTATCAAGTTTTCGTAATAAAATATTTAAACAAAAAATAATATAACAAAGCAGAGCGGTTAGCGCGCTTGGTTAGTAATCCAGTGGTCGCAAGCTCGAATCTTGCCACGACCGATTTCCTTCACCTATAATACAAGCATTTACGCTTAGTTTAGGGAATGTATGAGGATGTATATGTACTTGTCACTACAAGGATATAGGTATTCATTCTTTTTTAAAAAAAAACTTATTTCATGAAAATTCTGGATATTTTGTGTGACTTGGTAGTGAGGGGTATAGCATTCGCCACAACCCACTCTATTTTATTTTTATTTTATTTTATTTCCGGGAAATTTACAGTATATATAATGCGACTCGCTTAAGCGACTTATTTTCCCTAGGACATATTCTTTTCGTTTGAAATCTAAATAGCTCTGCAGTTCTCTTCTTGATTTATTAGTAGTCAAATAAAGTTTTTAGTCTTTATCTAGTATAACACATAGCGCACTTTTATTTTCATAGTGACACTATACAAAATTGTAAATATTAAATTTTTAATTTTTATAATCAGCTATGTATTTTTGATGAGCGCTAACTATTGATTACAGAAACACCAGATCACTCATTCAAGTATTTACCACCAATTGGCATTTCTTCAAATCAAATAAAAAAATTCAAAACTTTAATCCCTGGTGGTGGAAATTTTTTTTTTTTGTTTAGTGTCACTATGAAAATAAAGGAGCGATTGAGTCAGTCTGGCTGACAATTTATGCTGCAAACCATTGCAAAAACGAAAACGAATTCGAGGTCTTATTGAACATGCAAAATAAAAAAACGCGACCTCATCCTCTAATTTTTGTTCATTTAAGATTTATAGATTTTCTTTGTTAGTCATTATACCTACATTAATTATTTTCATGCGTTCAAACAATCACATTGTCTTGGTAAATTATAAATATTTTTATGTTATCGAAATTAAAATGTACGATTTGTCAAAGTAAACGTCTAAACTTAGCACGAATGACTAAATAAGTAACATACATAATTATCATCAAACGAAGAAACTAATTTTGAAATTAACGAATAAACGATTTCGTGTCCAACGAAATAAATTAAATAATTTGACCGATGCAGTATTTTACTGTCATGAATATATTTAAAATAAAAACTCACAGAAACATGAAGTATGAACAAAGTGTATAAAGGGACAAGTGAGTGCTCGCATTCGCTAAAATGTAAGTGAAAAAAAATATTAAGTCATTAATTTAAAGTTATCAAAAAACATTAAAAGCACATACCTATTTGAAATATTGTTTTTTATTGTAATGTGACATTAACACGGCCATAAACAACTGCCATGCCGGCCAAATATTATATATTTTCCATTTTAATTTCAGTGACAAAGAAAACTAATTGCCGGCGTTAATGAAATTTTTATCTATCGAATTCATCTATAACATGAAAAATACTCGGAGCATTTATATGTCAAAAAAAGTAATTATGACTATGGAACATAAATAAAAAAGTTTTGAGGAGGAAAAAGTATGAATATAACCGGTATTGTAATCTACACCCGTTGTACATTCATCGTTTCTATTCCCGATACACTTTCATGTCACTGTCAAATTGTATAATGATTCATTTTTGATAATTTCCAATTTCCAGACGTGTTCAGAAATGAAATCAACACTAACAAATAATAAATAGAGTATTTTTTTGTTTTTTGTCAGGAAACTTACATATTTGTTTTTTTTAAATACATCTTCCGTACATTTTTCTACGTTACCTAAAATAATCATAAATGCTTGTGCTACAGGTGAACGAAATCGGTCGAGGCAGGATTCGAATTTACGACCACTGGATTACTAACCCAATGCTCTAACCGCTCTGCCATCGACCCATCTAAAAACGAGTAGGTTATGGCCAACGCTAAACTCCTCACTAACAATTCATTCTATAAAGTATTCAAATTTTGTATAGAAAATTTTCAGCATTTTCATGAAATGAGTTTGTTAAATTACTTTTTATTTAAATATTTTATTATGAAAACTTGATAACTCTTCAATGCCATTTTATGAAAGTGAGTTGAAGCCTTTTTACGAATTTGAAAATAAAAATTTCAATTTTTTATTTTCCTGAGCTTGGGGTCACTTTGTAATATTTGACAGTTAAAAAAATTGAGAACAACTATTCATATATCGTTCAAAATCTAATGAGATATAATCGAGTATTAGATATACATATTTGCAAAATTTGAATAGAATCGAATAAGTACTTTAGTCTATAATCGATAAAGTAAAATGAACACGCCGTACATAGCACACTGCACACTGCACACTGCACACAGCACATAGCACACACACATAGATACATTGTGATGAAACTTTCAGAATACAATCTCAGCATGATACTAGTTGATAATCTGCAAAAAAATAGCCTTAAAAATTGCGAAATCATAACTCCCCACTATATCCCCTTGGGTAAGTGAGGAGTAAAAATATTAGGTACAAAATAAATTTAAATATAATAAATTATAAAAAAATGTATTACATAATAAACAGTTTAATAAGTTATATGGATTATAGCACCTCACTAGACCTAGGTCTGTTATACCTACTATGTGTCTGAGGTTATACCTACTATTTTTAAGAAATTTTGTCATGACGTATGCATGTTGTGAATGTAATAAGTAATAATTTTTACATTTCTGTTTTAGTCTTAATTATCCCGCCCCACTGTGAAATATTATTTTAAATGGTAGGTATATCTTATCATGGGAATTTTATATAATGTCTGCTTTATGTATATTGTAGGTAACTTTGTACACAAGTAGGCGGGAACTGCAAAGAACTTTTCAAATGCAAAATGAATTACCATCAAAGGAAATTTACGACTGTAAAAAATATTCATTTTTCATAGGGCAAACATTGCTACGTAGCGCGCTTCCATTGCTCGGGGTCCCATACAGGCCCATACCCACCGTATGTTCAAATGATGCTTTTGCGTCGTACAACAAAACACCTGGAATGTTACATAAAACACGTACGGCAACAGACGTACATTATCTGATATAATGCTTCTCCACAATATTCTTTATAATAAAATTGATTCTCCTACTCTTTTAAATTATAGGTATATCTTTCAACATCCCTACCCGTTGAACTAGACACACTCCTCTTTTCCACCAAACCACTCAACACACAAACTATGCTCAACATGCAACAATGTACAGAATCTGTAATACATACAATAGGCATTTCCAAGAGTTCGACATATTCTTACTAAACGCCCCCATATTTAAAAAAATATATAGGTAAGACTTAAAATTTCTTACTCAACACTTAATAAACTGCACACATTTATATATATATACAATTTCACACATCATTCACACAATATCTCACCATAATATGTAACTATTCCTAACTTATCTTAATATACTACAATAACTCGAGTGACAATCAGTAATTGGCTTTAATATTTCTCAAATTATCATTATTTATTATAATTTACTATACGCTGTAATGTTGTCCTCTTAGTAAATAAAAAGAAAAGAATTCGAAAGAAAAAGAATGAACAATGACATCGAATATAAATATCTAGTTGAATTTGAATTGAATTTATGCAAGTTTTCAAAAAATCGACAAAATAAATAATAATAATAGGTAAAAGTGATGAAGAACGAATAGACTAAAAGGTACTATGTTGATTGTTTTTAACGCTTTGAATAACTTGGCTTCTCATCTTCGACATATAGAACCTCCTTTAACTTCAGCATCCACCGCCTACTATCCTCGTCTTCCAATCTGACACCTGGAGCAGTTCTCATGTGTCTTTGCTGACATCATTCCCCCATCTCAGTCTGGGTCTGTCCACATTTCGTTTTCACTCCAGATGTCCTGATTGAAGCTACTTCGATTCATTCTTGACTCGACTTTGCTCCATATTATCCCCTAGCATACGTGGAGGTTGGAGCAGCCTATACTTTCAGTAAATTGTAAAAACTACTCCATTTTGTAGAATTCAAAATTAAATATAAACTAAGTTATGGTGAAACGTTTTTGTTTCCAAACAAAATGCTACATAATTAAGCAGTACCATATAAGGCATGGAAAGGAGAATTCTGGGTATTTCGTTAAGAGACTAAGTTGTGGATAAGAGAGAAAACCAAAATAACCGACGTTGTCCAAAAGGTTGCCAAGCAGAAGTGGAGTTGGGCAGGACATGTCGACCTAACCACAGACTCGGACTAAGAAAGTGCTAGAATGGCGACCTAGAACGGGCAAAAGAAGTGTTAGAATGCCTCAAACAAGGTGGTCTGATGATATTAGACGAGTGGCTGGAGGCGGATGGATGCGCTCTGCCCAAGATAGGGAGTTGTGGAAATCTCAGGGGGAGGCCTATGTCCATAACTCGACGAAAGAGGACTGAAGAAGACGAAGAAAATTAGTTGTGTGCCAGGCGCCCAAAACAGTAGATTCGGCTCTGGTCTCCTACAACCTACCCTTGGCTTTCTACCTCTCCCAAGTTGTATAGAAATGAATGTACCTACCCGACCTCACCTATACGTCTGTTGTTGGTTTCGTGTCACGAGCATTCCGTGCGCAGTCCTCGCATCACGGTTGACACTTTGCCCGCACGGTGAAAAATTGTCCTAGATTGTTAATTTTTTGATATTTCCTACATGACGAAAAAAAAGGGAGACCGTGTGACAAGCCGTGAGAAATGATATAAAATACCGAATAAACGCGAATTCCTGACGAGAACTGCCGACACTTAGTGACGTTTATATATTTATGCAAAAACGTTACCAACATCGG
Source organism: Molanna angustata (assembly GCA_963576475.1). NCBI lineage: Eukaryota > Metazoa > Arthropoda > Insecta > Trichoptera > Molannidae > Molanna > Molanna angustata. The sequence goes on along the minus strand of OY754978.1, from coordinate 20,798,713 downwards.
GTTTGCTACCATAAAAAAGTTCCCATAACATACATCATATATTTATTTGACAAATTTTTAACATCTCATCTCATATCTCAAACATCACAAATAACTTAATAATAATTTTACATCTCAAATTTTTAACGTTGACGTAATATATTTCTATTAGTTATAGGTACACACATTTATATTCTGTAACTGCTTGTATTCCTTAATGAATAAATAAATAAATAAACCTCTCAAGTGAGACGAAGTTGGAATATTATAGGAGAACCAGGAACTCAAGACACCTACAGAGCTAATGACCTCTCATTGGCTGGTTTGCGTGATCACTTTATGCGCTTGCGCAAATTCACCAATTATGCCTTCCCATTGAGTTCCATTATCAACGCAATTTTGAAATTAAATAAAAAAAAACACAACTTTCTGTACACCACAACAATTATAACTTATATTCAATTGAATAAAAATTCCTCTACATGTAACGAGAACAAAGTTCCCTTCCTCAGGAGGATACAAAGTCGTGCTGTTTGTACTTCGAACGACGAACTGAAAAATTCATTCATGTTATTCACAGGGATGGTTAGTGTCGTACGTTAAGCAGATCGGAGTGGAAGTCCATGATTGGATAAATAAGTGAATTTGTTTTTAGGTACTGCGGCAGGTGAGGATTAGAGAAAATACTATACAATAGGGACAGAATGTGTATATTGCGCCGCTGGCGTATTTTGTTCATTTGTATAGAAGTAAATATATCCATTTTTACTCACCAACTAAATATTGTTTTATTCTTTCCATATTTATGGCAACTCTGCGATAAGACGTATAAAACCTGACTGATTTATAATTCTAAAACATAAAAATCATAATTTGATTCTACAACTATACAAGTAATTGGAGGGCGGGCAAAGTCGTGTTTGGAACCTTCCATGTAGCAAGAAATGTCGTTTATCAATAACAAACCCTTATCAATCCAAGCATTAAAACAGAGATTTTGCGAAAATGATTTTGACTATCAAGTATTAATGCTCATAAATAATTTTGAATATTACCTATTACACCTATTAATAGCTCTATCATTGAGAAAATAACGTAGACAAATAATTTAGGTAAGTTACCTACTCCTGAAATTTAATTACCCTCATTTATCAATTGAAAAATTTTATGATTTATATTTAAACTAGCATGCAATAACGTAAGGTATAATATAAAAAAAATATCATACAACTTTTAGGAATGACGTAACAGAAAGAATATTTACATATGTAAATTTGCCGCTAAAGCGAGGTAAAATACATCTTAGACTTGTATAATACTGACTAGGCGATGCACAGAATAAGTTGAGATGCATTTTGTCAACTTCTACCAATCTTGAAGCGTCCTCAGCATCCCGACCAATGGTGGGATATCTCCGAGAGTTGAATCTTCCGCTTTCATTGGTTCTTCCTCGTCAATACCTTAGTACCTAAGTAGGTATGTCCGGACTCACTAAGTAAGTCAATACCCATGTATACCCAACTATATCATTTTGTAGATACGTGCAATATACTTAAATATAATTGTATATTTTTATTTCTTTTTTTTCGTTATACAACACAAAATGATAGTGTGGCGCAACCGCCGATTGCGCCGCGTAGCTGAGTTACACCGGCAGGCGCCATCTTGCCCTGCGCCGTATTCACAGCCCGTCTCCTATTTAAGGGGAAGCACAGCGCGCCCAGACCATTCCGTCATCCAGATCTCGAAGCTAGGCATCACGCTGCCCGACCGCTCGTCGTCGTTCAAATCGTCCGCGTTTCAAATTTACATTTATATTCATTAAATAATAACTCGACATTTCTGTACCAAGTAATATTAGTAAGCACCAATTGTAATCATCAACTTGATAAATAAAAGAGTAAGTTCAATTTCCTGTTATATCTTTCAATCTGTCAACCATTCCTACCTGAGTAATATTTGATAATAATATTTAATCTATTGTATACGGGATCGCAGTTGCTTGGTCGATCAATCTGTGGCTCAGCTGTCGGGACTCTCCGAACAGACGGCCTCCAGGTTCGAACCAAGCGGTTGAGATATCATTTGGGTTGTATGTAGCTGAAGGCGGACAAACAGGTAATACCTACACGTCCAACTGACCGACCTTACCACCTCAATTACAGGCGTGTATACCAGCTCACGCTGGTATGCAATCGCTTCCAACCAAGTGACCACTCTGGCACTTTAGTAAGCTCTACATACTACAAATACCTTTAACCCCAAAACTGGTGACCCGAACGTGTCTGAACATACCTTCTAAACAGCCCAAAACTGGTGACCCGAACGTGTCTGAACATACCTTCTAAATAGTCCCAAAACTGGTGACCCGAACGTGTCTGAACATACCTTCTAAACAGTCCAAAACTGGTGACAACCGAACGTGTCTCTGAACACACTCATACCTTCAGAAAATTCCGAAATCGTTTAAAAAACTCAGGTACTTTTATTTTGTGCTCATAATTTCAATTGTTATACTGTGGTAAAAAAATCTGGTAAGCCTATCACAACCTATTGTGCCTTTTTAACGTAAAATCAGTAGTTTTATTAAACAGAACAATAATACGTGTTCATTAATATACTGCTTAACATTTTACTGCACGACAGAAACAAAGGATTTAACAGGAATTAATACTTGAACAGCGAGGTCTGGATGAACGGAATCACTCGAGCAGGTAACACATATATTACAAGCTAATATATTAAATACATTTGTCTTATAATTTGTCAAAAATTAATTACAAGTGTACCCGCTCAAAAAACGCTCAAAACGTTCAAAAACGCTCAGACGCAAATTCCACCAAAATTAACAAACTTACAATTGTTTAATATATAACTAATATGTACTTTATATTTTTTTTCATGACTGACGAGACGCAAAAATAATACAGAGGAAACAAATTTAAAAAGAAGCTATCTAAAAAAAAAACCAAAAGTACCAGAAAATAAATAAATAAATACAAAGGACGAAGGTATAAAAATCTAAAGCAAAAAGCCAGAGAACCAAAACGCCGAATAGAGGTATAAAAATTATAATATTATTAAAAAACCTAAAGTCATTCTAAAAGCCTAAAGTCATTATAAATATTTTATCTTGTTCATAGTTGATAAAACGCAAAAAAATAAAAATTAAAAATAAATTTCATAGAAATTCATAAAATATTTATTTTTGCTAAATATCGTAATACGTAAAAATTAAAAAATTATCAATAATAAATAAATATTACATTCCTAAATAAAAATTATAATCATAAAACCATTATCATAAAAACTAAAAATTAGAAACATATAGCTAAATAATCAGTATATTCGTAAAACGCATATTTCTATGTAAAAATTCAGTAAACCAAATATATATTTCATGTTCAAGAATGTTACAACGCGCCGATCTGTAATAAAAAAACGAAGGTAAATGAACTCCAAACAAAAGAATAGCCGTATGAACTCGAATAACCCATGAAACCGCGATAAGGAATTAGAAAGTGAATAGAATAAAGTCAACAACCTTAGGGGCTGATGAACTCGGTCACAAAAACTCTAGCAAGCAACAATTTAAAACATTACTGAAATATTAAATAATATTATACCTCACTTTATCGAACAAGTTAACAACGCAAAACAAATAATCAAATAAATTAAACATTTAAATAAAATAGATACATCGTTTCTAAACATAATTATAGCAATAAAACAATTGTATACAATTACAATTAAATAAAATAAAATACGTACGCAAACGAACATTATAATATATTTTTAAAATATTTTTTCGAAATAATTTTTTGAAAATAAACTAAACTGATGCTTCTAAAACTATAATATTAAAATATTATTCTAAAAAATAAACTCAAACAAGCATACGATACGGAAGTTTAAAACTATTACTATAATATAGAAAGCAAATTTAAACAATTACTAACTACAAATAAACATTGTTTTTAAATACAATCGAAATAAATAAAAATAAAAAGCCGTGATACATTGAACAGCTACAAATAGCTAATGTTGAACAGCTACAATTAGCTAAATACAAAATATTTTTTATATACAAAATATTTTACTTTATTTTTTATAAAAACACTACAACTATAAAACCATGATCGAACAATAAAAATAATACGATACGATAGCGAATACGTTCCAGAATATAGAAACATTGAAACTATAATATACGGTAGTAAAAATACCTAACTATAATCAAACATTAAAACCTTGTTATATATTAACTATATAATACAGCAACAAACTGGTACTATAAACTAAACTATATTTTATTAACTATGTAATACTACAAAAAGTATTATAAAACATTAAAATTATAAAACATTGAAACATGGCATACATAATAATAATAAATATTATAAACATACTCGTATTTTAAATTTTAAAAAAAAACATTGTACAATACAATACGAAACAAACAAATAACATTATATGGCATTATAATACAATACTTCAGCAACGAGTAAAAACATACTTATAAATCAAATCAAATGGAACTTATAATACTTATAAATACTTATAATCAAATGGAACTTGCAAATTATAAAAAACATTTTATACCTATCAATCATCGCAAGTACAAACATTTACATTGTATAATTCTATTGTATAATTTTATTGTATAATTTTAAAATTTAAAATTGAGCATCAACAGCTTCATCACTACCTAGAGGAACTACCTAGAAGAAATTATTTAGGATGAATCACATCATCATCATCATCTGGACGACTGCATACAGAAACTAGCTGCCCCCGCATTCAACCGCATCACTACATAGAAGAAATTATTTATGATGAACCACTGTATCATCATCGTCATCAGGACGACTTCATACAGCAACTAGCTGCCCCCGCATTCAGCATCAATACATTCCAGCAAATTAAGAAACTCTCCTGCTTATCAGTACCTACTGCTACTCAATACTTGCCTACCACTCCATCAACTGGATGTCAAACAATCATCGTGCGCACACTACATTCTACACTACGGGCACACAAAAACTCCCCACGTATCATCGCCCAGAAGAGCATTGAACGAGGACGGATTTTGTTGGGACCTGGTCCCATCCTTCGTGGACTCGTCAGCCAAGGACGACGCTCCTTCTGACACACGACAGGAAGCTGCTCATCATTCACGTTACTAACTCCTTCGTGTTTTCGCCCCACTGCTGGCACACGCTTGGAAGCTACAGTAACATACTTAAGGTCGCTCCATCAGCCACATGGACGCACCACAATATACCACAGGTTACACTGAAGTCCCATGCACTTCAAAGCCGTCAACATGGCGCACCGCAAAACCTAAGGCTAAACTGGATATCGCCACATCCAAAGCTGTCACGCACGACACGCCGAAAACCACAAGACACCCTCGTGCTTCGCCACATGCTGGCACACGCAGGCAGCCGTCGAACATATATTTATTTATATAATTATCTACATGCACACATGCACACATACGCACGCACTGATGTATACTCGGCAAGCTACAAAATTTTGAGACATCAAACATATCACCATCGAAGAGAGCATCAATCTACAATAGAATCTGCAACTTCTGCATTCAATCTGCACTTCATCCCAGTCAATCTCAACACAGTGAGGACACCTGGAACTTCATACATTCCAAACTGAGGACCATACACACGAGGAACACATAAGGATGTCCAGCCAGCACACGCAGGACGACACTCATCCATTCACCTCAATAGCAGAGCAACCACACGCCATCACAAGAGCAGCAAATCATACCAGCAGCAGATATTTTTAAAAAGATAAGTAACTTCATACCTTGTACTAAAACAAATTTATACTTATAATATGATTAACTTTATATATGTACCTATAGATTAAGTTGAATTTAAATAATTACATTACTGTGTATTAGAAAAGACTACTTTTCATATAGAAATAACATGTACATAGCGGTTTAAAAGAAAACCCTATACAAAATAACAAAACAAATCAAATGCTTTAAAATTGTTTTTTTTACGCAATGTAAGGACTTTGAACTTCGAGGAGGGGTCGTGTTTCGTCTAAGAGACTGCCAGCGGGGTCTGTGGCGCAACCGCCGATTGCGCCGCGTAGCTGAGTTACACCGGCAGGCGCCATCTTGCCCTGCGCCGTATTCACAGCCCGTCTCCTATTTAAGGGGAAGCACAGCGCGCCCAGACCATTCCGTCATCCAGATCTCGAAGCTAGGCATCACGCTGCCCGACCGCTCGTCGTCGTTCAAATCGTCCGCGTTTCAAATTTACATTTATATTCATTAAATAATAACTCGACATTTCTGTACCAAGTAATATTAGTAAGCACCAATTGTAATCATCAACTTGATAAATAAAAGAGTAAGTTCAATTTCCTGTTATATCTTTCAATCTGTCAACCATTCCTACCTGAGTAATATTTGATAATAATATTTAATCTATTGTATACGGTATCGCAGTTGCTTGGTCGATCAATCTGTGGCTCAGCTGTCGGGACTCTCCGAACAGACGGCCTCCAGGTTCGAACCAAGCGGTTGAGATATCATTTGGGTTGTATGTAGCTGAAGGCGGACAAACAGGTAATACCTACACGTCCAACTGACCGACCTTACCACCTTAATTACAGGCGTGTATACCAGCTCACGCTGGTATGCAATCGCTTCCAACCATGTGACCACTCTGGCACTTTAGTAAGCTCTACATACTACAAATACCTTTAACCCCAAAATAGTAAAATGTGTTTGAGTATAAGCAAAATCATTACAATTAGATGGGAATCATGATTTCTCATGATTCCTATTATCAAGTATCTTGGCATAGTTCATATGGAACTACTCTAGAAGTTATTCCTTTCTAATGAAGAATCGAATTTCAATAAAAGTTAATTTATATATTTTTTGCACGTTTATTTTTCATTTCGCCTTTTAAATTGTTGATAGTTAGATGATCTTAAAAAGGCTGTTAACCGTTTATTTGTAAATGTAATTTTGAAACTTTTAATTTGGAAATAAGTATTTTTTTCATTCTTGTTTTCCCTTATTTTCTTTAATAATATTTTACTAACAATTTTTGAATATTTTTTATATTTTTATTTTTATATTGTTTCTCGGGCATCTAACAAGTACTAGGTCAAATATTAATTTATCACGCACCCATATGTTGCCACATTCAGGAGATAAACGATATTAATCATCTCACATTTAACACAATTAAAAACTGTGTCTCCACCGGAAATTGAACCCGGCCACTTTGGATCTACAGTCCCAACCATCTGAGCCACGAAGTCCGACAATATATTCCACAATCTGTTACCAACAAAAAAGAACCTCAATAAAGTTTATAGATATCATAATTGATGCATAAGCTAATATACCAATTATTGTAAATATATCGTAAACTATTGGTTCTGTATTACAATAAAATGATGTAGAACTTGTTTGTGTAGCATAAAAAGCATTATATTAAAATATGTTTAAATGCATACTAAAAAAAGGAAATAGGAAGCGTTATTTTTTCCGTTGTCGTAACTCAAAAATTAAAGCAACGTCAGACATAACAATGTTTTCATTATGGCATCAATAAATATCTTAAATATGTTGTGTTCGTGTGTATAATTCGGATGCGACGTTTATTATCTATTCGTTTGCCGCACCCATAATGCGTTAAGCTGCTTAGGGCAATTATCGTAAATTGTGAAGAAATTTCAAGTTTACCCCTGTCCCTTTTCGTTCCGTTATTCTATCGGGTATTTTTTAACTGCCCCGTGGATAACAACATTAAAAATACGGCGGAATAATGGTACCCCTAATCCACTGAATAAACTTCCTAGGTACTGTAGGAATAACGACTAACCTACCTTTCAAAATTATTATTTCACGATGAACAGACTATAGTAATTATTATAACAACATTATACAAGAAAATATGTACTGAACAAAAGTGTTTACACAGTTTTAAAAATAGTTGACTATAGAAAACAGACTTATCATTCTGCTTCTGTAGAATAATGTTTGGTTGCGCCTTTGTACTGTCCTACAATTGCATTATTTGGTCTTCCTTTGGTTGTTATTCAAGGAAGATCTATGGAGAACGCGTGGTTTAAAATTTATGTTCGCATCCAACGTGTCCGAAGCAGCTCAATTATCTTAATATGTTCAAGTGATATTTTATTTTATTTTTTGATAACAAAACAGCCATTATATATTTTACATTAATAGAAAAATAGTAATAAAGAAATTAAGCCAATTACATTGTTCCACAAAATAATATTACAAAGACAATTCATAGACATAGATTTATTGGAGGAACTAAAAAAAACATGGTACTTCCCAACAACTATTTTATTTTATTTTATACACATTAAATTATAAATTACAAGTTCAACAACTATAATTTCCTGTATGTATGTTATTTTGGAAAAAATATTATTATTATTATTATTATAAATTCAAGCGAAAAAAGAAAAGAAAAATATTTTATATTATAAAATTACTTACAAAATATAAGTAAAAACACAATTTTTTAACTTTATTCCACTAACTTAAAGTGTTGACCATTGACGCGTTTCGTTCAAAGAACATCTACTGAATGGTCTACTGAGTGGTGAACCATTCAGTAGATGCTCTTTGAGCGAAACGCGTCAGTGGTCAACACTTTAAATTAGTGGAATAAAGTTAAAAAATTGTGTTTTTACTTATTTTTTTAAGTAATTTTATAATATTGATAATGGAATTCCATCACGTATTATGAGTCTTATGAGTGTAATGGAAATAAGAAAAATATTTGAGATTACATAGTTAAATATGTGGCGCAAGTGTAGAATTGTGGTGAGTGTGTGCATTTTATGAAACGAGGGTGGGGCATGGATAAGGGTAAGAGAGGGGGAAAGGGTGAGTTATCATATTCTATGCAGTATTGGGCATACCAAAAATCATGCAATTCGGTACAGAATGTATTTACTATAATAATGATGAAAGTTGTTTTTTTTAATGATTGTTAGCTATTGTTAAAAATATTTGGCTTATGATTGAGGTTATTGTACATATTGCAGCAACGGTTACTAAAAGTGTTGTTAATATTGTTAATATCTTGGAGGGACCGTATTACAAATGATGAGATTCTCAGCAAAATTAAAGAAACCAGGCGCATGTTGAAAACCATATCAAAAAGGCGTGCAAACTGGATAAGCCATGTGTTGCGATACAAGGATCAATTACACATCTCACATCTTAGAGGGAGTTGTTGAGAAAACAACTGACAGAGACCATCTCGTCTGAGAGAACAAGAACAGATGTGCGAGGATATGAAGTATACCTCCTACACAGAATTGAAGAGAGTCGCTGAAGACCGAGCGGATTTGAGGAAGAGATGCATCGCTTTGCTGCCAACCAATCCCCAAGATCGAAACCAAAGAAGAATAATTATACGAATGATGCATCGCTTTTATGCCAACCAATACCCAAGATTGAAACCAAATAAGAAGAATATGAATGTTTGTAACACCTAGGTTTCAAAAAAAGCGCTAACTATGTCAATACTCAATAAATAGAATTATTGAAACTAAGAATTTTCATTCAAACTCCCAAGCATTATCATAATGATAAACAACATTTAATGCTAATATTTTCAACATACGCTCTTTTTTTGCAGAGTAAAAATTGTACAAGTGAAATAATAATTTCTTATTTCAAATAGACAACAAGAATGGTAATTGAATAGCTGTTTTACTGCAAATAATGATAAAGCATTCCTTATTTTGTAATGGAAAAGGTTATAAGTAAGACTCCTGAAATATAACAAAATCGATGTATTTTATCTTACTCTTCTGATGTCGTTGCCTCAATTTATGTGCAAAATCGATGCGACTCTAAGTGGTAACGATATCATACAAGATGTGAGCATGAATGTTCAATCTTGAAATCATTCAGGGCCGAATAGAATTATTGATATTATTAGTGAGTAGAATTTTGAAATGGATTTTATTTCGTTTTTTGTTTCAAAATAGAATGAAAATTCGTTTTCAGTGTATTATGCATACGTAGTTTTCCTGAACCAAAATCGTTCGATTCGGATTCAAATTCCAACGCCACTGTCCGTTGATTTTTTTTTTATCTTAGGCATCGCCTTATCATCTTCATCTTCTTCCTCTTTTTTTAGATCTATGATCTGTTTTTACAGGTCCTGGGATGAGGATGTCCAGCTCTCCCTCCATCTCTTTGATGGTCTTCCCGGTGGTCGGCGTCCCTCTGGTATTTCGCGCATTATGATCTTTGGCAGCCTTTTCGATCTTTGGATGCACTATTCTCCTTAGAATAGTGCATCCACATATTATCATCGTTTTCGGGTGTAATTTTAGAGCCAAGTAATTGAACATGGAACTAGTTACTTGAAACATATGAGATCCAACTGTCGATGGCGAAGTATGTGTAGTTGAATAATACGTACAAATTATATTATGAAATATTTTAAGATATTTTATTTTTTACAAAAATGGTTAAAAAAATTGAGATGTACTACTATGATGCCTATTTTTTTACAGAAAATCAAATTATCCAGTTAGGATGTTTCGGCGTTCTTGAATATTTTCAAAAAATTTGGAAATATAGGCAGTTATACACCTAAATTTATCATAAAACATGTCTTTATTTAAAAAAAATATTTAAAAAATGGAACTTTAAAAAAAATTAGAGATAGTTAATTAGATTTTGTATTTATCTATAGGTACTTATACCAATTTTCAAGTTTTTGAGATATATGAAAAAAAGGTAAAACTCAAAAGTTGATAACCTCTGACTGAAACAAAAATTTAAAAATCCTGTGTATCAAAGTTTTGTTAGCCTATAACTTTCTGAAATTTTGTGCATTGCGCGAGTCAAAAGTTATAAGGACACACACAAAAACAACAGACATACTAAATGTTTTTTTTTTTTTATTTATTAACAAAAACAATACAAGGTTCACATATAAATCATAATTTATAAAGGTATACTTTTTCCATCATATAATTCATAATAACCCTCTTTTATTGAGATAAAATCTCGTGTTTAAAGAGGGGAGTAGGTATCTATTAAATATTGATACATTTACCAAAACATTGTACATCTACTAAAAAATATGAAGCTACACAAAACAAGAATGAAATAACAAAAAATAAATAAATAAATCAGTACAATTTTTTAATTTTATTTTTAAATAAACTATAATTTTTTTCGAGTCTAAGACTCAAAGGGAGTTCATTAAACCACTTAGTACCTTTATACTTATAGAAATGTTGTGAGGCAGTTGTACGTAAAAGAGGAATGGTAATACATCCTTGTAAATTTATTCTGCTGCTTAAAGAAAATGACAATTGGTTTGAATTTGTAAGAATATCTTTATGAATTTGGAACAATGAGATTTTTTTGTAGATATTTTCAACAGTTGAAACTTTAAATTCTTGAAATAAATTAATAGTTGGATAATCAAATCTCTTTTTTAATATAATTTTAATAATGATTTTTTGAAAAACTTCTAAAGGCACTAAAGTGGTTTTAAAAGCTCCCCCCCAACATATAATGCCATATTGTAAGATGGATTGAAATAATGAAAAATATGTTAAATAATATATGTTTTAATAAAAATATGTTTTAAGCAAGTTTGTTTGAAGTATATTTCTTAGTCTCAGAAAAATAAAAATTATGTATTAAATGTTCTACTCCGAATTATGATTAAATCCATATACATAGATGTAGAATATACATATATACTGCAAAGCCTCTAAATTGGTGTTTTTTGAGTCTTAGACTCGAAAATTTGAAAAACCCTTGAAAAACATGGACCTGGCATATAAATTTCGCATATCATGGTTTGATATTTTGTCGATATGTTAAGAGAAATAAATTCTCTAGTAAAAATCGACAGTTGTAAAAGTAAAAATAACATTTCACTGACATAGTTCAGCAATGAGGTTTACCACCTATTTTGAATGTAGTGATGCTATGATTCTATAAATGAACACAAAAGGTAGTAATATCACGCTAGTTTGTGATTTAGTTTGACATATTGTATCCGTTACAATTTCTGTGTACATATATTGATGAGGACATATTTTAAATGTGTATTTTATTGTTAATTAGTGTGATGGTAAACTGCCGATGGTTAGGCCTTATTAAAAAGATTTTCAGCAAGTACATGTACATCGTCAAACATTCCTTAAACTTAACCTTAATGCTTGTGTTATACGTGAACAGAATCGGTAATGGCAAGATTCGAACTCGCGACCACTGGACAAAAAACCCAGCGTGCTATCCACTACCCATCTAATTTTCAATAAATCTCTAAATATGTAAAATACGGATTTCTCTTAATTGAGAAAGTTATTTCCACGGATATCAATATGGTTATTTTTATATTTGTTAGGTGTTTTTGATATAAAAAATGATTTTCCTCATGGAGATGAATATCCTTAATATAATAATGATTTTTCATAATGAAATTTTAAATTATATAAAAAGCATCAAAAAAATTAAAATAAAATTTAAAGGTGACGCGGGCCGTGAGTTGGACGTCCAATTCGACGTAAAGGAAGAAGCCTCTCGCATAAATTTGCAAAACCCTTTAAGTCTCGCATCCCAAATACAGCACAACGTGCACCGTTAATTCCGGTCCGGCAGTTAACTTGGTACAATGCCGACGACCACAATAATTTAGAAAACCCCTCCCTTTTAAAGGAAGGGTTCTTTACTCCCGTATACTTCTTCTTAAAACCCTCCAGTCCGATTTTTGAATCATGGATGAGTATTGCTATATATTACTTTTTAAGGTCCCATTCTCCTGAATGTACACTAGAATATATTTATATTTGCAAGTTTTTCTACAGTAATGTTACTCGCATTCAATTGATTTTATTTTAAAATTACACACAGAACATAAATTTATCGTCCTAAAGTTCAACAATAAGTATTATTTTTTCTATCGTCATAGGAATTTTCTCCTAATTCACTACGGTTTGGAAGAAAATCACTTTCTTTTGTTGAATGTTATTGCATTTTCTTTTAACAAGCGATCCCTTATAAATACTGATCCGCTTGATTCACAAACCCTTAACCTTCAGAAAGTATAGAAAATTTAAAGCCTATAAAACTTTTTTACTCAACTACTATCAACTTTTGAATTTTTGCTTTATTTTTCCATATATCTCAAAAACTACATAAGCTAGAACGTTGAAAAGTTGTGTAAACATAGACAAATACAAAATCTCAAATTAGTTTTTTTTTAAAAATCCAGGGTTTCTCAAACATTTTTTATTAAGAAAAATATTTTTTTTATGATAAATTTATTTAATTCTAGGATTTCTCACATATTATATTTAGAAATACATTTTTTATGATAAAATTATGGGTTTAACTGCCTATATTTTTACTTTTTTACAATTTTTATTAAATTTAATTTAGTGACGACATCGTTTCATACAATTTATATGACACTACATTTTATCTACGGGGACTCTCAATAGTTTGACACTTAATCTCCAAACATAAATACATTCTCTCATGCTATTTTCGTATTCTGGGTAGGAAAAATGGACTGTCCTCCCGACTATCCTATTCTTACACACATACCTACATGTTTCGTATGCAAAAAATATCTTAAAATATTCAATAATTTTGATTTATGGGTTTGGTACGTATTCTTCAACTATACATACTATCGCTATTGACAGTTGGTCTCATGTGTTATATGTAACTAGTTTGTTAGTAGGTATATGTAATAATGCTCCGGTCCATGTTCTTATTGTTATAATGTCCCAAATTTAAATTCATGCAATAGTTTTAGAGAGAAGTTTGATTAATGTTACTAATTACCAATTTAGGTACCTACATTGTGTCCTTAAAATTTTCCTTGTTTTTGCTTAGTACAACTACTACTAAAACAACGATTCGATTTTTACACGGTATAAATTGTGTTTATTCGTCTTTTACCAATAGTATAACAAAGATTAACTATGAAGTACTGTGTAATACGATGATTCTAGAATAGTCAAAGGTACATTTCAATGTTCTTTATACTTTTATCCAATCAAAGGATATTGTTGATGAAAAGGGAAATCATTATCAACACAAGATACATGTAAATTGAAATATCAAACAACTTTATATAAATATATTTCAATTAACTTCCGCGAATGGTGAAGACACACGATTTAGCCTTCGTTTTCAAGATTGTCAAGTTGTTTGCTGTCAGACCATTTATGGAAACAATAATATATTTTTTCAATACTGTTGCATAATTAACTAAATGATATATGTAGGTAATAAAACAACATTTGATTTTTTTTAAACAAGTATACATATTTATAAAATATCATCTCTTCATATGAAATTAAACGAATTAATTCCTTTTTTTTAATTTTATATTGGTAGGTAGTTTATTTTATAGATGCACATTTAGGTATGTGCGATTGAAGTTGGCATTCCCTATTATGAACCTGGGACATCGGCACAGAAAGTCAACGGTATGCCACTTGTTAATTGACCTCATACTTGTCAGATAGACGACAATCTGTCTTATTGCAAAATAAATCATCTCTTTCGGAAAAAATCAAATTTGGGGTGCCACAGGGGTCAGTTTTGGGGCGCATACTTTTTATTTTGTATATAAAAAATCTTGACGATATTATATAATGAAGGCTTCGCTTCGTACGCCTACGCTGACGATCGCCTGATTGTAAAATATTCCACTGCAGAAAACAAGGATAGTCTTAGGAATGATACCGTTGGTTGTATTAATAAAATTGCTGAATGGGGGTCGCTCTACAAGCTAAAATTGAACCCAACAAAAACAGAATTTATGTGGGTAGCTTCACCGCGACGACAGCATCTCATAGAAAACACTCCAATTAACATTAATGGAGAAGAAATTACACCATCAACCAACTTTAAATTTCTAGGCGTCCACTTGGATAATAAACTACCGCTGGACTTGCATATCTCTAAAACTGTTAGCTCTTGCTTTTTTCATCTGAGGCAATTGAAAAGTATCCGCCGCAGCTTACCTAAAAGCGAAGCTTAAACGCTTATCAATGCATTTGTTGTATCATGGCTGGATTACTGTAATGCTATATATGCTGGTTTGCCCAAGTATCAGCTGGATAGACTGCAGATGGTTTTCAACGCGGCTGCGAGGTTGATATATGGAGCTGACAAAAGATGTCACATAACACCTCTTCTAAATGAACTGCACTGGTTGAAGTGTCCAGAATGAGTAGACTATAAGGTGTGCTTGATGGTGTTTAAGGCTCTGAACGACTTGGCTCCACACTACATACAAGAATTATGTCAAAAGAATGTCCTATCAGGAAGACAACTCTCATTGAGATCATCGGGATCACAGAGTAATGAATGATCACAACATATCAAAGGATACTAAAGTTGCCATTCTTAACGCTATCTTAGTGCCAACCTTGACGTATGCAAGTGAAACCTGAACAGGGCAGAAGTCGCACGAAAGCAGAATAAATGCAGTTGAAATAAGATCGCTAAGAAGGATCTGTAATAGAACGACGTATGACACGGTCAGAAATGAGGACATAAGGAAAGAATGTGAGATAAAGATACATGTCATTAAAAGTATGAAATTGAACACATTGAGTAGGTTTGGCCACATGGGGAAAATGAATGCGGAACGTCTGACGAAGAAAATATACATTGCGGACAGGAATGGAACGAGAGGTTGGGGCCGTCCATCAAGGAAGGGATGGCACGTCCACGTGAAAGGTATTTTGAAAGACGAACACGTATAAGACGATGTATGAAAGTCGACGAGGCGATGAATGTGTGTCAATGTAGAAATAAGTGGCGTTCGGTTCTCTCTGCCTACCCCGCGAGGTACATGGCGTGATGGTATGTATATATAAAAATATCTTAATTTGAGACGAAATACCTTAAGTCTCCAGAATATGTTATTGGGTACGTGTTAAATTAATATTTGACATAGTACCAGTTAGTTACCAAAGTACCTAATATAAAATAAAAATAAAATAAAATAAATCTTGTACGACGGTAGACATTCTTTCTTTTATATATGATGAAACTATAACATCTTATTGATAATGCTCCTATCAACATCAATGGGGAAGCACTTGTACAATCAACGAATGTTAAATTTCTAGACATTCCCTTGGACAATAAACTATCGCTCGATCTACAGATCTCAAAAAACTAATAGCTCATGTTTCTTCCGTCTGAGACAGCTTAAAGGTATCCGCCAAAGTTTTTCCTAAAATGATGCAAATTATACACTTATAAATGCATCTGTTGTGTCTAGGTTGGATTATTGCAATGCTGTATATGCTGGTCTGCCCAAATGTCAACTAAATAGGTAGCAACTGGTGTAATGCAGATGCGAGGATTATCTTTGGGGCGGATAAAAGATACCACATAACGTTGCTCCAAAACAAGCAGCACTGGTTAAGGTTTCCAGAGCGAATAGATTTCCAAGTAAGTTTGATGGTTTTCAAAGGGAAACTATCATCAGAGAGACGTTTAACATTGTTATCGTTGGAATCACGGATTACCAAATATTTAAAGGAATTGCATAAACCCAATAAAGCGGCTTACTTTGATCGTGGTTTCATTGTAAATGGATCTATCAAATGGAATAAATTGCTTTCTGAAGTGCGTGGAGAGCAGTTTTGGGGCCTTCAGTAAAATGCTTAAGACTCCTTTGTTTCGCATAGCCAATAAACTAACAAAAGCGCCCTTAAAACGGTCTTTAATCATAAAACGGCGCTAAAAAAATATTCTCACTATTAATTTATTATCATCAAGGCTATTATTGTTTTACATCAAAATCGCTTTATGGAAATGGTAAGAGGCCGTACATATTTCAAAAAGAACTTATTAGTAAACAAAGAATATTAGTAGGAATAGTGTGTTCGTGACAATGAACATGCAAAACAAATAGTATTAAACTCCATGCCAAGAAATAAACCTTTTTTTACACTTTTGCAAAGAACAAGGTGCTATTTGTTTCGTGTTTCTTTTTGTCCTTTTAAATTTCACGTCGGAAGCTTCGTGATTCGTAAAACTGACAGCAGTAAAATGCTAAAGGGAAAGAATATTATTACGTTTCTTTGCTTGGCAGTTTTATTTTATTATTTCTTCTTTTTTTATTAATGGGGTTAGAAAGACTCAACTTTGTTTATAATCATTCGAATTTCGTACATAAAAATGTTTGTTGGGAAATCCCAGAAGATTTATCCCATGCGCTGGGCTCGGCCTTTTACGACAGTTTGTGGCAGTAAAGTGTTGTATATTGTGACCGAGCTTTGCTTGAAATCAAATCAAAATAATATTACTTATCCCATATTAGCTAACTACATCTCTTACTACTTTTAATGAACATTTTGTCTAAATTTTATTTCTTTATCAAATGCGAAATTATTGTTTTGTGGCTCCATCGTTAATTAATAACAATAAAATTACTTTGTATAAACCACTTTTATTAGAATGAAAGTTAACACATTGAGATGGTTTGGCCACTTGGGGAGAATGAATGAAGAACGCCTGACGAAGAAAATATACAAAGCTGATAGGAATGGAATAAGAGGTCGGGGGCGCCCAATAAAAGGATGGCACGACCATGTAAACGATATTCTGAAAGATGGAAATGAAAGAAGCGTGAACAACAGACGAACGTGTATAAGACGATGTATGAATGTTGATGAGGCGATGAATGTGTGTCAAGTTAGAAACATGTCGTGTTTGGTTCTCTCTGCCTACCCCGTGAGGGACATGGCATGATGGTATGTATGTATGTATGTATGTACTTTTATTAGAAACAAGTCAACATGTTTCAAGAACAATGTTCTCTTCCTCAGGACATTTAGTGTACTAGTTAACAAAACTTAAAAATAATATGTGTAGGTAAAAGCAGTGAGAGGGAAAGAAAGGAGGAGTAGAGGGGTAAAGAAGGTTAGGGTGACCATATGTAAGGTAACATTATTTTTACAAAAACAGAGTTTTATAAACATTAATTTACCAAATATTCTTCCAACTAACCAAATTACAAAGTATGACAAAATTGTGTATGTACAACAACAAAAGAATAAGAACAAAAATCACAAATCAATTCAAGAAGAATCTAAGTTAATTAATAACATGTGATAGCTATAAATTTAGCTATTTAAAAAATCATACATGGCTTCATACCACTATATGCATAATCATGAATTCCTGGCTCAGTTGGTTTGGTATCTGACTGCTGATCCAAAAGTCCCGGGTTCGATTCCCGGTGGGGAAACAGTATTTAATTGTTTTCAGTCTGGATCTGTTAGACGATCAATATTGATAATCTCTAGAATGTGGCAAATGTTATTGGGTGCGTGTTATTTTATTTACAGAAAAATTAAAAAAAGAATATCATTCAATAATTAATCAATAGGTACATATTTATTAAATTATTTTGTAAGTGTATCACTTGTGTATGGGGCAAGAATAACATTTAAAAATTGTAACAAGTATGCAATAGAAAAAATCCTTTCTAAATGTGTTGTTTTATAAAATTTTATACAGTTAGTTATGTAGGTAGTTAATTTATTTTAAAGACGCATACAAACTCAGGATTGTCTATAGGTATTCAATTTTATATTTGAATAACTGATATTTTTTCACTAACCTCTGGGAGAGTATTGAAGTATTTAGTTTTTAGTTATCTTGATCCTCATCTACCTTGGATCCTTCCCTGGATTACAAGCTGCCGGAGTTGGTGTATATATATGAATGTATATAATATATGTGCGTTAATATGTATGTATATGTTCATTAGTATGTAGGTGTGTAGTAGGGCAGATCCTTAACAATGGAAAATACCTTATGGTATAAATTTCTTCTTTGATGGCAATCGAACCATTTACTCTTACGCATAATTCATGCGACTTTATTCCATACTAACTTATAACTGAACCATCTTAATATCTGAACTTTTCCTCACCTCATTCTTACCTCAAACCACTATTCATTCTACCTCCACCTTTTCTTCTGCCCTTTTGCTTCCGTTATTTTATTTTGAATAATTGCGTTTTTTTTAATTTATTAAACTTCATGTGTATAATGGCGATTTTTTTCATAGGGAAATTTCTTCCAACCAACAAAAGCAATGTGAGGTTGCTGCAACAAAGATAGGAAGGGGATAGAATTTGTGAGTTAAATCGATTGAGACGTCGTAATATCATCACAGCCTACGTAGGACGTCGCGTTAAGGTTTTTCATTATTCCATATAATATTCTCTTATATATTTTAAATGTATTAATTCCCAAGGGGGCATATAAACCTAAACACCCCAATTTCAAATCAAATTCCTCAAATATGTTAAACAGTGTGTTTCTAGAAAAATACCATAAGTGTTTTCAACATTTTTCTAGTGAATGTTCGTCACAAAATTTTAAAATTCAGCCTAAATTCCCATAAACAAATAGTAAAAATATCCCTTTTTACAGCATTTTTTTTAAATTACTCCATAACTATGTGTCGCAGAAAAATAAATTTATTATATGCAAAGAGTGCATAAAATCAAAGTGCATAAAATATAATTTTTCATCTCAAATAATGTTTATTTTTAAAATGCAAAAAATAAACAAATTTTGATCGAATATTCTTTTTTAATTGCATATACGCAAACATTGGATTTTTTTCCCTTTCGGGAGTCAAATGATATTTTTATTGACAAACATTTTTTCAACATCTCAATAGAGACGTAGTAGGGATATTGTAGAAGAACCAGGAACTCGAGGCACCTACAGGGCTTACAACCTGTCATCGGCTGGTTTACGTGATCACTTTATGCGCTTGCGCAACGTTTACCAATTATGCCTTCTTATTAAGCTCCCTTATCGATGAAATTATGAAAGTTCTATATATTTGAATAGTGTGTTACATTTTACCTGACAATAATTCATTATTACGTACTATTGCCATATATGGAGTAACGGAGAAACCTTTTTGTAACGCCATCTATTGAGACATTGAGAATTTAATTTTTATTTGTAAAACAAAAACAAATATTGAGTTTCCGATAGTTTAAATTACTTATAAACCATTTTTTAACGCACGCGATAGTTACTCTTACTAACACGTAACTTCATAGTGCATTAGGCGGTTTTAATATATTATGTTTTCAGTCACTAGATTTAGCGTTATAAGTCATCTTAAGTGAAAACATGTTTTCTAGTTTATTTAATTTATATCTATTTTTTGTAAAAATAAAAAATGGCTTTCTAATAAATAAATAAATACTTCTGCGACCGGTAAATTGAATTCAAATATCTTTTTTAACAGATTTTTAATTATCTCAATAGAGACGAAGTTGAAATATTAACTGTAGGAGAACCGGGAAATCAAGGCACCTACAGGGCTTACGACCTGTCATCGGCTGGTTTACGTGATCAATTTATGCGCTTGCGCAACGTTCACCAATTATGCCTTTTTAATGAGATCCCTATCAATTCAATTTTCGAAAGTTCTATATATTGCAATACTGAAATTCTTTTCGCTTCAGGAAATAAGGATTTTTACTACAGCCATCTATGTGTGACATTATGAACAACATTCTTATTATTTTTATTTATTTTTGTTGTAACGCCATCTATTGAGAGAATTGGTTTTTGTAAATAATGAAAGCAACAATTCTTATTGAATTCAAATATTTTTGACATAAATAAAATCCACAATAATTAAAGTGTTTTCATTTTATTTAGATTTATTCATTTTGGCAATCTTTTCTGTTTTAGATCAGCAATAAAATGGTCCTTAATCAAAATTTTACTTTCACAAATTATTTGTCAAAGGAACTTTGAGGAACATTTATTACATATTTCACTTTGATCTTTTAAACCGTCCTGTTTAATAACGAAAAAGCGTCCCATTTAAATAAATGCGTTGCTAACCAAATAATTTGAATTATGATTTTGTCATTAAACGGATTTGTCTTATGCACTTTTGACAATAAAATCGTCTAAGTATATAAGTAAGTTTAAATTCAAATGAAGATATATGCATTATTTTCTAATTTCGAGGAAAAGAACTACCTAATTTGAGTGAATTTTATTATGTAGTGGCCAAATGTATAGGGCATAACAACTGGAATCTGGGTGCGCTTGTTTCTATCGACGAAGGAATAACGGAGGACAGAAACTGTAGAGGTCGCCCTAGAGACAGTTATATGAACCATGTGACAAGTGATGGGTACTGTAGCAGCTACCAAGAGATGAAGAGGCGGGCGAAAACCAGAAATAATATGTGGAGAGATGGACAGTTTGGTGCAGACCAATCCTTGGAATGTGACGTCTGTTATAAAACTTATCATTATCGTACATTTTATTGCTACACAAAACATATTTTTTGAGATGAAATTCGGTCGGGAAGTATTTTTAGTCAAAGCACGCTTAGCCATTCTCGTCTTCTTTTTTTTCTTGTCGGGCCTCCTTGTGCGTAAGCGCCAGGATCTTCTGTCCTGGGTTGTCACAAGGGGAACACTCTGAGCCGCTAGCTCCTTCTCAATACTGGACCACCATGTTACTGTTGGTCTGCCTTTACCCCTAGGTTTAGCTGACCCACTGACATAGTCATTGCGGATTCTGTCTATCCGTGTTACACCACCTGCCCAGCGCTGCATTTTCATTTCAGTTGTATGCAACTGTTGCTCAAGCTTTTTGGATGTTGTCCAGCACTCTGCGCCGTAGGTACTACATTGCAGGTCTTACCACCGTTTTATATATTTTGCTTTTTGTTCAAATAGGCATCCTTGTATAGCCTTACTTAGCCATATTTTTAAAGCATTAAAATGCAGTCAACGAATGAATCAAAATACCTATCCCTGAATAAATATTCCAAAGGTTTCTAAATAATTAAAAAAGGTAAGAACATGAAGATATAACAACTTTCATAGAAGTGGTGGTAATAAGTTGTTCAACTTGTGTGCGGTCAATGTTCGATTCTCAGCAAATGAGAGATTTAAATAAAAATATTTATAAATTAATACTTTTCTGGACTGAATA
The DNA here is from genome assembly GCA_963576475.1 of Molanna angustata. Lineage (NCBI taxonomy): Eukaryota > Metazoa > Arthropoda > Insecta > Trichoptera > Molannidae > Molanna > Molanna angustata. Next base: position 20,776,674 of record OY754978.1, on the reverse strand, counting down.
CACGTTCATTGAAATGTCACTATTCCTCATATTGTTAATAATTATTTCAATTTGTTCATCTTTTTCTTTCTTATTTTCTTACTTTCAGCTTTTGTGAGTATCTCATGAACTCAATTCATTTCTGAATTTATTATTATTTGTCCATAATATGTTTTCTTGAGTTATTTTTTTGTTTTTTGATTTTTTATGATTATTATTCTTGTTTTGTTTTAGTAGATCATCTATTTATACAATTTATTTTTTTAAACAATACTGTTGTAACTAATGTAAATATTGTTATTATAAAGCCTTCTTGCCGTTTAGTCAAATAAATAAATAAATAAGAATATGTTTATCAAAACGTATATAGTCAATTATATAAAAGCTCCTTATGTTAAAAGTAGTATGTACATAGTGTACATACTACTTTTGCACAGAGACATTACATTTACTTAGCGTCGCGGATACATAATAAAATAATACCCGACTGACTTGAACTACTCCTACCAAACAATAGCAATATAAACAAATTAGTAACAACGTGGTTAATGGACAGGGCAGAGAAGAGTATGAGAGGGATCTTACTCATGTTTAGAAATGACGGATCTCACTCATGTCCTAATATCAACCAACACATGTACATACAATACGCTTGGACTAAATTTTTACTGACTAAATACTTGCACAGCTACTCATTTTGAATGGGTATTGCCTAGGAACAGGCTTTTGCCTAGTGAGGCAATATATCTAAGTACCTAATATTGATGAGGCGATGAATGTGTGTCAAGATAGAAAAATGTGGCGTTCGGTTCTCTCTGCCTACCCCGTGAGGGACATGGCGTGATGGTATGTATGTATGTATGTACCTAATATTGATATATTTTTTATTTGTATTGTATTTTGTATGAATATTGTTATGTAATTATGGTTTATATATTTCTTTTTTATTTAGAAATAAAACAAAAAAAAAATAAGCTTTTTCGTCTTTTCTAACATTATAATTATTTAGAATATTTAGATGGTCGTCTTTTCTACCATTATTAGATCATAATACAATATCAAACACGTTAAAAGTGCAAGATGTTCATTTGAATCTACCGTCATTCTTGTCCTGCGCTTAGGAAAATAAAAAAGAAGAGTACCTGCCACGGAGTGAGACAAATTTAATAATAAAAGTCCGCCCCGTTTCTGTGTGAGCTTGCCAAAATGTTGGACACATAATAATACAGATAGGAATACAAATACACATATAGGTACAAGTAAGTATATAACCAACACATACAAGGACGGACCCACGTGGTGAGGTAGAGTAATAAAAAACACACCTCCACAACTTAATAGTCTTCCCCGGTGAATTATTTATTTTGACAATGTCATTTCCTTCTACCGCTGAAGAATGAAAGCTACAGGGGCATGCAGAGCCGAATTAAATAATTCCAAAACGGTCCTTGTTGGGACACCAATGGACATCCTGACATACACCAACTGTCTCCTTCGATAGTTTTGTCCATCTTATTGAGCCACTTGTTTTATAGGCGGTGATTTTTATGGTCATTGTGCACGGGTCGTAGCGTTAAATCTATCGAATTTGGACGAAAATGATACTGTCCTTGAAACGAGTCCGCAAAAATTCTTGTAAAAAATCGACCGAGACATCAAAACCCTTCCGGTCTCTTCTGGGCGATCCTTTCAAGTTTCTAATAGATGCTACAGTCCATATACTCGAACAGATACACCCGGTACTTTTGGAATCAAAAAGTAATATATATTTTGTTTTATTACCATGCATATTTTTTTTTTGTTTTATTACCATGCATATTTTTTTCTTCGACATTGATTTTTTTTTAAAAAGATCATATTATAAAGAGATAGCATAATGTTTTCGTATTGTTATTGTATATTGAAATAAACGAGTTGCAAATATTCACGGATGTAAAAATAAATATATAGTCTTTTATATAAAAAAACGATTTTAAAATGAATGTGTGACAATATAGAAAAAAATGTGGCGTTCAGTTCACAATGCCTTCTTCATGACGGACATGCGTGATGTATAACAATATGTAGTTATATACTTGTCGCCAAATATCTTGAACCATTTCGCCGAGAATGGGGGCGATTTGCACGTTAACCAACACAGCAAAAAAGACGCGAATTCGCACTCTGCGCACCCGGAAGCCTGGTTCAAGATATTTGGTGATTTTTAACATCTTCATACGATTTGCATAAACAATATTAAGTGTTATACAGATATCAGACAGACGCCTTTGGAAATTGAAAAGTTTATTGATTTTTTCTCACGATTTCTATCATCAGAAATCAATGAAACTTACAAGTTTGAACACCTTCAATCAAAAAAGGAATCATTAAAATCGGAAAATATGGTATAGAAATACTATCGCTGAAGTGACAGTTGAAGAGTTTGATGATTTTCTCATATATCCCATAATCAGATCTTGACCCCATTGAAATGCGACCAATCGGAAATTATTCCCTTTTTAATGAAAAAAAATCGTAATCGGACAACGCAGTAAAAAGTATGTAATCGCTGAACATACGCAAAAAAAACCTCACATTGAATTGATATCCTTTCCCTTTTTGGAAGTCGGTTTAAAAGTAATATGTTTTTCATTTACTTGACAACTGATAAAACATTCTGTATATGATGATATACATATTTGCTAGTCAAATAATTATTGATTATCAAAACCGTACATTTATTTAAATAATTATATTCTATGGAGAGAATCTCTTTCGATCGCATTCAAAATCACTAAGCGTACTCTTCGTGTCAACATGCATAATGTTGACGATATCAAATATATAGTACGACTAGCGGACCCGACAGACGATGTCCTGCATGAACTATTTGTGAAAAAAAAACAAATGTATGTAACGTATATTTGAATCATATGGATGTTATTATTCGCTGAGCAAACTAACATTTTCGTATTCGAAGAGCCGCTAAAGACTGGGAGGTTATATTGATTGTCATTTCGTATATAATTGCAACAACAACATAATACTGGACACGGAAACGAACGAATTTAAATATGAATAATAAACAAAACAGTGAACAAAAATTAAAATTTCATGCACATGTATACAACTGAAATATGAATAATACCGAAACACTGCGAAAGAACTTTAAATGTCAAAAAAAAAAGCCAAAATAGACAAAAGTGACAGATTTCTTAGTGTTGTCAGATGGAAAATAACTAAACATTGCCAATTTGCCAATAGCGCCACCTATTATAGTTAATAGTTATAAAAACATATGTTATGTTTATAATCCCATTTGGAGAGTCTGAACCATTCAAGGACTCACACAAACACGCACACAAAATTTCATCAAAATCGGTTCAGCCGTTCCTATAGGGAGAGTCCAGTGACATACACACGTACAGAAGAATTATCCAACTGTTGATTCGTTCAAGAGAATGAAATTCTTTTGAAGGAAGAAGCAGTTTAAATCCAGAACGCGTGTATGAAGGAACATTTTGTATGGCGTAGTGGACTTTTTCACGGCTATTCCAACTTTGATGTCAAAAAACACCAATTTAGAGGCTTCACAGCATATAAGTTAAATATACGGATTTACTCAGAATTAGGAGTAGAACATTTCGTGTGTCTGTGTGTCTGTGTGTCCGTCCGTCCCTTATAACTTTTGACCCGCTCAATTAACAGAGCCCGAATTTTTAAAATATATAAACAGTTATAGGCCTACAAAACTTTTATACTCAGAATTGTGAATTTTTGTTTCAGTCAGGGGTTATCAATTTTTGAAATTTTGGTTTATTTTTCGATATATCTCAGAAACCGTAAAAGCTAGAACGCTGAAAATTGGTATAAACATAGACAAATACAAAATCTCAATACAGTTTTTTTTTTTAAATTCCAGGGTTTCTCAAACATTTTTTAATAAGAAAAATATTATTTTATGATAAATTTATGAGTTAAACTGCCTATATTTCCAATTTTTTTTTAAATATCGAAAAAAGCCGAAAAAGATAATTTTATTTTCGAAACTAGATAATTTAATTTTCTATAAAAAATATTAACATTGTACTAGTAGGTACATCTAAATTTTTTTTTAACAATTAAGTGACGACATCGCTTCATACAATTTGTATGGCAGTCACCTATACACAATATCAAAGAAGATTTAATAGTTTGATACTAATCTCTAAACATACATACATACCATCATGCTGTTTTCATATTCTGGGTAGGATCAAAGGACTGACTTCCATACTATCCTATCTTGACATACATACATACCTAGTTACATATGTTGTATAGAAAACCAAATATCTTAAAGTAATAAATAATTTATATATATGGGTTTATAGTTTGGTACTTATTCTTCAACTATACGTACTATCGCTATCGATAGTTGGATCTCATGTGTTACATGCAACTAGTATATATAAAAATATCAAATCAAATTCCGCAAGCGATGATATGTATATATCTGTATTACGTATATTGCTTTGGCAAAAATAATAGACGATATTGAAGTAGTGCTGGCATAACCACGAACACCGACCAAGTCAGAATATATTAGCATAATATAAATATTTCTGGACAAATTAAATGCACCGAATGCCATACCAGTTCGTACAGAGGCCATTACCGCAGTAAATGGTGCCAACATTTTTGTAAATGTGCACTTCTTTAGCGGGACGGAAAAAATGTGGAAGGAAAAATAAAATACAAACAAAAAAAAACAACGTACACTTTCACAGTGAGCTGAAATACACCGCGTCGGATCGTTTCGAGAGATTTACTTTCGCAGAACATGCATATTTCTAAATAATTTATCGGAAACCTGAAAAACATTTCCCAGAATAGGTGCAATGAATCCGACTTAATGTTTGCTTACAAGAAAAAGAATTGACTCGGTACAGTTAATTTGTTTAATTGTCGATTTGCATGTTGGACTCCCTGTGCGATGTTTTGTAAACATATTTGACTGGTAATGATTTAAACGGCATCGCGTTCATGCTGCATCCGAGGTCCATGCCAAATTATCATACACGACAAAACAAATTAATAAAGCGTGATATTTATCTATGTATTAAGGTCAAATTTAGACAAAAAAACAGCGTTAAGACATAGTACAATACAATAGTAACATCAAGTATTAAGGCCTATTACATTTTGTCGTTGTGATTAATACAAAATCTAAAGTAATAAAGCAATCAAAATGTTAGTGTCTGTGTGTGTGTGTGTGTGTGTGTGTTTGTCTCACGCCTTCTGAAAAACCAAGAGCATCTAAAAATCTAATTTATATGCGAACATGTACCAGTATACCTGATGCAGTGTCACGCTAAAAATAATAAGATAAAAATGCTGAATTTTAAAAATATTTAAATAATTATTTTTTTCATACAAAATTTTCCAAGTCATATCTGTCAAAAAAGTGTACATTTTGCACGCAAATATCTGTTAGTTTAAAAGTTAGAAGTAGGTATTTACACAAAAAAAATATATTTTGAAGTATAACTTAGCGTTTAAGTGAAAAACATGGTGAATATTTGGTATAATTATAATGTTTAACTTATTTTTAAAGTAAGCCTTTTGTACATAAACGCCGCCATTTTAATATCTTTTCATACAATATTTCATTTTCCCACCGAATGAATATGTTCTTGAAAATAATAAACCTTTGAAATAAATGTAATTATGAAATAATAAAATGAAACAAAAGACATTACGGCAAGTTTTAAGACATATATTGTAAAAATGTGTTATTTATTAGTAAAGATATAGGCATAATAAAATTGCATAATTTGTAAATAATATTTGATTTTTCTGACAATTTTCATTTTTATGGCATCGAACAAACCAATGTAGGTACCTACATACTCAAAAAAGTCTCAAACCATTTGATATTTTTAACGTATTGGAATGGTTACTATGGTAACGGAAAGATTCTGATATTCAAATAAAATTTGTTATGAATCGAATTTATTTAGAATATTGTTGTAGGTAGGTACCTATTACTATTTACTTACAAATCAACAATATACTGATTTCCTATCGGAAAATTGTATGCGATGTGCTCCTAAACCGTTTGTCCGATTACAATGAAACTTTGGTGAAATGTCGAGCGTGTGCCCGGGATGGTTTCTGGATTTAAACTTTTTTCTTATTCTTCTTCTTCTTCGTGTATTTGGTCATTTTACCTATGAAGGGGGAGTATCCTGGGAAAAGAAGGTCCGACTGTCCCTCCATCTCTTTGCAGGTCTTCCAGGACGGTTTGTGGATTTTAACTTTTTTCTTCTTCTTCTTCTTCATCGTGTATTTGGTTATTTTACCTATGAAGGTGGACTATCCTGGGAGAAGAAGGTCCCATTTTCCGACCATCTCTTCACAGGTTTCTGGGTTTAAATTTTTTTCTTTTTTTTCTTCATCGTGTATTTGGTCATCTTACCTATGAAGATGAACTATCCTGAGAGATGAAGGTCCAATTTTCCTTCCATCTCTTCGCAGGTTTCTGGATTTAAACTATTTTCTTCTTCTTCTTGGCTGCACAGTCGCTGGCTGTGGTCCTTTGAGGCCCCACAGTCTATTTAGTCATTTTACCTATGAAGGTGGACTAACCTGGGAGAAGAAGGTCCAATTTTCCTTCCATCTCTTCACAGGTTTCTGGATTTAAACTTTTTTCTTCTTTTTCTTCTTCTTCTTCTTCATCGTGTATTTTTGGTCATTTTACCTATGAAGTTGGAGAATCCTGGGAGAAGAAGGTCCAACTGTCCTTCCATCTCTTCGCAGGTCTTCCAAGACGGTTTCTGGATATAAACTTTTTTCTTCTTCATCGTGCATTTGGTCATTTTACCTATGAAGGTGGACTATCCTGGGAGAAGAAGGTCCAATTTTCCTTCCATATCTTCGCAGGTATCTGGATTTGAACTTTTTTCTTCTTCTTCTTCGTGTATTTAGTCATTTTACCTATGAAGGTGGAGTATCCTGGGAAAAGAAGGTCCTTTCATATCTTCGCGGTTCTTCCAGGATGGTTTCTGGATTTAAACTTTTCTTAACCGACTGAAGGGACGGGATGTAATGAAGGGAAGGGACGTAATGAGGGATTGAAGGGACGGGAGGTACTGAAGGACCTGAAGGGACGGGAGGTACTGAAGGGTCTGAAGCGACGGGAGGTACTGAAGGGTCTGAAGCGACGGGTCTTTTTCTTTTTCTTCTTAATTTTATGTAGACCTTTAGGATAGTTTTTATACAAACTATTTCCTATAGTCTAATTCATCTTCTTCTTCTTTTATGTATACATTTGGGTCAGTTTTTATAAAAATTATTTCCTATAGTCTAATTATTCTTCTTCTTCATTTACGTAGACTTTTGGGAGAGTTTTAATACAAACTATTTCCAATAGTCTTATTAATTTCTTTTTCTTTTATGCAGACCAAAGGTCAGTTTTTATACAAACTTTTTCAATAGTTTAATTATTATTCTTTTATAAAGACCTTTGAATCAGTTTTTATATTAACTATTTCCTATAGTCTAATTCATCTTCTTTTATGTAGACCTTTGGTCAGTTTTTATACAAACTATTTCCAATAGTCTAATTCTTCTTCTTCTTCTTTTTTGTAGACTTTTGGGTGAGCTTTTATACATACTATTTCCTATTGTCTAATCATCTTTTTTTATGTAGATCTTACTTATGTAGTCAGTTTTTACACAAACTATTTCCTTTAGTCTTTTTCTTCGTTTTCTTATTTTATGTAGAACTTGGGTGAATTTTATACAAACTATTTCCTATAGATTAATCTTCTTCTTCTTTTATGAAGACCTTTTGGTTTTTTTTTCATACAATCTATTTCCAATAGTCTTATTCTTCTATTTTATGTATTTTAACTTATTTTACGTAGACCATTGGGATAGTTTTTTATACAAACTATTTCTTATAGTCTTATACTTATCCTTCTCTTTTTTATTTAGACTTTTGGGTTAGTTTTAAGTCTAATAGTCTATTGTGCAGAAATATTTTAACGATATGCATACTTGATGAAAATACATATGTAAAAACGAATGGATTGTGGGATGTGACGATGTAACCTGCACTAGAATCTTTTCAATACTTTTGTTTAATCAAATTTAAACCATTTATATCATCCTATTTTGAATAATTTTCAACACCTACGCATTTGATTTAGTTGACAATATTTAATGAATGGGGGTTGTGGCCATCACTGAACTCTTCACAACGTTTATATTCAAATTAAAAACTACTTACCATAGTTTAAGTCTTCTTCTTCTTCGTTAATGTAGACTTTTGTGTCAATTTTAAGTCTATTAGTCTTATTGTGCAAAAATATAATGCACACTCGATGCAAAAATATAAAAACGAATATTATGATGTGACCAACACTAGATCTTTTCAGTACATTTGTTTAATCAAATTTTAGCCACATCCTAACATCCAAAATTACTAAATTTTCAATAGGTACATATTAAAATTTATTTCGATGATAATATTTAAAAATGGGGGTTGTGGCCAAACCAATCTCTTTACAACGTTGATAAACAGTCATATTTAAAACCATTTCGCATAGTCCATGCGTGCAGAAATTTTGTATATTATACTTCATTCACACTTTATAAAAAATAATGGGTTGTGGCCATCACTTGAACATTTTACAATCAAATTCAATCATATTTCAAACCACTTTTCATAGTCCGATTTTGCAAAATAATTGGGTGACAATATTATAAAAACGATTGCTTTTTCCTTCACAATATTACATTCTTGGCCAACGGCGGGACATAAAAGCTAGTAATACAATAAGTATGTAAAATGGAAAGTCTAAAAAACAGCTGCAGTAAGACCGGCAATGATTTATAGCGCCGAATGCTGGACCGTAAAGATGGTACACGAGCAAAAACTCCACATTAACGAAATGAAAATGGAATATTTTTATTATTGCATATGCGCAAACATTGGATTTTTTCCCTGTCGGGAGTCAAAGGTATTTTTTAACAGATTTTTAATTATCTCAATAGAGACGAAGTTGGAATATTTACTGTAGGAGAACCGGGAAATCAAGGCACCTACAGGGCTTACGACCTGTCATCGGCTGGTTTACGTGATCAATTTATGCGCTTGCGCAACGTTCACCAATTATGCCTTTTTAATGAGATCCCTATCAATTCAATTATGAAAGTTCTATATATTGTAATACTGAAATTCTTTTCGCTTGAAAATAAGGAATTTTTACTACAGCCATCTATGTGTGTCTATATATTGTAATACTGAAATAAAATTTAATAATAAGAATGTTGTTCATAATTTCACACATAGATGGCTGTAGTAAAAATTCCTTATTTTCAAGCGAAAAGAATTTCAGTATTACAATATATAGAACTTTCAAAATTGAATTGATAGGGATCTCATTAAAAAGGCATAATTGGTGAACGTTGCGCAAGTGCATAAAGTGATCACGTTAACCAGCCGATGACAGGTCGTAAGCCCTGTAGGTGCCTTGATTTTCCGGTTCTCCTACAGTAAATATTCCAACTTCGTCTCTATTGAGATAATTAAAAATCTGTTAAGAAATGAAAATGCTTAGGTGGTCCGGAGCTCCGGACACACCTAGTCACACCTAGACAAAGTGAGAAATCAACATATCAGAGGCAGCTTCGGGGTGACCCCAGTGACTGAAAAGGTAACGGAATCAAGACTGAGATGGTATGGTCATGTGATGAGGCATGAGGACCATGCAGTCCAATACAGCATTGGGAATACAGGAAGGCAGGAGAGGCAAAGGCCGACCCAAACTCCTATGGTGGAGCGGTATGGAGAGGGAGTTGAAAAAGGCACAATTAGATGAAACAATGGCGCAAGATAGAGAGGCATGGAGGATGAAAATAAGGAGAGCCGACCCCAAAACAAATATGGGAGAAGGATGAGGAAAAGAAGAAGACAATAAGTTCAAAAAATCATAAAATATGATCATAGGTAGGTAAGAGCAATATTTCAAGTTTACAATGATTCAAAACATAATATTCAACTAAAAGGAAAAAAAAAGAAAAAAGCGAATATAATACCGTCAAGGTTTCCTATAATAAGCATAAATGTTGTGGAACTGAGGTGGAATATGTCATACTCTTGAAATCTGTTATTGTATGTATCGCCCATTCTATGTATGAATTGTCATGTTTTGTGCATAATTGGTGCGATGAATTGGAAGGTGGAATAAATGTGTATGCCTAGTTCTGCGAGTAGGAATATTAAATGAGATGATATTGAGTACTGAGGGGCAGTCGATATTATTATTTATAACGTTGTACAGAAGCATTATGTCATTTATTGTGCGTCTATTCTCGAGACTGTCGATTTTTAATGGGTTCTCGCGCAGTCGTATGTTTTGAGATCAGTAGTAACAGTGACAAAATTAGGCCTTTTGTGAATAAAATTAAAATAAATAGATTTAGTTTGAAATACACCTATAAACCATCAAAGGCACCAACCGGTTTCGATTTATAGAGATAAATCATCAGAGTCCCTTTAATAAGCTAATAGTGAATATGAAACTAGTGTTTGGATTTTTGAAATTGAGAAAGCGTTGGAATTTCAAAACTCCACAATCATAAATACATGAAAATTGAACAAAATTAATAATCCTCGTTCAAAAAGCCCTAACAAGGCGTGACGATATTTTTAATTTATATTACTTCTCGGGCAACTAACATGTATTATGTCAAATCTTTATATATATAATTCTTCTGTACGTGTGTATGTCACTGAACTCTTGTCCCTGAATGGTTCAGATTCACAAAATGGAATTTTAAACATTAATTTAATAAAAGGAAAATAAAATCATGATTTTTTATAACAATAAATTATAATAGGTGGCGCTAATGTCGGATTAGCAATGTTTAGTTTTTTTTCCAACTGACAACACTATGAAATCTGATCATCTATGCTGTATTGCAATAACATACGAAATGACAATCAATCTAACCTCATAGTGTTTAGCGGCTCATCGAACAAGAAAATGTTAGTTAGCTCAGCGAATAATAACATCCATATGATTCAAATATATGTTACATATATTATTTGTTTCACAAATAGTTCGGGCAGGACAACGTCTGTCGGGTCCGCTAGTATTTAATATAAATATTTTTAAGAATTTATTTTCAATAAAATATAACATTTAATAAATACAATAGTTTTAATGTCACTTATGGTTTCCCTTTCTCAAAAATAATTGAAATGCTTGTGCCGAGATATAATAATTTAATACACACCCAATTTGTTCTGAAGACTTACGATATAATTCGTCTTACTGATCCAGACTGAAAACACAATAAAAAACAGTGTATCTTCAGGAAATCGGACCTGGGACCTTTGAATCAGCAGGCAGATACCCAACCAACTGTGTAACGAAGATATTGTCTATGAAAATGAAAAAAAGTCGTACAATTGTGAATCTACATAAATAATGTTTTACTATGGTATGATTTGTTTGTCAATTATTGACAATGCATTTGATATAAAAGTAAAAATTTTCACGATTAAAAATATATATAATACAACAGCATAAATGTGCAAGTTTTAAACCACTGCTAAAGGACATAAAATACTCATGATAATATATGAACTAGTTGCATGTAACACATGAGATCCAACTGTAGATAGCGATAGTATGTATAGTTGAAGAATATGTACCAAACTATAATCCCATACATATAAATTATTTAATATTTTAAGATATTTGATTTTCTATACAACACATGTACCTACATATGTATGTATGTCAAGATAGGATAGTATGGAGGTCAGTCCTTTGATCCTACCCAGAATATGAAAACAGAATGATGGTATGTATGTATGTTTGGAGATTAGTATCAAACAATTATGTCTTCTTAGATATCGTGTGTAGGCGATTGCCATACAAATTGTATGAAGCAATGTCGTCACTAAATTCAATTTTTATAAAAATTGTTAAAAAAAATTTGAGATGTGGTAATACAATGTTTATATTTTTTATAGAAAATAAAATTTTCTAGTTGGGGTGTTTCGGCTTTTTTTGATAGTTTTAAAAAAATTGGAAATATAAGCAGTTAAACTCATAAATTTATCATAAAAAAAGTATTTTTCTTAATAAAAAATGTTTGAGAAACCCTGGAATTTTTTGAATAAACTAATTTGAGATTTTGTATTTGTCTATGTTTATACCAAATTTCAGCGTTCTAGCTTTTATGATTTCTGAGATATATGGAAAAATAAACCAAAATTTCAAAAGTTGATAACCCCTGACTGAAACAAAAATTCAAAATTCTGAGTAAAAAAGTTTTGTAGGCCTATAACTGTTTATATATTCTGAAAATTTGGGCTCTGTAAATTGAGCGGATCAAAAGTTATAAGGGGGGGATGGACACACACACACACACACAGACATACACACACACACAGACACACACACACACACACAGACACACGAAATGTTCTACTCCGAATTCTGAGTAAATCCGTGTATGGAACATATATGCTGCGAAGCCTCTAAGTTGGTGTTTTTTTACTTCAAATTTGGAAAAGCCGTGAAAAAAGTAGACCTCTGCATACAATTCTCGCGTATCCTGGCTTGAAACATTGTCGATATGTTAAGAGAACAAAGTTCTCCTGAACAAATCGACAGTTGGAATATTGAGTGAATATATAAATAAATACCTTATGAGAAATAATTTTATAACAGCGAATTATGAAAAGAGCTTTCGAGAAAAGCATCATATTTGAGTGCGCATGAAAGAAAATAAAACTGCAGATAATAAATTAATAATAATATGTACATCATTCGCGTAACACTTTTATTTTTATTTTTTGTGCACATTTACTTTCCAGATTACGCAGATATGATTTATATACCACAGCAGCTTTTCTCTAAAATATTTTTCTGTTTATTATTTTTTAGATGTAACTTACTTGTAAGGAAATACCAAAAATTAGTTAGACGTGAATAAATGACAGATACGCCGATGGCAGAGCGGCAATAGTGTAACAATCTAATGGACACATGTTCGGATCCTGTCTCTAGCTATTTTATTCATCTATATAACTCGACTCTCCTTTACATATCATCGTGTTCATAATTTATTTCATTGCAACAAAAAATAGAAAGGAAACATAACGTGATAGGGAGCAAGAAACGAGGAAGAATGGCAATAAAAGGGTAAAATGTTTTTTTTTTTAATATAATTATTAATATATATACTAAAAACTAGGAATCGATCGATTTATTTAAGAATTTAGATCTATCCATTAATAGGACAATCGTTTCTTCTTATAGGGGTCTTTTCAAATGATGAAATAAAAAACTCTTTTTTTTATTACCATTTTTTAAATACCATCTAAAGCTAGTATATTACTTATATATTGCTAGGTGTTTAAAACAACGGGAGTTTTAAAACATGCATCGTCTGAAGAGTTTTTATAGTTAATTTAATTTTATAATTGATCATAGAGCAACATTCATATTTAAAATAACAGTTAATGTCAAATGCCATAGTTAATTGATATTTAAATGTCGTTAGCCGTAAGTGTTTAAAATAGACATTAAATTTGTCATCTCTACTGGGCAAATAACCTGTACTCCTTCAACCTACCTATACAAGATCTAAATATAATTACCAAGATTTGTGTACAGTTTAAAATTAGTTTCGGTTTGAAAGAGTGAACGATCTTACTGATGAAATAAGATGAAAAAAGGGTTTCGTCCAACGCTTGCTGTCCACTGGGTAAAAAAAATCATTAATATAAGTGCATATATTTTGTTTCTTTTTCGTATTGCTCCTTGAGCAATAAACAGGTATTCACTATGTCAAACATCAATTTAAAATGCAACAAATAATAAGTTGCCACATTTTGGATACATTTGATTTTGATTGTCTCACAAAGCCTAAAATCTCTTATGATAAATAAACCCAGGATCAGATGGCAGATATTAATCAGGTCAACAGGATTAAGACAATACATCAAATTAATGATGAAAAACTCAATTCCATTTCTTAACATTTAAGTTCATTGTTCATTTGAAAAAAAATCAAATGAAAAAAAAATAGAGGACACACAATAAGAATAAAAAGAAAAAGTAAGGATCATTGCCTCCAAAACCTGTAAAAAATATAGCAATGTATATCTTATTTCTTCAAGGACATTCGAGACTTATAATCTTGATCGTCTCACTTATTGTATGAGTTCGTGTTTACCTATGACCTCAACGGAAATCGAACCCAAAACAAATGACTCAGCAGTCAAGTATCTTAAAAACTGAACCACGTAGGCCATTACATGGTCAATATATTTATATGATATAACAGATAGAACAAAAAATATATAAATGGTACATAAACAATTACATTGTTTGTATGAAACACAAAATTGTTCAATTTTATCATAATATCAAATAAAATAAGCTGGAAACAGTTTTGCATGTATTGTTATCGGGAACACACAAATTTTGAGAGTTTCAGAGCTCTGAATGGATGAGAAGTTAGATAAACAGATTGGTGAAAGTAAATCAATGTGTTTAAAAAAAACAGAATGAATACAGCGTTATGGCTATTTCGTAGAAACACCTACCTAAATAATAAATTATAAATTTAAAAAAAAACTTATAATTGCGATACAACATATTTATGCAGAAATTTAAATATAGTTTTTTTTTATATATTTTAAAAATTGGTACAATGTGTCCTTGAAACATTCGACAGAAATCTGAGAAAATCGTTTGTACTACTAGTGAATATAATTCATTAAAATGGGGAAAATATGAAAAGAGGTATTATTTTAAACACTATTTATTAATTTATTTAAAAAAAAACTAATACAAAATACACAATATTTACAGATTTATACAATGATTACATATATATTATATGTATGACTCAACTTAAAAAAGAGAATTTCTCTTGTTTTGTACTGAGTCACATTTCACTAAACATACAAACTACCTAAAACTATATATATCTTAACCTTGGTATCATATTAAGGAACAAACATTACATTTGCATTCATATTGTAATAACAAAAAAATAGCAAAAACTTGACAATCCAAGCAAAAATATATATATAAAATCTTAATAAATTATATAATCGTACTATGTCCCTCACGGGGTGGGCAGAGTTGGTCAACCTTCATAATTATATTATTTTCT
Source organism: Molanna angustata (assembly GCA_963576475.1). Lineage (NCBI taxonomy): Eukaryota > Metazoa > Arthropoda > Insecta > Trichoptera > Molannidae > Molanna > Molanna angustata. The sequence continues at coordinate 20,761,521 of OY754978.1, read as the reverse complement.
TAACATGTATTCCTCGCCTTTTTAACACACCTACATACATCATCTCGTACCTACATGTTCGTCACTTGTTGAAGCTTTCATTTCCCTCTTTCAAAAAGTCGTTCACATGGTCATCTTATCCTTTTCATGGATGACCTTGACCCCCTTTTTTCCATCTCGCACAATAGCTTTACGCCAGTTACAGTGCGACACATCCTTGTTTCATTACTGTCAGGTTCTCATGTTTTTTTCGTCAGATGTGAAGAACATTATATTTTACTAAGTACGCTTGTGTATTTACTTGTCCCAATGACAAATAAATTCTCTTTTTTCAAAAACAGTCGATGACATTAACCTCTAAGCTACCAACCTATAATATGTACTACACCTTTTCCCAACGTGTATATTGTTCATAAATTTGCTACCGAAATCGATTTACAATAGTTTTGTTAAGAACGGAAATAAATTTTACCGCGGGGTTAATAAAACCCGTACCTGACCGAACGTTTGCAAAGTAAAATTCGGCGACTCTGAAAAAAATCCTTTTCATTTTGATTATTCGATAGACGGAGCTTCGTCTACAGACGAGCACTTTTTGCACGCGTCAACTTTTTTCGAGACTCAAAATCAATTTATTTCTGTGCTGCTAAATGTTGCCATATAAACACGGGCAGCAGTGGCGTTTATTGTTGCCAGGTTTCCCAAATTTATCGCCAGCGGTGTTTTTCTCCTGTCGCAATAGCAATACACAGCTCGGTTGTTTGTTTGTTATACACATACACACATTGAGAACAGCACAGTGACCGGATTTATGCGAAAATTAACGAAAACAAACGATGATAATGCAATGTGATGATACTACATATATTGCATCAAGTAAGAAATGTGATGATTTGTTAACGTACATATCTGCTTGTTTTGATTATTCATTTTTTACTCAAGACATCCTTACAACCTTTGATTTCAACTGCATCCTATTGACCAAAGTTTCCAGTGAAAAGAAGTAATCAGAAAATAACAGTACATTCCAAGACATTGACTATAAGACACGGAGCGGTGATAGCCCAGCGGTAATGTCGTCGCATCACATGCGTGAGGTCGACGGTTCGAATCCGGGTGGGGCACGCACCTCTATCTAATCTATGTGCGGATTTATATCACTAGCTATGTGTAGCCATGATCCAATTTGTCTGGTTCCTCTTTCTAAGGGTTGCGAAGGTCAGATGGCAGTCGCTTCAATGTAATTACCAGACTCGCCAATTCCAGGATCATGGTCAAAGTGTACCTCGATAGAAACGGGACAAAAGCGCTAAGAGGAAAGATTCAAAAGTAACCTCTGTTGACAGACCCCATTTCAATACATGGACTATGGGCCAACGATAGATCGTTCATTTTGAATCCGTGTAGATCACAAATGCACTTTGCAACGTGCATCAAACACTAAGGCCCGATATTAAATGCATAACATGATTAAACGGTAACCAACGATTTATTCAATAGTAATGGCAGGTCATGTTGCCAGACAGGGAATAGACATAATATGGGAACCCAGAGTTCTGCAATGGATACCTTGGGATATGAAAAAGGGAATAGGATGGTCTCAAAAAAGATGGGGTAGACTATATTGTCCCCGTCGCCTCCGGTAGTGAAAAGGTACGAAAATACGATATGAGTAGTGGTGAAAACTAGAGGCCTAAAAATAAGACTGAGTTTTATCAATTAATTAAATTAAATAAAACACAACATTATGTGCACCACAAAAATTATAACTTTTATTCAATTGAATGAAGTTCCTCTGCATGTTACGATAGCAAAGTTCTCTTCCTCAGGAGAATACAAAGTATACTGAAATAAATATACAATATATTTTAGATTTAAAGTTAACTTAATGGGTGGAGTATTGGCTGGGTATCATTATTTTGTAGGGTAGGGGAAATCTAATGGGGTCTAAGGAAATATTAGATATATAAAGTTGCGAAATTTGAAAATAATCGAATAAGTACTTTATATCGATAAAGCAGAATAAACACGCCTACATAGCTCATAGTACATAGCAGTTTACAGTAGCGGAATTGCTCATAGAAGTCGAAAATCTTGGCTTGCCTATGAATATTATATTAAGAAATTCTTGACCTAATATTTTTTTGTCTGTTTTATTGAAACTATAGGTACAATATTAAAATTGAACCTTTGTAGATACGAAGCTTGACAGGGCCACAAATGTAAATATTATTTTGGCATTTGATTTTAAAATATTCTCATGGCCACTTAAATGAACAACGATGCAAAAAAACATTAAATTTTCGACATTTCTCAGTTTTATTTCAGGGTTTGCCTAGTCCGACGGTTCTAGACACGCCACTGATAACACATATTACACACATATGTACATTGTGATGAAACTTTCAGAATTCAATCTCAGCATGATACTAGTTGATTATCTCCGATAAAAAAAAATAATGACCTAGATATTTGCGAATTGATAACTATGGGCCGGTACAGTCTCAGTTTAAGAGCTAAACTCAAGTTTTGCAAAAATATAGCGTATTACAGTGTCCGTTTAGGCCTAATCTTCCCTCAAATACGTCACTAAAACGACAAATATTTAACTCAACGTTTCTGGCGGATTAAGTACTTAACGGTGAGTCAACTGTCATTTGCTAGGCAACGCGTGTTGTTTCAGTGCTCTATCACTAGAGGCGTTAGGCAACGAATGTAGTTTCAGTGTTCTATCACTAGAGGCGTTAGTTGTGTCGACGGTGGCGCCATACAACAAAACAAACTGAGAGCCATAATATTGAAACGAACATGGGCATTTAAAAGCATTATTTTGGTGAGAAAAAATTATATTTACCATGTTGGATAATAAAACAATAGTAAGTCGTAGCGTCCCGTTTTGCAGTTCGTATTATTTGAGGTTATTTAAAATTTGACAGATACTAACCACAGAAAAAGTAAAATATGTCTATAATTGAAGATTTAGTTACTGAAATGTCATATTGCACTGTAATACGGAAATGGATTCAATCTCCTCATAAATTAATCTTGAGTTTAACACACTCAATTAGTTGAGGGCCGACTGTAATATCGGCTATCTCCTCCTGGTTTAGTGAGAAGTATAAATTTATAGTCTTATTATACACGTTATGTTAGGAAAATTTTCCGCATTTCAAGTATTAAAAAAAAAATTCGAACTACCCTAGCAGTGAGATGGCTGAAGATTGAAGATGAAGGGTCGTATTACGGGAGTTATATAGGATTAATGTAAGAAAACCTTGAGGTTAAGAAAGCAGTATTCTCGCAACTCTTATAATACGACCCGAAATTGTTGATTATCTTTTAATTACGCCATTTTAATATCGCGTATAAATGATGAACGATTCGTTTGTTTTCCGTGTGATGATGATATTAGGGCAACATACTTGTGCTGTGTGTGGGTCATGGACCGAATCAAAATTAATTTTGGCCAGACGAACGATGATTTAAGTTGAGTTTCCTCTGGATATTCGTGGTGGAATGTCCGGTGATGTCAATACCCCTATCGTCCTTGTCAAGATCAAATGGATGATACAAATCTGACGGAAAATTATTTTTATATCATTAACGGCCAAATTATGGAGGTAAACGCGATATGTTTGATAGAAACGCAAGGTTATAAACGAGACCGCTTACGTTTGTGATTTGATTTTTACTCCTCACTAACCCATGGAGATATAGTGGGGAGTTCGCAATTTTCAAGGCTATTTTTTTTTGTTGCAGATAATCAACTAGTACATACATACATACATACCATCACGCCATGTCCCTTGCGGGGTAGGCAGAGAGAACCGAACGCCACATCTTTCTATCCTGGCATGCATCTCTCGCCTCGTCCACATTCATGCATCGTCTCATACATGTTCGTCTATTGCTCACACTTCTAACATTTCCGTCTTTCAAAATTTCGTTCACATGGTCCCTTTCTTGGGCGTCCCCGACCTCTCATTCCATTCCTTTCCGCTCTGTATATTTTCTTCGTCAGGCGCTCCTCATTCATTCTCCCCATGTGACCAAACCATCTCAATGTGTTCACTTTCATTCTAGTAATGACATCTTTCTTCATCTTACATTCTTTCCTTATGTCCTCATTTCTTACCCGGTCATACATCGTTCTATTACAAATCCTTCTTTACGATCTCATTTCAACTGCATTTATTCTACTTTCATGCGTCTTCTGCCAAGTCCAGGTTTCACTTGCATACGTCAAGGTTGGCACTACGATGGCGTTATGAATGGCAACTTTGGCATCCTTTGATATGTTGCGATCATTCATAATTGGTCTTAGTGCTCCATTCACTCTGTTTCCTGCCATAACTCTTCTTTCGATCTCTTTATCGAGTCGTCCGTTCCGTTGAAATATGCTTCCCAAGTATACATATTCATCGACTTGCTCGAGCCATTCGTTCTCTACTCTTATTTTACACGATGTTCTGCTTTCACTCTTTTCAAAGACCATTGTCTTTGATTTGCTGGCATTCATCCTAAGTCCGTTCTCTATACATCCTTCAGATACCATACATACAAGATACTGTTACTCTTCCATACTTTCTGCTAATAGAACTTTATCGTCTGCATACATCAAATCTCGCACCATTACGGTACTCAATTTCAGACCCTTGCTTTCATCCATGCTTTCATCCATGCTGATATTGTATTTTGAAAGATTTATCACAATGTATGTATACCTGTGTGTGTGCTGTATATTATGTGCAACGTGCTATGCACGGCGTGTTTATTCTACTTTATAAATATTATAGACTAAAGTACTTATTAGATTCTTTTGAAATTTTGCAAATTTGTAAATCAAATACATTCACAATGTGGTAAAACGATGTTTGATATAATAAGAAATGAGGATATTAGACGAGAATGTATGATTGAAAGAAATATCGTAAGTAAGATGAAAATAAATGCCCTAAGGTGGTTCGGCCACATAGAAAGAATGAGTGATGACCGTCTGACAAAAAAAGTATACAAGGCTGATAAAAGAGGAACGAACAGTAGAGGTCGGCCAAGGAAAAGTTGGCACGATCACATAAATGGGATTTTGAAAGATGGTGATGTTAGAAGTAAGAATAATAGAAGAGCGTGTATGAGACGATGTATGGACGTGAATGAAGCGAGGAATGTATGTCAAGAGAGTGGAGTCTGGCGTTCGGTTCTATCTGCCTACCCCAAATAGGGAAATGGCGTGATGGTATGGTATGGTATGGTAAATCAAATACTCGCTTAGACCCTATTAATTTTTTGAAGGATATCTGAATAGTGCTTTTTAATTTTTTTAACTGTCAAACATTCCCAATAATTAACTGTCTACAAAGTAATCCCAATCTCAGGAAATTTGAAATTTTTTTTTATTTTCATAATAAAATATTTAAATCAAAAACAATTTAACATACCTCATTCCATGAATATTTAACGATGAAAAATTTCCATAAAACTTTGAATATTTTGTGGTGTGACTTGGTAGTGAAGAGTCAAGCGTTAGCCACAACCCACTCGTTCTTGCTGTCGACATATTTGTCAAATTAAATAAATATATTAGCTCTTTTCTTCATCAGTTCAACAGTTATCCCTTATTACATAACTCGGCCGATGAATTAGGTCATTAAATATTATAGAGTTCAAACTTATGGGTTGTTGTAAAGATTGAAAATATACATTCATACTGATTAATTAGTAGATTTCCAGAAGAATGTCCTTGCCAAATACGCATGTGTTCTGTTGAATTAAAATGACTATAATTATGTAGATGCTTTTGTGATAGAGTGGTTAGTGAGCTGTTTCAGAATCGAGTGAACTCAGGTTAGCAATGTATGAATCTTCTTGTTCAAGGACATTAAAAATGTAAGTATGCATGTTTTGTACATTTTAGACGAGTTGGATATGAAGTGGGGTTCTTCTGGGTTACAACACTTGCACACGGATCATTTAACTACATACAGGAAATTTATTTGTTCATAACATTTTGTTTCGACTACATTAATATTAGGTAGGTACCATCTAGATTGTGGATTTACTGCCGAGTTTAGACGCTCTTCCATAATTAAATAATGTTTTAATGCTGCAAAAATATTTTTTTTATTTAATTATAATAATCATATCACAGCTTTATTATCTAAAACCATTACGCCAGTGTTATTTTCATTATTTGTTTAAACTTCCAACCATCTTTATGTTTGACAATAACAAATTTATATAAATAATAAACTTGTTTATAAAAATAATATATTGTTGATTCTTTCAGTTGGTATCTATGTCACGTTCGATTTACAACATTAAATTTCATATTGATTACATTATGTATATGTACATCGAAATTCCTTAATTTTATCTTTAAAATAATCGGGATTGTCTAATTAAACCACAGCGTTTACGTACCAGAGAAGCAAGAGTGACATTTGAAGTAAATTATAATGAGGTCCTATTCTGCTGAGAAGCATTTACCTTCAAGTTACTTAATTCCGTTCCCAATCAATGTTTGCAAAAATAAAGCAGAAAAATAGCATGTCGTGATAAAAATAGCCCCTTTCTTTTAAATATACGCAGAATTAATATCGTTGTGTGTTTTAAATAGGTTAAATCAGTTAAATCCAGTATTTACACATCACAACCAAATCATAAACTATTATATTTTTTACGTGGGTACCTTTTTTGAAGCTATGGTGCGTAATGTCAAGATTCTAATATTTCCATCGGATATACATAAAAGATACCTCACAAAATTGAAATTGTCTTACAACGTATTAATAGTGAGATACTTTATTTCAAGAATAAGCCATAAATACGTCACTGTGTATGATTATCACCACATAATACATAAGTTTGTTAAAGTTTATTATTGATTCTAAGCGGAATATAAATGGTGTCCCCAAAACCAACATTTAAACGAAGACAGCTGAAAGGGTATCTTATAAAGGTACAAGATTAATTATTGTCGACCTCAGTAAAAATGTCATTGTTATCGAAATTCGAACACTATAAGTATAACTCGTGGTTGTTTGAGACAGTTTTTAGAGTTCTACGACTGAGAAATAAGTTATTTTTATTACACTATTTTCAGCTTGATATTTTGATAAAATTATATAGCTACAGTAGATCTATTGACACATTCGATTTTTTTCCCTCTTATCATTATTATCATTATTATTTTTTTCTACTTCTCTGATTCTTTTTTGTCTATTTTTATTCTTATCTGTGTTTTTACCTTAATCTATATATTTATATTTTATCTGAATCTATATTTTATGTTTTTATATTTCATCAATGTCTATATTTTTATTTGTTTCTATATTTCATCTTTGTGTGTAATTAATTATTGTAAGTGTAGGTATATTGTAATAAGTAAATGGCTTATGCCGTATATTTTGTAAATAAATATATTGAACAATTTTTTATTTCATACAAAGTAAACTAGGCGTTTTCGGTTGAGCGTTAGTAAAATTTGAATTTTATTTTACTGTTTTCACATACAATGTTAAAACAGTTAAAATCATCATATTATACATTTCCAAATATGATTAAACTATAAACTAAGTTACAATTAAGGAAAATATATCAATTGAGTAATATATTTTCATACATATGATAAAATATTTAAATTTAATGTATGTTAGTGAAAATAAATTACAATTTATAAAAGACGTAGCTATTAATTATTTTTATAAGTTTTATGTGGTTGTGTTCTGTGATCAAGATTAATGAATTAATACGGCACCAAACGCAGAGGCGGAAAATCTCCGAAACGCCTTCTTTCAACCTATAGGTACCACATTTTTGTCTGGCCCTACTTCTATAACATTTTAAATGTAGAAATTATTCACTTGTTGTCATGAATTTTTAGAATCATTTTAGTGATTTTGTTTGTTTTAGTTTAAGAGCGGAGAATATCCGTCATATATATACGAGTATGACATGTGTAGTGTACATAGGTACAGTGCTGATGTTTTGGATACGATAAAGACATGATATCGTTTTTATTTATTTATCTATTTATTTATTTATTTATTTTTTTATTTATTTATTTATTTATTTATTTATTTATTTATTTATTTATTTATTTATTTATTTATTTATTTATTTATTTATTTATTTATTTATTTATTTATTTATTTATTTATTTATTTATTTATTTATTTATTTATTTATTTATTTATTTCTTTATTTATTTATTTATTTATTTTTTTATTTATTTATTAATTTATTTATTTATTTATTTATTTATTTATTTATTTATTTATTTATTTATTTATTTATTTATTTATTTATTTATTTATTTATTTATTTATTTATTTATTTATTTATTTATTTATTTAATTATTTAAGTATTTATTTAAGTATTTATTTATTTATTTATTTATTTATATTTTATATAACATATTAAATTTATGTATTAATTAATTTAGTTATTAATTATTTTTTTCAAATATTGTTGAAATTATTTATGTATGTATTTATTTATTTTTATAAACCTACGTCTTGAAGTCTTTAAGTTATACAGAATATAATCCCACTGTAGTCACACAGTAGTAAGAATGTAAGAAATCAGAGATCTATAATTACTTAATCTGATAGCTTATTAGATGCTCTATCAACTCTCTTCGTTTTAAAGTTGTTTTTAGGGACACCTTGTATAATATTCGACCGTTCCTACATTTTCATATTAAAAGTCTTCAAATTCTAAGAAATACACACACATTGGTTTGTTCCACGTGCTAGAGTTGTCTTGGCTGACGTCCAACATACATACATTGGGCGAGTTGTACACCTATCACACACACACGTGTTTTTGTATTATTTTTATTTAAATATATCTATCAATACGAACAGAAATTGGGAAATTATCATTATTCCACGTCGTATCGAACTCGTTATTCATTTAATAAAATTTTATGCCACTCTTTAGATTCTGTGACGATTGCGTGATGTAATATTATAATTTATTATGAACTCTTCTCTGTTTTTTTATCATATAAATTTATGGACCATTTGTTGGACTTCGTGATTCAGTTTTTTAGTTATCTGACTGCTGAATCATTTATTTTGGGTTCGATTCCCGAAGAAAACGAAGGTTTTCTCTAATATCCATGAAAAAATAAGACATAGATGCAATTCCATAAATTGCTAAATTCAAAACGATGGCGAAGTCTCCACAGACTATAATATTATTTTAGAATTCATAACAATTCCAGATAAATGGAGAAGCAGCATAACAATACCCATTTCTAAAAAGGGACAAAAAGCAGACCCTGATGACAGTTTCGCCACTCCCACCACCATTCGTTCTACATATAGGGACTATAAACGGCCCCTTCACAGAACGCTAAGTGAACGACAAGAAAAAAATGCATAGCACGAAAAGTAGGTCATGGAACCCTCTAGATTAGTAATCTCGGCACCATAGTGCAAAAGAACACTCGACGTATGTGAATGGATGATTCACACTAGTGGACTTCAGATCTTTTAAATGACCCTGATGACATTAGGGGAATGTCTCTTTATTATTTTTTTTTTGAGTAAAATCAGAACAACAAATTGGCTGTCAAATTGGCTAGGGATAATGTTCCCCAAGAAAGCAGACCTAGAGGATGTCCTCTCAAGAGATGGGAGGACAGCTGGCAGTCCACGTCACAGGAGGGAAGCTGACGCAGGACATTAACAAACCAACAGGTCTTAAAAGAGAGGAAGAAGAAGAAGAAGCTTAATAAAAATATTTCTCACATGTTTGTCGGTCTCAATCGATTCAACTTTAAAAAAAAGACTAAGATGTTTTACAGCTGTCTTATAACTCTCATTGACACTCCTTCTCCATCCTGTCAGCCTACGTGGCTCAGTTGGTTGGGTATCTAACTGCTCATCCAAGGGTCCCGGGTTCTATTCCCGGTGGAGACACAGTTTTTAATTGTGTTTTCAGTCTGGATCTGTGAGACGATTAATATCGTAAGTCTCCAGAATGTGGCAACTTGTTATTGGGTGCGTGTTAAATAATTATTTGACATAGTATCTGTCAGTTGCCCGAGAAGCTACATAAAGATAAACATAAAATAAAATATAAACAATAATATCCTGTCTCTCCTCTCACATCTTCAATCTCTTTTCTTTCTTTATTGCTGTGACTTTACATTGAATGATGACTGTTTTTTTTCTGTAGATTTAATATACCTACCACTACCCTTTCAATGGCCTAACCTTGCTTTGGTTGGTTGAAGAAATTGCCTTATGGCAATAAACCCGCCATTGCAGGTATGCATTTTTGTACATGTACATTTTTATATATGTACATCGTTGTAAATGTAGATTGTTGTACGTTCACCTATAGTCAAGCATATATGCCGAGTTTAGGGAATATATGAGGATATATATGTACTTTTTACAAGGACATATTCAATCTCTTAAAAAAGTAAGTAAACGAAATTAATTGGTTAATGCTGTTTTTTTAAGATCGATTATTTCCTTGTCATAAGAACATGTGTAATATGCATTCCCTTAATTGAGTAAATTTGGTGAACGAAATCAGAAAAGGCGAGATTGAAAACCGCGTAGTTTAGATTACTTATAAAGCGGGCTAGCCACTCTGCCATCAATTCATCTAATATTTCCCATCAAGCAATAAATTCTCTGTTAATCAAACTCACTCTACACGAATCTCGCTCCCTAGTTACCTTCCCCAAACTTTCAACCTCATAGTCTAATTTTTAATGCACCGGCACTTTCAGTTTTGATTTAAATTAGCCTGACGAGAGAAAGGTCATTTCTGACACCGTGTACGTAGTTATCTTACAACAAAAAAGTGGTGAATACAAAGTCTAATAACATTTAATGTTTTATGCATAGTTTACATTACATCGATACATGTACATTGCAATATCGATTATCGATGTAGTTTTTTTAATTTTATTTTCATGAAATATCTTTAAACTGTTTATAAACAATTTTAAAATACATGCGATTTCAAGTTTATATCATATCTTAAAATAAACATATTGACAGATATAAATGAATTGTTACGTTCCGAACGCTTTGAACTTTACTCTCGAAAAATTTACTGAACAAAATTTATGAATACAAAATCGATTATGTAGTTTGAAAGCTGCAATTTATTCTTCGGCGTGATATTTGAATACATAATGTATGTAAAATTTAATTCTGATTTATGAACATAAAAATAAATCCAATTTTGAAATAGATTCAACATAAATAAACAAAATACCTAATCTGTTGCATGTTTAGAAGTAGACGGAAAAATATACATTTGCATAATATAAAAATAATAACATACCTAGGTTTTTTAATTTTATATATTTCTTCAAAAAGGTAATGAGAACTACAAAAACAGCATTTAATTATTGAGTTTTTTTATTTTTCGTTAGCAAAATTTATAAAGTAATACCAATTAATCATACATTTCTGTATATCTTTGTTAATTTGATATTTCTTTTTTTTTAGAAGAATGAATTCCTTGTACATATACATCCTTATACGTTCATAAAATTAAATATAAATGCTGGTGCCATAGGTGAACGATATCGGTCGTGGCAAGATTCGAATTCGCGACCACTGGATTACAAACCCAGCGCGCTAACCATTCTGCCATCACCCATCCAAACCCGCTTTTGATGCATCACTTAATTTGTATTGATTGATTTTTTTTTGACAATCCCACATGACGCCTCACACTCTCTGTGCCACAAGGTCTAAGGAGACCAAGAAGACCAAGGACTCGATGGATGTTCAGTGTCGATGCTTCCACAATAGATATTAGAAACTGGAGAACGAAGGCAACGGATAGACGGGAATGGAGGAGATTCCTGGATTCAGCCAAGGCCCACCCAGAGCTGTCGAACTTATGATGATGATGATGATTTTTTTTAAATTAAAACGTTTTTGTTATGTTTTCTATATCTATCAATTAATAATGACTCAATAGATTTAACTATTTCGATAATTCAATGAGATGAATTATACAGAGCTGTTTTCGTGAATATCCAACATCAAAAGCTCTGTTTATATAAGCATTAGTAAACATTCCACAACAATTATTTCTTATTATTTCTCAACAGTTTATTCTCGAGACGATACTCGAGTTGACTAAAAACTATTATTAGGTACGTAAAAGTGTCTATTAGAAAATATATTATTGCGGCTACTGTTGCTTATCTTTTGCAAAATTACAAATATAGTGTTGTGCAGTTAAAATGACGCATTATTATATATGTATTTCAGAATTGCCTCCGATGCCATTTTTAGACAACCCGTATTTTCTCGCTTGTGTTATAGATACTATAATAACTTTTTACTAGAATTAAATGTCTTTACTAGAAAATACCAATCCATACCTGTAAGAATCTATCATGTATTCTCTATCCATAAAGGTAATTAACTATTTTACCTATTTTTTTTTTGTCATACTTACTGCAAGTCTATTCAGACAAGTATGGGATTGCTATTTATTTCACTAACAGTTTTAAATTCAAGGACATTTTCTGCGTTTTATTAGCATTGAAATATTGCTATTGAGTTCAAATAATATCTTTGGATTTACATACATACATACATACCATCACGCCATGTCCCTCACGGGGTAGGCAGAGAGAACCGAACGCCACATTTTTCTATCTTGACACACATTCATCGCCTCATCAACATTCATACATCGTCTTATACACGTTCGTCTGTTGTTCACGCTTCTTACATTTCCATCTTTCAGAATATCGTTTATATGGTCGTGCCATCCTTTTCTTGGGCGCCCCCGACCTCTTATTCCATTCCTGTCAGCTTTGTATATTTTCTTCGTCAGGCGTTCTTCATTCATTCTCTCCAAGTGGCCAAACCATCTCAATGTGTTAACTTTCATTCTGTTAATTACATGTTTCTTCATCTTACATTCTTTCCTTGTATCTTCATTTCGAACTCTGTCATACATCGTTCTGTTACAAATTCTTCTAAGTGATCTCATTTCAACTGCATTTATTCTGCTTTCGTGCGACTTCTGCCATGTCCAGGTCTCACTTGCATATCTCAGGGTTGGCACTACGATTGCGTTATGAATGGCAACTTTAGCATCTTTTGATATGTTGCGATCATTCATAACTGGTCTAAGTGCTCCATTCACTCTGTTTCCTGCCATAACTCTTCTTTCAATATCCCTATCAGGCCGTCCATTCCGTTGGAACATACTACCCAGATAGACTTTTGGATTTAAATGGATTTAATTTTATGCATAAGGACTGTTGCTTTTATTGCTTACAAAAAACCAACTTCTCAATAGATGGCGTTAACAAAAAAAAAATCTCGTTACTTATTTGATGGCGATAGTAATAGTAAATAGATTATTTTCAAAAGATCTGTAGGTACTTAATTTTTTTTTAAATGCATTTTGAGAACCCAAAGTGATTCACTTAAGCGAATAACTTGTGAAAATAAATAAATAAGATAACTATCATATGTAATATTGAGTTGACATTGATATTTAATTATTGCTATGTTTATTTTATTTGGTAAGATAATTTAATGGCAATATAATTCAATATGAAAAAAATGTCTATAAACTAATAAACAATATATTTCAATAACAATCGTGAGTTGGATTGATTTTATTGCGCAAATGCATTTAAAAACGATTGCATTGTTAATTTTTTATAACTTCCTCAAAATAAAATTGAATGCCAAGCATACAAAAATAATTGAATGCGAAATTGATACGGAAAAAACTACCTACCAAATTATTTTGGCAAATTATGTGCATGTGCATCTAAGTTAGAAAATTAAATTTATTTTTATAAAACTTTATAAATACTGCTGTGAAGTAGCAGCTTAGAATAGTGCTTCCAATATTTTCTATTATAAACGTTTTAAAGTGTCCCGTAATCGAAAATACGACATGAAAAATAAGATCCTATCTTTTTAGGTGAGACGAGATCGGTGTTTGAAAATATACCCACGTATTTTGCTTCCTTTTTTTAAAGGTAATGCACACCCGCACACCTGCTGCTGGATACCCCACATTGTGGGCTATGCCGTGATGGTATATATGTATAAATATATACCTATATAGATATTTGGTATACCGACTTATAATATGCTTTGTAATATGTATACCTATCTCGCCCAGCGAAAGATTGCGGCTAAAATAACCTGTACACAAACCAATTTTAGCGCAGAAAAATACTCTAATTTGTATTAACCAATAAAATTAGTTGGCTTTCGACGTTGTGCAGCGAATTACGTGTCACTTTTTCCCTGACCTTTAGATCCATAGGTTTTAACAACGCTTTATAAAACTGTCACCCGCAATCTCTTGTTTGTTGAATCCTAATTGATTTCTAATACAAGTCGACCGTTTCGCCTAATAAGGACATTTTCAGCATGTAAAAATCGATAAAATTCGCCACAATAGGTCATTCTTTATGGTCGAAATATATTTTATTTTATATTATTTCTCGGGCAACTAACAGGTAGTAAGTATGTCAAATATTAATTTAACACGCACATTCTGGAGACATACAATTAAAAACTGTGTCTCCAAGGGGAATCGAACCCGGGACCTTCACCCAACGCGATTTATCCCGCGATATGATCATGGTTCGTTTATACATCTCACAAACTGATTCGTAGCACGTGAAGTTTCCGATTCTTGTAAAATATTTGTGTATCAAAATAGCAGAGATCTTTCGAATATACCAAATGTATTTCAATTACTTAACTCTGATGGGTGTCATCTTGAAGATTTGATCTAGTTTTTTTTTTTAATAGCCTACGTGATATTTGCATAGAGGTGTCTACTCTAGGAACCCACTTACCCACATTATTCATTTAATGTTTCCTCGGCAACAGTTCCAACACTTCAATATTAGGTATGTCCGTGACTTTTAGCCAAGGTCAGTATAATGACGGAGATAAAAACCATTAATAATATTTTCGATTTACTTTCGATACCAAACTGACAAAATGTACCTCGATTTTTCGGATAAATTAGTCGCGTCTGATGTTGGGTAGGTATTTTTTTTTTCTTTTCCACAACGCGAAGGTTATAACTAAGAGTCGTGTTATTCATTTCAAAGATAAATAAGAGAAAACAGGAAGGAAGGTATGATTTAGTATAGGGACCGTATAAGGACAACCAGGTGTTCACCTTTGAAAGAGAACAGGAATATCCCGAGAAGTAAAACTGTTTTGTTTTATCGTTTAATTCAACTGTTTGATTAGTTCAAAAAAAATCTGGAAAAGCATTTTTGATCATGAATGGAAGTCATGCAAAAATAAAATCTTCCAATCCATGCGAAATAGATTAATATTCTGTATTGAGCATCTTTTCTTTTTTATTAATCTCTCAATAGATTATTATGGACCTCATTATATATATATTTTTTAAATTGTAAAACTTGATTTTCCTGAACATGAAAATATTTTTTACTTGATAAAATCATTGAGAACAAAAAAGTAAAGAATAGATTCATACTTCTTTAAGATTAAAAATAATTATAATGCTTCGAAATTGGCGTGAGGAATTTTGAATTCTGATTATAAGAGTTCTATCTATCTATATATTTTGAAATTTTGGGCTCTGTGAATTGAGCGGATCAAAAGTTATAAGGAATTCTGAGTAAATCCGTATATAGATCCGTATATACAAATATGCTGCGAAGCCTCTAAGTTGGTGTTTTTTGACTTCAAAGTTGGAAAAACCGTGAAAAATAGATAGGCCCTGATACTTTTAACAAATCGACAGTTAGATAATATCAATACTTCTTTTCTATACTGTCGATTGATGACAGTATAGAAAAGTACTGGACTGTATCATAGATTGATAAGCTTTACAAAGCAAAAGGAGATAACACATTGGCCACAACTCATTTGATTTTTTTAGCTACTTCGACCAATGTCAAGTTTATTGCCAAGAATCATTTTACCGTCACACGTTATTATAGGTGGGTATCTATTATGAATTTTTGTATTATTAATCGTTCTCCTGTAGCTGGCTCCAACATAATATACAGTATATCTCTCTCTTAATATATACCTATCTATGTATACCTATGCCTGTATGTATGCTATGTACTTTGCATCATTTGATATTAATTTCACGAATCTGACAGGTAATAAGTGGCATTACATAATTTATAAGCATTAAACAGCGCCGTGTTGCTAAGTAATGAATCATTTAATAATTCGATGTATGATTTTAATTATAATAGTTATCTAAATAATATTTTGTACTCGAATTGAAAATTCCTACCATTGCTGCAAAATTCATTATCTACGTTTAGCTTTGAACTGGTTTCGTGTTAATTTTGATATAAGTATTTCGGTTTCATACCAGATGAAGAATTTATATTATAAAAAAAATATCTCGTCATTTTCTTGACGGATAATTTATACCTATAAATATACTTAAACACTAGCTTTGAATTCTTTGTAAAAAGTGAATCATTAAATTTTCTTCTGAACAACCAGTTTTCAACTCAAAGAAAAACTAAATTCAGAGATTTTGTTGTATCTATATTTATATTCTAAGATTTGAACCATAATTTCAAACGACTTCCCATTTATACCATTAGGTAGTTAAATGTCAGTTTTTGTAAAGTTACATACATGTATACCATCACGCCATGTCTCTTACGGGGTAAGCAGAGAAAACCGAGCGCCATACTCCTCTATTTTTGCCCAAATTCCTCGCTTCCTTAACATCCATGTATCGTCTCATACATGCTCGTCGATTGTTCAAGCTTCTTATGTTTCCTTCATTCTATGGCACAAGCATTTATGCTTAATTCAAGGAATATACGAGGATGTTCATGTAATTGTTCATTATTTAATAAAAATTATTCATATGTTCATGCCATCCCTTTCTGGGGCGACCCCTGCTATTCACTCTGTCTCTCAAACATATGTATATTTTTATTTATTTATTATACATCTTTTAGTACATAATATAAACAAAATTTAATTGTACACTGGCGGGCTTATTGCCATTAGGCAATTTCTTTCAACCAACCAGATTACAAAGTATGACAACATTGTACCTATATGTACAACAGCAAAAGAATAAGAGTAAAAGAAAACAAAGAAAATATAAATATATAACACTTAAATACTATTAAAACAAAAAAATAATAACTATTCATAGCAAGAAAAAAGGATAGGGTAAGGACAGGAAAGGAAATCGGAATCAGGTGATCAAGGATAAATATCCCTTCTTTAGTTTTTTCTTGAAAATACAAAGTGAGTTAGATTTTTTTGGTCAGTCGTTCATCGTTCATTCTTTCAATATGTCCAAACCACCGCCTACCGCTGTGGCACAGTTGGCAAGCCGTTTGGCTTTTCTGCGGGCGTTGTTTATTCATTTCTCAGGTAAATATTGATTATCTGGGCTGGAAACACTGGTTAGTTGGAAGAAATTGACGTACGGCAATAAACTCGCCACTTGCGCAGGGTAGCAAGGAAGTGTTTATTATTTTTATTTAACCATCTCAAGGCATTCACTTTCATTTTACTTATCTAAAGCTTCCTTGAGGTGGACTCACAAAAACAGCGCCATATAAATACCTAAGCCAGCTTTATTATTATTAACCTTGCATTCTCTCGTTATATCCTCATTTTTCATTCTATCCTATGTAAAACGTTTTATAACATACTCTTAGGTTGTGTTTCTGGAACAAAGATTAAAGTAAAAGTATACTTAAAATACTTTGATTTCATAAAATTGTGCAATATTTTGGTTGTTTCATTGAAATCTAATGCCGTCAAACGCCACAATTTTGAACAATTTTATGAAATCAAAGTATTTTAACTATACTTTTACTGATACTTTTGTTGAAACAACCCGGCCTAAGGTATAATTATGTTGAAAGTTAATCAAGGTCTTAGGCTGTGTTATCGAACAAAGTTTTTAAAGTAAAAGTATACTTAAAATACTTTGATTTCATGAAATTGTGCAATTTTATTTCGCTATAAGATGTTATTATTGTTTTATCAATTACTCTTTTATTTTGAATTTATGGTATATTGTATGGGACTCTCTTTTAACTTGTATGGGTACTCTTTTTCTATCTCTCTTGTAATCTATTTTTACTATACTTTGTTGTTTACTGGTCATTTATATATCTTCTTTTTTTTAATTGTTTATTTAATTTTGTTTCTGCATCTATATATTTTGTGTATTGCATATTGTATGGATGTATACATATTTTTAGGCATCTCTTTTTTATATTTTATTTCATGGCTTATTTTTCAACTGTTTTTATATTTCATTCTTATTTAATGACACTTTTGAATTTACTTTATATCTAGGTGCTATTTATTTTTGTTTCTTTTTGTTTTTGGTATTTATTTCTTTAAAAAATGTTTAGATATAATATGCAAAAAATATTCTGGTAGATATTTCGTACATTTATACATCCCTTTTTGTTTTATTTTATAATATTATTGTATGTATTAAACGTGTTTGTAATACTTTATTTTGTATGTACTTGTAAAAGGCTATTTAGCCGTTGATGGAAATAATAAATAAATACTTTTGGTGGTTTCATTGAAATCAAATGCCGTCAAACGACACAATTTTGAGCAATTTTATGAAATTAAAGTATTTTAACTATACTTTTACTGATACTTTTGTGGAAACAACCCAGCCTTAGTGATCTCATTTCTAAATATGTTTTAAACAGTCAATAACTGTATTATGCCGTACATGTTATGTGTTTTTGATTTGTTAATTTACTATGGTGATTACAAACACAAAAATGTATAAAATGAGTGAATATTGAAAAAAAAAATAAAAGACAAGTCACTGACCCAATAATTTCAGAAATATAAATAAACAAGTCATTGACACGGATTGAAAAGGATTCGGTTCCCACATTCATAGAATATAATAATTTCTGATACCTACGACTAGTCCACTGCGCATCAGACATTGATATTTCAAAGATATTTCGATGTCCTCTTCCACCTGGTAGGTCAAAACAAATACCCACTGAATAATGTGAGTAAACAAGATCATTATCTAAATACTGGATGTGTAGACTATGCAGAATCCATCATTACATTCGGTACAAACATGTTTATACTGGTTCGCTCGCTTGGTTTATTTGCAAATTCGCAAACGTATAGCAGTGTTTATGTATCGGATATTTTCAATACGCATAGCGGACATTCCACACAGTCAAAATATATGTTTAAGTGACACACTTTTCTATTTTCGCATGTTTTCTAGATGAAATGAAGAAAAAAAAAAACAAAACAACGCGCACTATTTGCGCATGACCTAACTCCGTCGTATCGCCATCATTTTATGAATTAGTGCGCAGAACTGTGTATACAACTATTGAACTACATATATGCGTAATATTATAGTGTGGCTCGAGTTGGTGCCAAATTCAGTAGTAATTTGGTATCAATACGTTTCTTCGGTTGTGGTAGGTCAACTATTTGAATATAAAAACATGAAATTAGCATGTCGTAAAAATCATGGACAAATCGAAAACTTTTTTTGCTATGTCTATAATAACATTTGAAATTATGTATTTATTTATTTATTTAAATCCACATTAACATACAAAAATAACAACAATACAAGAGTGCAACATAGTGCAATTAAATAATGAAACATAGACAATTTAGAATATGTTGGCACTGATAAAATAAATACAAATTACCAGCACCAACATCCAGTGGATAAGAACTATTCCACTAAGCAGTGCTTGTATCGGGATAGCTTTATATTCATTTTAAATGACACAGTCCATACTTATCTATCACATTACATATATCTAACACATAATTATTAGATATCACAATAAACGGAAAACACAATAATTTTTTTTTTGATAAGCAAACTTTTATTTATATATCATCAAAAAAATAACGAGAAACTGTAACGAAAGCGATGCAATCAAGTAAAATTATAGTGAATATCTATTATTACATATTCGTCAGCTTAATTATTATTTTTTTTATTATTTTTTATAACATGAGCAAACTCATGCTGTGCTGTGAGGCACCGGCTTAGAATAGTGCTTCCACTATTTTCTATTGTTATCATTTTCGGGTGTCCCGTAAGAACCGGGTCATCGAAAATAAAATAGGAAAATTTAGCAATGAGGTTCACCCCCCATTCTGAATATTGTCTTATTATGCGAGCCGAGACTAGTGTATAGGCATACATGCATGTGTCGTACTTTATTTTACAAGGTAATGCACGTTCGCACACTTGTCGATAGAGACCTCATATTGTATATATATTTTTTTTATTAAAATATTAAATATCTGTGCTTATTTAATTGTACATATTTAATTGTGAATATTTAATTGTAAATATTTAATTGTAACAAAGTGGTTAATGGACAGGGGCAGAGAAGAGTGTGAGAGGGATCTTACTCTTGTTTTGAAATGACGGATCTCATTCATGTCTTAATATCAACTAACACATATACAATACGCAGGGACTAAATTTTGTCTGACTAAATACTTTTGCTACTCATTTTGAATAGGTATTGCCTCGGAACAGGCTTTTGCCTAGTGAGGCAATATATCCAAGTACCGAGTACTGATACATATTTTATTTGTATTATATTTTGTATAAATATTGTTATGTAATTATGACTTATGAAGGTAATTCTTTTTTATTTGGAAATAAAAAAAAAATAATAAATAAATAAATATTAATTAGAAGTGATCATAAATAATCAGAAATGAGACGATCAGGTCTATATGCGGTGTCGAGGACATAACAAAATGGGTCGTAGCAGAAGACGCTTTTGAAGAGACAAATCAAACGCATGGACGACAGTAGAATTTGTCAAGATTGTAATAAAGACAGAAGTACCCAACAACAGAATACTGCTTCCCAGGATCCTCCACCTTCACGAACAGGTCAAATGGCCTAATGCACGATGAACTATGAAATATCCATTATATTTATATTTGACAACAATTAAATGTCCATTATTCATATTTTTCAATAAATTCAATTAATTTTGATGCATTTTTTTTTATATATTAATATACATAAAAACAATAATGATAGATATGAAATAACGTAGTTAAAATACCCCACATTATTCACTTATAATTAATTCATGAATCAATTAGTTGTTGATATTTGATGAATTTATTTTTGATATATACAATAACTACATATTATGTACAAATATAGATTGATAGCCATTGAGTTATCATAACGTGAAAAATAAATAAAGAAAAACATAATCACGTGAAAATGCTACGATTAATTTGATCTACGCACTCATTTATACTCTCGTCCTAGAAAAAACGTAGTACCTACCTACTTTATGCACATAAGTAGGTAAGTATTGTTTACCAAATTCAGGGATTTTTTAAATGAATGTACGATTAACATAAGATAACATTTAGAACGTAGTATTTTCAGTGTATTGAGAATATCATTAGAATTATAATGTCTAGCGTGGGCCGCCTTTGGTAAACTCTCCTATATCCACAAGTCTCCGAAATACGCCAATCGTCTTAAAAAGAAAATCTTCAACGCTTGCGTTCTGCCGGTACTGACGTATGGCTGTGAAACTCTTGTGTTTACAAGTAGAATGCTGCATAGTCTCGCAGTAACACAGAGAGCCATGGAAAGGAGAATGCTGGGTATTTCGTTAAGAGACAGAAAAACTATCTTGTGGATAAGAGAGAAAAGCAAAGTAACCGATGTTGTCCAAAAGGTTGCAAACCAGAAGTGGAGCTGGGCAGGGCATATCGCCCGAACCACGGACTCCAGATGTACTAAAAAAGTGCTGGAATTGCCACCTAGAACGGGCAAGAGAAGTGTTGGAAGGCCTCTAACCAGGTGGTCTGACGATATCAGAAGAGTATGTAGCTGGAGGCGGATGGATGCGGTCTGCCCAGGATAGGGAGCTGTGGAGGTCTCAGGGGGAGGCCTATGTATGTTCATTACTGGACGAAAGAGGGCCGACGAAGAGGAAGAAAATAATGTCCTTGAACGATTTTAGTTAGAAATATATATGTAATATATTCTTTCCTCTAATAATAATGTAATCCAAATTACAAAATTGTCGGGCGCGGCGTGATCCAGAAGATTTGTAATCAAATCGAACTCTGATTAATTCGCCGAAAGTTATTTTTTCTCATTTTTCTCTCTTGGAGAAAAATGAAAGTGTGAGTTTCGTTGTTCATTTGGTTAGGTATCTGAATCATGGACTGAAAGGTCCCGGGTTCAAAACAAAATACATAAATATTCGTTTATTTATTCAAGAACAAAAAAAAACGAACGACGTATTAATAATATGGTTGGTTTTATGTAACCGAACATTTTCGCCAATACTGCTCGATTTAATCACTATATTTTTAAAAGTGTTTTTCCGCGTACCTATTCCCCATAAATAGTTTTAACACAAAACACACAAAAAATATAATTATTTTTACTATTCGCTTTGAAATTTACAGTATGTAGGTATTGCTCACCTCCTGCAATACCCATGACACTGCCGCGCACCACGCTTAATTAGCTTTAACCCACCTGAGGAAGAAAACTGTGGCTCTCGAAACTAGCAGTGACAAAAACAATAAAAGTTAATAAAGTTAATTATTTTCCAGCAGATGACAGGTTGAATTCCTGTTTCTTCTATAATATTCCAACTTCGTCTCTATTGAGATGTTAAAAAAATATTAATTTGCATAATGTCAAGGCCTTTTCCTAAGAAATAAAATAACGTTATTTTAAAATTAACATCCGATAAATTATTACAATCGCTGATCGGTCTATACAAAATGATTGCCAAAGGTATTAAGAGTGATAATTTGAATGTCGTATTATTTTAACTAGATAAATAAATTATTCTTAATTTATTATAGCGAACCGGAAAGTGTTTCACACTGACTCCGGTAGCCATCTTGTCAAATAAATTGTATAGTTTCATTACCGCACGCTGCGTTGGTATTTTATAAATGCATAACAACATTGACAAAATTAACTATCGTGCCAGTTTCAAAGCCTGTCTTCTTCGGGATCAGTGGTTGTTAGAATACAAACTAACAAATCTGATTAAAAAATAATTACTTTTTATTTAAATACTTTAAACAATTCTTTTGGAAAACCATGTAGGAAAATAAGTCAAGTAAATTGTAAAAGAAAAAAACTTACTTTCCTTTGGGCTAGTGGAGTGGAAACATACATTCGACACCAATGACTTTGAAGGTCATTTTAATTTAATCGATTATTTTTTAAGTTTATTGTACATATTTTACCAATTTTTTTTTATAATTTATCGTATGATAACATAACAATCTGTGTTTAGATTTCTTAAAAAAGTAAGTTAATTATTTTAGTTATTAAGATATCCGTTAGATTGTAGAATTACATAATTATTGTACAAACTAGGTGAATAATATTACAAAATTTTATTTCCCTCTTAAATGGTCGATTGTTTTCAACGTACCTTTTTTCAATTTGATATAGCTACCATCATTATTACTAAACGAATCATTGTGAAAAAAAGAACCTAGTTAGTTTAGATATTAATAAAGAGAAATATACCTTAACTTTTTGATTATGTTCTGTATATATTCTTGTAGAAAAATAATAAGCATACCCCAATTTAAGTCATTTATGTTAAATTTCTAAAAAAATATAAGGTATAGAGCAATATTTTTTTTTTATAAATTAAAGAAGAACAAAATGCCTGGAAAAATATGATATGACGTTGCATTAACGCATCAGGTTAAGTAAATAAACCAAAAAAACTTTTATTACAAAATGGCGCTGAATGGAAAATAAATGTTTTTTAGGTTTATTTACTAAACCTGAAGCATTAATGCAACGCCACATCATATTTTTATAGATATTTTTGTCTTCTTCAATTTAAAAAAAAATATATTACTCTACACCTTGTAGTTTATTAAAAATATAAGATAAACGTTGAAAATCGGGGTATGCCATTATTTTTCTACAAGAATATATACAGAACATTATCAAAAAGATAAGGTATATTTTTGTTTATTAATATCCAAACTATCTAATTTATTTTTTTCAAAACGATTTGATAAGAAATAACGATGGTATATCAAATTGAAAAATAGGTACGTTGGCAGCAGTCCCCCCCTTAAATCAACTATTCCAGTTTCAACGCACATCTCAGTATATTTAACAAAAATTTAAAAAAAGGGTAAATTACGTTTAGAATAAAACATAAAATATGTAAAAAAAAAACTTAGAATATAAATAAGAATTAAAAAATCAAAATAACAAGAAGCAAAAAATAAACGAATACAAGTATAAAAATATAATAAAATACTATAAAAATATAATAAAAGCAAACATCAAGTAAGTATTAATATGTTATTAAAAAGGGTTCTGCGCATGTGCATCTCCCCCTTTCAAAATTCAACACCAAAAATAAACCAGTACCCACAGAGTAATAATGTGCCAATACCAATGAAGTAAATAAAGGTAAAAGTAAAAAAAAATATATACACGAAAATAGTATTATTAGTATGGTAAAAATAAAGGATGTATTTAATACCTAAATATTGTAGGTACCTACCTACTAAGACACTAAATAATTTATACTTAATAATGTAGGCATCTATATTTTCAAACCCATCCTTACACATTGGGCATGTGGTAGGATTATTGCCAAATAGAAATTTCTTCCAAATATCCAGTGTTTATAGCTCGGAGAAACAAAAATTGCGTGAGAAATACCTACATTTCTCCCCTGCTGGGAATCGAACTCTGAACGCTAGCACAAAAGTCGAACGACTTACCACTATGGCTCGGTGGTCTACAGAAACAAAAATCTGCATACAAATAAAGTACATCTCGTTTATAATATAATAAAAGTATCTAGGTACTTCCTTACTAAATTTATATTTTTAAAAACTACACCAGTCTACATATAAAGTAGGTATCTGATTTGACTTTTACTTGTCAAAAATGGCCATATCTGTCTAACTTCATAGCCTATAGCGATATATACATATGTTATTATTATATAATTCCACTGGTACATTTGTATACCTACAATATGGAAATATAAGTTTGTACGTATAGCCTATCTGTTGGCAATCAATAATAAATTATATTTGTAACCGATAGTTTGACATTTGAACAAGGTTATTCCGTATGACGGCTTATAACTATGGTAAAAAAATTAAATTAATTTTTCAAATTTATAACGAAATTTTTCAATGTCAATGGAAATAAATTTAAAATGAAGAAGTTGTGTTTTTTTCTTCATAAAAATATTAATAACAATCTTGTTGAACTGTCATGGAGTCGACGAATCCGGGTAGGGACCAACCAAACTGTTTAAAATAAATATGAAAAATAATGATTTATGTTAGTCGAAATTATGTAATGACTTGTTCCACTATTCGCCTTGTAGTTATTCTTTGTTCATTTATGTGTTTTATACAGTACCTACCAACCTAAGTACAGACTATTTTTTTATATATTTCAACTAGCTCACGCGAGTCATTTAACGACCATTTTTATTTTCAATTCTGGCGTAGAAATTGTTATGAGTTATCAAAAACTTATAAAAAAAAGGTTTACGAAATTATATTTCCAAAAAAAATATATTCGTAAGACCTACCTACCTACTTTCAAACATACATGAATGGATGACTTACGAAAGTCAGTGATAAATGATCGAAACATACTTAAAGAAGCTAAATTTATCCAAAATTCTGTAATAATTGTTGTATCGAATTTAAAATATGTGACATAAACATGGAATAGTACAAAATTGGAGTAATTTAAAGTTGTGCATGTGACGTTCGGTTTTTTTGTAAACATACAAACTAGAGAGGGACATGGCATCGAGTTATTCTATACATAAAAATAGAGGGTAACATAGCATTTTGTATGTTATTTTATACATACAAAATAGAGAGGATCATGCCATTATGTAGGCATGTTATTCTATACATGAAAATAGAGAGGAACATGGCATTTTGTATGTTATTCTATACATACAAAATAGAGAGGAACATGACATTATGTATGTAGGTATGTTATTCTATACATAAAAATAGAGAGGAACATGGCATTTTGTATGTTATTCTATACATACAAAATAGAGAGGAACATGACATTATGTACACTGAGAAAACTGATATTCATAAATAACGTGAATTCAGCTTAAAGTATGGTGAATTCACCATAAGTACGGAGCATAGTGATATCATCAAAATTAAGATGATAATACGATTTATGATGATAACGGCATATAAGATATGATTATGTTTCCTACTATTTATGTTTGCTTTCATCATATCTCCTATGACGTCTTATTATATTTCTTCTATTTTTCGGTGACGTTCTCTTATCTGCAGTGACGTCCTATTATTATAGATGACTTCCTCATATCTCTTGTGATGTCTTATTATATTTCCTACTATTTTTCGGTGTCGTTCTCTTATCTACAGTGACGTCCTATTATTATAGATGACTTCCTCATATCTCTTGTGATGTCTTATTATATTTCCTACTATTTTTCGATGACGTTCTTTTATCTACAGTGATGTCCTTTAATTGTTCCTACTATTTTTCGATGACATCCTCATATATCCAGTGACGTTCTTATATAAAAAAATATTAAAATAACAATATAACTTTATTTATTTCCACTTATTTATTTTTATTCCACAACAAGTTTCAAGAACTACTGTTCTCTTCTTCAGGTGGGTTTAAACTGAAAAAGAGAACGGTAGTTCTTGAAACTAGTTGTGGAATAAAAATAAGTAAGCGGAAGTAAACAAAGTTATATTGTTATTTTAATTGAATAAATAAATAATTTTGTATTTTTCCACAATATTTTTTATATTAACGACCGAACGTTTTCGCCAAGGTGACTTGGCGTCTTCAAGGTCCAAACGAAACTTTCGTTTTTCGTTTCGTTTACGAAAGTCTCGTTTGAACCCCGAAAACGCCAAGTCATCCCGGCGAAAACGTTCGGTCGCTTATACAAAAAACACTGCGCAAAAACACAAAGTCACTTATTCATTAATTTAAAATGGATTTCCGCTATGTAAACACAAAAACTCTAGAATCATGTTATTTTCATATTTTTTTAAAATGAATTTCCACAATGTAAACGCCTCCTAAAAATAAAACACAATCTCAACATTCTGGCCTGTGTCCGTCACTGAAGTTTTGTAGCGAGACTGCGAGACCGAGTCGACAACCACCCTGCACCATCCCGAACAAATGAATGACTGATTGAATGAACGATGAGCAAATGAGAAAATTGTGTGGTGCGCTGTCATCATATTTTTGTAGGAAGCACACAAAATGATATGATTCCTTTTACATGAGATTCTGTAATCGTATTATAGTAGAATTCACTCAAAATAGTATGATTTAATATTAAAATTTGATGCTTACTCTGAAAATAAGACGATTCTGTAATCGTATTTAGTATGTTTCACATAAAATAATATGACTGTAGTATAAATTAATGTTCCATGCCTTAAAAAGTTTCACATAATTTTATCACACTAAATTAGGGGACTTCATCGTATTTTCAGTGACACTTCTTCATAATGAACTGTGAAATCTTTATAAATACGGTGACTCGTCACTGTTTTTAATGATTATGATCTTATTTATGAATATCACGTAAATTTATAGGACAGTGGACTATTATTTAATGTGATCAATTTTTAAGATGATGAGCATCATAATTCTTCGTTATTTACTCAAATTATTCGATTCCGTCTTACACATTTCAATAATAGCGTAATATTAAATGATTATTTCATTATTTTAGGTGACCGCACCTATTTTATACTTACGTCATGATATTTTTAGACTACACCAAATTGACATTTTTTTCAGTGTAGGTATGTTATTCTATACATGAAAATAGAGAGGAACATGGCATTTTGTATGTTATTCTATACATACTAAATAGAGAGGAACATGACATTATGTAGGTATGTTATTCTATACACACAAAATATAGAGGAACATGACATTATGAAGGTACATACCTATGGTATTCTATACATACAAAAAAGAGATGAATACAGCATTATATATGTTACCTATTCTAATCATACAATATTGAGAGGAACATGGCATTATGTATGTTATTCTATACATATAAAATAGTAAGGAACATGGCAATATGTAAGATCTATACCTACAAAAAAAGAGGAATATGACATTATGTAGGTATTTTATTCTATACATAAAAATAGAGAGGAACATGGCATTTTGTATGTTATTCTATACATACAAAATAGAGAGGAACATGACATTATGTAGGTACATACCTATGGTATTCTATACATACAAAAAAGAGATGAATACAGCATTATATATGTTACCTATTCTAATCATACAATATTGAGAGGAACATGGCATTATGTATGTTATTCTATACATATAAAATAGTAAGGAACATGGCAATATGTAAAATCTATACCTACAAAAAAAGAGGAATATGACATTATGTAGGTATGTTATTCTATACATAAAAATAGAGAGGAACATGGCATTTTGTATGTTATTCTATACATACAAAATAGAGAGGAACATGACATTATGTAGGTACATACCTATGGTATTCTATACATACAAAAAAGAGATGAATACAGCATTATATATGTTACCTATTCTTATCATACAATATTAAGATATGTAAGATCTATACTTACAAAAAAAGAGGAATATGACATTATGTAGGTATGTTATTCTATACATAAAAATAGAGAGGAACATGGCATTTTGTATGTTATTCTATACATACAAAATAGAGAGGAACATGACATTATGTAGGTACATACCTATGGTATTCTATACATACAAAAAAGAGATGAATACAGCATTATATATGTTACCTATTCTAATCATACAATATTGAGAGGAACATGGCATTATGTATGTTATTCTATACATATAAAATAGTAAGGAACATGGCAATATGTAAAATCTATACCTACAAAAAAAGAGGAATATGACATTATGTAGGTATGTTATTCTATACATAAAAATAGAGAGGAACATGGCATTTTGTATGTTATTCTATACATACAAAATAGAGAGGAACATGACATTATGTAGGTACATACCTATGGTATTCTATACATACAAAAAAGAGATGAATACAGCATTATATATGTTACCTATTCTAATCATACAATATTGAGAGGAACATGGCATTATGTATGTTATACTATACATATAAAATAGTAAGGAACATGGCAATATGTAAGATCTATACTTACAAAAAAAGAGGAATATGACATTATGTAGGTATGTTATTCTATACATAAAAATAGAGAGGAACATGGCATTTTGTATGTTATTCTATACATACAAAATAGAGAGGAACATGACATTATGTAGGTACATACCTATGGTATTCTATACAAACAAAAAAGAGATGAATACAGCATTATATATGTTACCTATTCTAATCATACAATATTGAGAGGAACATGGCATTATGTATGTTATTCTATACATATAAAATAGTAAGGAACATGGCAATATGTAAAATCTATACCTACAAAAAAAGAGGAATATGACATTATGTAGGTATGTTATTCTATACATAAAAATAGAGAGGAACATGGCATTTTGTATGTTATTCTATACATACAAAATAGAGAGGAACATGACATTATGTAGGTACATACCTATGGTATTCTATACATACAAAAAAGAGATGAATACAGCATTATATATGTTACCTATTCTAATCATACAATATTGAGAGGAACATGGCATTATGTATGTTATTCTATACATATAAAATAGTAAGGAACATGGCAATATGTAAAATCTATACCTACAAAAAAGAGGAATATGACATTATGTAGGTATGTTATTCTATACATAAAAATAGAGAGGAACATGGCATTTTGTATGTTATTCTATACATACAAAATAGAGAGGAACATGACATTATGTAGGTACATACCTATGGTATTCTATACATACAAAAAAGAGATGAATACAGCATTATATATGTTACCTATTCTAATCATACAATATTGAGAGGAACATGGCATTATGTATGTTATACTATACATATAAAATAGTAAGGAACATGGCAATATGTAAGATCTATACTTACAAAAAAAGAGGAATATGACATTATGTAGGTATGTTATTCTATACATAAAAATAGAGAGGAACATGGCATTTTGTATGTTATTCTATACATACAAAATAGAGAGGAACATGACATTATGTAGGTACATACCTATGGTATTCTATACATACAAAAAAGAGATGAATACAGCATTATATATGTTACCTATTCTAATCATACAATATTGAGAGGAACATGGCATTATGTATGTTATACTATACATATAAAATAGTAAGGAACATGGCAATATGTAAGATCTATACTTACAAAAAAAGAGGAATATGACATTATGTAGGTATGTTATTCTATACATAAGAATAGAGAGGAACATGGCATTTTGTATGTTATTCTATACATACAAAATAGAGAGGAACATGACATTATGTAGGTACATACCTATGGTATTCTATACATACAAAAAAGAGATGAATACAGCATTATATATGTTACCTATTCTAATCATACAATATTGAGAGGAACATGGCATTATGTATGTTATACTATACATATAAAATAGTAAGGAACATGGCAATATGTAAGATCTATACTTACAAAAAAAGAGGAATATGACATTATGTAAGTGTGTTATTCTATACATACAAAAAAGAGAAGGACACGACATCATGTTATATAGACAGGTATGTATGTGAATTCCTAAAAAAATATCAGTTCGTGAAATGGAACGAGAAAGACCCTAATGAAAACAAATTATATAGATATAATATGACATTGATGAGACAAATAATATGTATTCGGTATAAATATTTTCGACCTTGATACGAAGTTTTGACGCCATCCCGTGGAAGACGATCACTAAAGTGTGGTAATACAACAACACAACGACATCTCTCGCTGAAACGTATAAGTAAATGTGATTTTCGTCGTATAATGACAATTTAAATTTAGAATTCGGTCCGTTTCGACGGTAAAGTAGTGTGCAGGAAGAAGAAGACAGCGGAGAGGGGAGATGAGGAGGTCAAACGCCGGTTTTGCTGAAATAGCGTATAATTTCACCGAAACTAACTTGGCACTCGTACGCGGTGCGTGAATGCGTGAATACTCACAATACAGGCCAATGATGTTCAATTTGACTTTGTCACATATTTTCCTATACCTACATATTTGCAGTTACAGATCTAAACATTTATTTCTTCTACATATACAAATATAGCTCTTTATTTGAAGTAGAGTTGTGTTAAGGCCAGAATAGCTAAATTAGGTATCTAAATCTCTGACCAATCATCTCATTTCTTTTTTGCTTAAAACTATGTTCTTCTTAAAGAGATCCTTCAACATCATTGCTTCTTCCCAGTTCATCAGGAGTCTGCCCTTCTGGTATATTCCTCGCGTCTTTCGCTCCTTAGTCATTTTTGTAGTTACTCCTGCTTTAATTTTATTTGTCCACTATGTACCTTGTGGACGAGTTCGAAACGAGTTCAAGTCTTGGTAAAAGTTAAACACAGCGTAATTGGAAACGAAAATTTACGAATAGCTCACGGAGAATTCGTGAACTTGATTCCAATGAGTCTCTTAGATCTGCTTATTGAACTATGGGGATGCGCTAGTATATCACATTTAAGATGGATTACTAAACAATTTGAGATTTCCAATTGTAAATTTTCAACAAACTCTACAAACTTTGTATTAAAGCTGGTAATACACAAAATTTACAAGGAAATGTTCATAATCCTAGTTATATGTTTATTTTCTTACAACATATAAAGAAAAATACTTTATAATTTATTTATATATTTATTGTTTCATAGAGAATTATACAGTCTACATGATTTATAAAGCAGACAATAGAGCATTGCTTTATTAGTGGACCATTGAAAACTCCATGCATTTTTCAATAGGATAATAACTACATGGAGTAGATACCTATAAATTACAAAAAAAATAAAATATAATTAATTTACTGCCACAAAAAAAGACATAAATAAGAAAGCTGATTAAATCAAAATACTAGGAAAGAAGACAGGACGAGACTGCTGTCGAAAACGAACCGAGAGAGCTCGCATTGATGTCGATTGTATTAAAGAAAGCATTGTACACATGGCAAGCACGGTACACAAAAGCATTGAGTAGTTATTATTACACTTAGGAATATAAAAAAAGTGTAAGGATATCTGGTTATTCTGCTCGGAAAGTGCAAGAAAATAATGATGATAAATAGGTTACTGTTGAAATTCAATAAATATTGCCACTAATTGCCACTAGGTGATGTATATGGAACGGATAGGGTAATAAATGTTTTATAATTTGCAATACGTATTATTAAGAAAGGAGTCATTAGAAAGTAAATGAAAAAAAAACAGGATCTTAGGCTGGTTAAACAAATATACATAACTTTTGCAATACCAGTCTATAAAACTAATGCAAAACAGTTTTGGAAACGTTTGTCCCTGTCAATGGTCGGGTGCGAATGTTCAGTGGCATCGTTGCGCTATTTCTGTGTTTTACCTCCGATGCCGTGTGTCAAGTTAGTAAAGTGTAGTGTTGTTTCGCCTCTGCTAGAGACCCTGAACTCGGGACACACTTTTTGCTTCCATTTGTGCAAATAATAATAATATGAGCCCGTTCAGTGCCAAGATTGGAAATAAACATTACGGACGTGTTGTTTTATTTATGATGGACAAAATCCGACAGTTTTGTTGAAATCGTCGTCACTCAAACGGCAAGAGTGCATTTTCTTCTATGTTTTTGCAAACGACTTACCCGTGTCTGGCAGTCTTCATCATATTTTTTTCCTCTGTAAATTATTCTAGTTCATTGATTGCACTAATATTTTGGGTGTTGTCGCACCGGATAAGCGAATGTCCGTTTGGTTTTGGATATCAAGTCATTTTTTTTTTGCACTTTGTGTACAATGATTTTTTATAGATAAGTTTACTCTTTTATAAACACAGGAACCCGGCTGTGGCACGATCTTCCGAATTATGTGTTTCCACCTTCTTACAACCCGGGTTTAATTAATATTTTCCTGAGCAGATTGCACATCCTCCCCAACGCTACCCAAATGCTGATAGCTGGTGTCGCATACGTAGTCTACATATGTTAAACTAGTTGCATGTAACACATGAGATCCAACTGTCGATAGCGATAGTATGTATAGTTGAAGAATATGTACCAAACTATAAACCCATAGATACAAATTATTGAATATTTTCAGATATTTTGTTTTCTATACAACATATGTAGGTATGTATGTCAAGATAGGATAGTATGGAGGAAGATCCTTTTTCCTACCCAGAATATGCAAATAGCATGATGGTATGTATGTATGTTTGGAGATGAAGTATCAAACTATTAAGTCTTCTTACATATTGTGTATAGGCGACTGCCATACAAAATGTATGAAGCGATGTCGTCACTAAATTCAATTTTTAAAAAAATTGTTAAAAAAAATTGGGATCATCTACTACAATGCTAATATTTTTTATAGAAAATTAAATTATCTAGTTGGGGTGTTTCGTTTTTTTTCGATAATTGTAAAAGTTTTGGAAATATAGGCAGTTAAACTCATAAATTTATCATAAAAAAAATATTTTTCTTAATAAAAAATGTTTGAGAAACCCAGGAATTTTTTTGAAAAAATTAATTTGAGGTTTTGTATTTGTCTATGTTTGTACCAATTTTCAGCGTTCTACCGTTTATGGTTTCTGAGATATATGGAAAAATAAAATAAAAATTCAAAAGTTGATGACCCCTGACTGAAACAAAAATTCAAAATTCCGAGTATAAAAGTTTTGTAGGCCTGTAACTGTTTATATATTCTGAAATTTTAGGCTCTGTAAATTGAGCGGATCAAAAGTTATAAGGGGGGGACGGACACACACACACACAGACACACACACAGACACACACACAGACACACACACAGACACACACACAGACACACACACAGACACACAGACACACACACACACACACACACACAGACACACGAAATGTTCTACTCTGAATTCTGAGTAAATCCGTGTATGGAACATATATGCTGCGAAGCCTCTAAGTTGGTGTTTTTTGACTTCAAAGTTGGAAAAGCCGTGAAAAAAGTAGACCTCTCCATACAATTCTCGCGTATTCTGGCTTGATACATTGTCGATATGTTAAGAGAACAAAGTTCTCCTGAACAAATCGACAGTTGGAAAAGTGATATATCTGCAAATATGTCTAACAAATCTACTCTAGCTTCATTTTAGGTACAATTTATTGAACTTGTACATAATCTGCATTCGGTTGCCGTCAATTTAAAGTGAGATTCAATAATCAATGATGTTATAAAAAACCATTACTCTTTCCTAATTTATGGGTCTCTCGATAGATTTAGATGTTCATAAACCTTGAAAATTTTAATGTTCATAATCGTATTATTTTTCATCGTGATTTCTTCTGATGTAAGTAAAACTCGCCTCAATGCAACATGAGAAAGTCAATCTCTGCTTTTTTTCCACCCGTTCAGATCTTTACTTTTCCATTGTAAGTTTTATATTACACATTCTTCCATATTAAAGTTTATGGCATTTTTCTATCATGCATATCGCTTAATTTCTACGTTCTTTGTCAGTTTCTACCATAATTCGAATAAAATAAGAAAATGGTTCAAGTACAAACAAGTGAGATTCAGAAGTGTCAGATTATTTGAAAATTGATTAAAAAACACAAATTCATGTCATCGCGTCATTTCCTTATCCGGCTAGACAGACTGAACTGAATGCCAAACAGCCATTACAATCGTTTGATTTTGACATTCTGACATTTCATTGATGTGATTGTGAATTTCCGTTTTAATTCATCAGATTTTTTCAACATCTCTCGTCCTTGAAATTCATATAATCTTGCCGAGTGTCCAAACCACATAGAAACTTATTTGGAGTAGAAACAAAATAAATACCTAAGTATATGCACTTTTAATTTTGTTTACACTGACAGCGTTTACTATGTAGAATTCCATTTTTAAAATAAATTAAACACTTGTTTTTCTTTCTACATTTATTTTTACTCTCCAGAACGACCGTTTCGCCTGGTGAAGGCCTTTTCAACAGACCAGTTGAAAAGGCCTTCACCAGGCGAAACGGTCGTTCTGGAGAGTAAAAATAAATGTAGAAAGAAAAACAAGTGTTTAATTTATTTTAAAAACCTAAGTATATCTTTTATTTTTCTATTTTAAGATGTTGCAAAGTTTCCTTTCATTTAAAGTGTTATACATATAATATATTATTTAAATCTGGTAACCCTTGTTGTAGTGAACCTGACCCTGTCTCTACTGACCTATTTCATTTAACATTTCTTAATGTTTATAATTAAATGGACGAAACTATTTACGCTATGACCTTTTTCAATGTTTTGTGTCGTTCTATTTGTTTCCTCATGCACAACATTTCATTTTCAAATGAAATATTTACTTAAGTTTTCATATAAAAATAACAATTGATATATTCATTTTCATGGATTATGTTTATATTTTATTTTATGCAGCTTCTTGGGCAACTAACATGTGCTAAGTCAAATAATATGATAAATATAATATGTGTTTTCAAAAGTCTTTTTATTTATTTATTTATTTTATTTTATGTAGTTTCTCGGGCAACTTACTTGTGCTATGTCAAAAAATTATTAAAGGCACACCCAATAACAAGTTGCCACATTCTGGAAACTTGTTTCCGGGTCCCGGGTTCGATTCCTGGTGAAGACACACTTTTTAATAATTGTGTTTTCAGTCTGGATCTGTGAGACGATTAATATCGTTAGCCTCCAGAATGTGACAACTTGTTATTGGGTGCGTCTTAAATCAATTTTTGACATAGTATAATGTCAGTTGTCCGAGAAGCAAGGTAAAATAAAATAAAATTGATGTCTTGTACTAATGTATTTTTGTACCAATTTTCATCCCATTTGAAAAGCATATTTGATTTAAGGCGTAGTTCCCAATTTCGCAAGTTCATCAGCCTTTTCATTGCCCTCAATCCCAAGATGTCCAGGGACCCATGATAGAACTATGTCAAATTCGTCGTTTTTGAGATAATATAGAAAACTTTTAATGGAACATGTGATTCTGTCCTCTGGATAATTTAGAGGATTGGATGAAATTTTTTGAAGAGCACTACGAGAATCTGTACAAATTAGGGCGCGGTTGATATTTTGCGATCGAGTAAGAGCCAAAGCTTGGTTGATCGCAAAGCTTTCGGCTGTGAAAATGGACACTTCATTTGGCAATTTGTAAGAAACATTAATGCCGAAATCAGGAATGTGAACCGAAGCACCACAGTTCTGATCTTCAGATTTGGGTCCATCTAATAATGCAGTTAATTATTGAAATATATCATTATATGTATGTATTTCAATTTCATAGTAGGTACCTATTATATTTTAAAGTAAATGAAGTTATCTATTCTAAACACCAGTTTACCCTTCAATGACGAAGGTTAAAAAGTAACGATTGTACAAAGCGATTTTGACAATCTAAATAGGCGAGAGAAATGTATGAAGAATGCCGTCAAAATATAATAACAGGGTACCTACCCACACTTCTCAATCACCCGATAGTAAGCCGAGAGTTTCCGATAAAGACACTCTTGAAAAAGCAGTCGGTTCGATAATAAAATCCCCGTCGTGCTTATTCTCTGATGAGATGGAAACTTGACGAATAAGCGGGAGACATCTATGTAGGAAGTGGACGAGGGGGGGGGAGGATATTCGACATTCAATTATTGCCGTACAGTTGAATGGGATTTCAACTTGGCATTTGATCAGATGACATTGTTCGCCACGTGTCTCGATCTCAAATCCTGGATCGGCTTTTATGATTTATCGTATGGACACATTCGGGATAAAAAAGCATTCCGAACGGACAGCGTTACAAATCTATACACATACATAACTTAAGAAAAGATCGGCGCCTACCTACACACGTGCTTTTTTTTGTAAACTTATGAAGCCATAAATACATTTTGGTTTCTATGAACTATAAACTGTGTTAGCCTCTAGTTGCATAAAAGGGATGAGAAATACATATTTCATTCAACTTGGATAGGGTATAAAATTAATATGGATTTGGCAATAAATATAATATGGGCAAGCTCCAAAACCTTCCGTCATTATCATCGAAATTATAATGAAAATATTGAGGGTGATTTTTGGAGAAATTTATGATTTCCCAAAACAATGTTTTTTCTGTCATATACCTACTATACTTCTATGACCTAAGTACTATCTTTCTCATAGTCACAATCCTAGGATTGGTTTGCACCAAGCACTCCATCTCTCCACGTATCTGTGCTGTCCGCCAGCCTCTTCATCTCTCGGTAGTAATCACATAATCCATATAACAGTCTCTAGGGCGACCTCTATAGTTTCTGCCCTCCATAATTCCCTCGGCGATAATTACAAGCAGACACGGAT
This sequence comes from Molanna angustata, assembly GCA_963576475.1. Lineage (NCBI taxonomy): Eukaryota > Metazoa > Arthropoda > Insecta > Trichoptera > Molannidae > Molanna > Molanna angustata. The sequence continues at coordinate 20,724,016 of OY754978.1, read as the reverse complement.
GCCTGATGTTAAAGTCCATCCGTTTAGATCGTAGTTGGTTTAACCTATTTACGAGTTGTTGGGTTTCTCCGACACTGCCCAGTATCAGGTCGTTTGGAATGTAGTCTAACCAATGGATCCTAGCCATGCGCCTGTAGCACCATATTTCGAAGGCAGTCATATGTCCTAATTCTCTCCGACTGATAGTCCACGTATCGTTGCCATACATCAGCACACTCCAGACAAGAGTTTGAATCAAATTCATTCTAAAATTGATAGCTATTGTACAATACATTTTCTTTCTTTCATTTAAATTTACTATAATCATAGCTAGTTCTTATAATTTCAATTCTATTGACAAAACAAGGAAAGATTCATCCTAATAAAATCCATTAGTGAGCGTTTTGTTTTTTCATAGGTGTATAAACATAGCTTTGCTAGATTAGTACCTACTCTAGATCCTGATCTAATATCAACTATAAATGGCAAATAATCTAATACTAAACATGAAGATTATAATAATCATTTAAATTAAAATCGATCCATGTGAATTGGAACAAGTATAGGTATGTATCAATCATAAAATAATACTCATTTTAAATGAACAAGAAACAGATTCACCAGGGAGTGATATATTTTATATATAAATAACATATTTGACAACGTCTTACGGGTTTATACGCTTTTTTTTATAAATAAAGACAATAAGTTTTGTAGGTATGTAAAGGAAATACATGTTATTATATAATTCCCATACCGTTTCGCCTTGCTAGACTTGATAAAAGTTTTATCAACTTGTCAAACCCTAAATAAAAGTTTTAAGTAAAACAGGGCGTTTATCATCTAGGTGCAAAAAGCGGAAAAAAAACCTTAACATGTTAAAAGCAATTTATGCCTACGGGCATAAAGTTTTATCAGTTTTCGTAACGTGTCGTAACTTTCGCAGATTTCATAAACTTTTGTTATGAACTTTTATTACACCTAATGGTTTCTTGTACCTTTTGGGAACAGAAATAATAAAAAATGTTGTTTTGTGCGAGGAATAGGTATATAGGGACACACCCGGGCGACGAAAAGAAAACTCTACTACTTATGTGTTTACCAGAAATATGTCCATTATAAGAGATTTTATACAATCCCACACGATTATGAATTCAAATGTTTGTAAAAATATTTCTTTCTGCGCTCTCTTATCAACCGTATTTTGACACCCGATAGTATAAAGAGATCCATCGGTCGTAACGACATTTGACAGCCACGAAAAAACACTCAAGCTTTAAGCAAATTTTGGCTAATTATTATTTATTTTTTAATATCTAATTTTTTATTAATTTTTATTTTTATTTTATTAAAAGGGTACATCGACAGACATCCAGCTCACAATTCTCACAAAAAGAAAACGATATTGGTTATTACTACGAGTGCTGGACGTCCAATTATGGATGCACACAAAATTACATGAGCTCTCACTCAATCACACACGCAAGTTACACAAGTACATAAATTAGAAATAATACGGCTACAAAAGTTAAGTAAAAAAGAAAAAGTTAAAAAATAGTTACACAATTCAAGAAGAAAAAAGTTACACAATTCAAGAAAAAAAAAGTTATAGAAGTTACATAAGTAGAAGCAAAAAAAAAACAGGCACATAAGAAGTCAAAAAAGTCATTTTGTGCAGTATAACAATATTATTACTATACTATTGAATGCTTTGTAGTCACCTTATTCTATTTATTTTCCACATTTTTATACAAATTTATCAAATTTAATGTATCTACCTATTTCTAAAAATTAATTAATAATTCCCCACTGCATATTTTAATTAGTAAGATACAGAAGAGAAAACAATCGTGGTTTCACTGTAATCACGAATCCATGCCCACGAGCACAGGTGACCAGATTACCAGCTATGATAGGCGAGCCACATGGGCTTGCGACAATGAATGCGGGCTTAAGGGGCCCCTTTATGACTCGAGTCACGCTCACCACTCACCCACCAACCTCCGATTGATACTCTATTCCCCTGCCCAACCAAATCCAACAGGACGCGGACAATGCTCCTTTTACCACCCTAACTAGATGTTCTTTTAGTATGAATATAAATACTTTGCGAGCAGGCTTCTCTCCCCCACATCTACAGCAAATATATTAGTGCTAAAGCCATATTGAACTGTTTTATTTACCAGTTCCTTGTACTTGTTTAGCTTGTATTGTTGGTTTTAATAATTTTTAAATGTTCGAAATACACAATTATTACAAAAAAAATGCAAAAAAGTTTGTTTGAGGTTGTGTGATGGTCGCTAACCTCCGTTGGGAGCGGCACAAGAAGAAGAAGACGCAAACAAGCCGATTTCATTCATATAAATACATTATGAACATATGTAGGAACTGTAAATAGGTAGGGACTAGCTATCCCCATTCGACATACTGAGGTTTTAAGCCGACCAAAAGCTAAGCTAAGTTATTTTATCTTAGCTCGCATATCTAAGGTCATCTTAATTCACATGGTTTGTGAGTTAGCATGAAAAATGACCTTAGTGAAAAACGACCTCAGCTATGGGAGCTAAGCTAAAATAATTTAGCTAAAATAATTTAGCTTAGCTTTTGGTCTGCAACCGGCTTTAAATTTTCAAAATCAGCAATGGAATAGCTATAAGTTATTATACTGGTCCTTTGTTTACGTCCTTCTCTTCCCCGTTGTAATAAGTTGGTTTATTGTTGTTGTTGGTTTATAGTTATCTTCTTATAATGATAGATAGAACACATTTATATTTCACAACGAATTTATTTGACTTCCGACGACCGTTTCGGCTTACAATGCCATAATAAACCAGTTGATACAGTTTGGAAGCCGTGTCAATTAACAGATTTAAAACTGCTGATAGTTATTTTCTATTGTAAAATAATCACTTGAGGTTTTACGTTGAATGATGAAATATATTGCCTTAAGACAAATTTTTCGCCATATTGCACATTGTTATATTAAAATAAAATTAATAAATAAATAGAACAGGTGGTGATGAGGGAAAAACAACGACGAAAGTAGAAAAATGATACGACGTTGATATATTTTTAAATATATAAAAAATATTGAAATGTAATTATATTTTTGCAAAAACTTTTTTTTTCGAATTTGTTTCTGTCAATTCCACGTTTGAAGTGTTTGTTACATCTTGATTGTTGACACTCAATTTCTGTATTTGACTGTCTTTTCAAACAGATCTATCCTCATCACTCAAATGATAAGGGGATTAGTATAAGAAAACAATATTGTATACTTTTATTTATCTCTAAGGCCAGCACTTACATATTATTATGTGTGTGTGTATTGTTTGTTTTTCTTGAAGAGTATTTATTTTCCTTTACCAATACCGAGATAACAAGATGAAATTTGTAGGTATACCTACTATAAAATATTATATAAATACTAGTTATCAAGCCCGTTTTCATTCGGCAAGTACTGACCGTGTTAATTTATTAATTTGTTATTTACTTCCTTTACGTGTTCGGATATATTAGGCCTATAGCGGACTGTTCGTCCGTGGTAGCATCGTTAAGAGGGTGACTGCTGCCAACGTACCTAAATTTTCAATTTGAATTTGAATCATTACTACAAAACGAATCATTTTGAAAAAAATATTTATAAAGAAAAATATACCTTAACTTTCTAATTATGTTCTGTATATATTCTTGTAGGAAAATAATAAGCATACCCCGATTTTTGACATTTATCTTAAATTTCTAAAAAACTATAAGGTATAGAGCATTATATTTTTTATAAATTAAAGAAAATCGAAATATCTGAAAAAATACGACGAATCGTTGCATTAATGCATCAGGTTAAGTTAATAAACCAAAGAAACTTTTATTTCGCAATGGCGCTGAATGGAAAATAAATGTTTTTTTAGGTTTATTTACTAAACCTGAAGCATTAATTCAATGTCACATCATATTTTTTTAGATATTATTGTCTTCTTTAATTTAAAAAAAAAATATGTTAAACTTCGCCTTATATTTCATTAAAAATATAAGATAAACGTTGAAAATCGGGGTATGCCATTATAATTCTACAAGAATTTATTCAGAACATAATCAAAAAGTAAAGATATATTTTTCTTTATTAATACCCAAACTATCTAAATTATTTTTTTCAAAACGATTTGATGAGAAATAATGATGGTATATCAAATTGAAAAATAGGTACCCCCTTAAGATTGCGCGTCTACGGGCCGCCTCACCAGGTTCATAAACGTAAACAATTGCGGGCCGTCTCGTTGTTCATTTGCCAAAGAACTATCGCCAGGTTAAAGCCAGTTGCAGACCAAAAGCTAAGCTAAGTTAGTTTAACTTAGCTCGCAAAGCTGAGGTCGTTTTTCATACAAGTGTGCGGACCGCGAACTATGGGAGCTAGTATGAAAAATGACGAGCTAAGCTAAATTAACTTAGATTAACTTTTGGTCTGCAACCAACTAAAGGATAATCTTCTCGGATCTTTCCGCGACTCCAGTATTTTACGAGTTTCATTTTCGATATCAATTATTTTGAATTTATTTATTTAAATCCATACATATACATACAAAATACAGAATAACAACAGTTGTATAATGCAACCATAGTAGTACAAATTGGACAGTTTAAAATAAGCTGGTACTAGAAAAATGCTCCAGGAGGATACATAATAAATATTATGAACATAAAATTCTGTATTATTTTTACATTGTCTCATTGAAATAGATGAACCTGTTTTAGGACGTCCGATATGTAGATACGATTTGTAGGTATCAATAATTAAACCAATTTAAGATGCTTGAAAATTTAATTAATAAAAATTATAATTAAATGAATAGCGAGCAAATGAGAATAAGCTTAATTTGTTATTGGATTCATCTATGCCGATGGATATAAGCCAACTGTTTATTGTTTTTTTCAGAGTGTCTATTTTCATATTTTTCCAAGCGTCAGGTAGTATATTCTACATCTTGGGGCCAAGAAATTTAAAATTACGCTGTGCGAATGTGGTGTTTGTTTTTTTCTTTATGATAATAGACCTTTGAGCATTGCGAGTAGAGTATGAATGGCTAGCTATCGGGTATTCTTGTCTATGTTTGTGTGTGTGTAGTATTTTGTGTTGTATTTTGTAGTGAGTATTTTTTTAATGTCTATCAGTATATTATACCAAATTGATGTACTTGTTATATAATATTTCTTGGCAGTTATTTTATTTTTTATTTTTATTTTATTTTATTTTTTAATTAACACATACAACATTAGATAGTTTATTACATGGATTAATACATATGATACATCAATTATCTAAATCTAATGTCAGTTACATGTGTCAAATACATTTTGGTTTGTGTGTGTAGTGTAAGTAGTAAAGTATTTTTATTATTTATTTATTTAATTATTATTCCGCTTATGTAAGAGAGAGGGTGTGTATATGTATGTGTGTGTGGGGGTGTGTGTGTGTGTGAGGGGTGTTTGTGTGTGAGGGTGTGTGTGTGTGTGTGTGTGTGTGTGTGTGTGTGTGTGTGTGTGTGTGTGTGTGTGTGTAAAAGAGAGTATGTGGACTTAAGAGTGATGGGCCATGGTTAGCTATTGTTTTCTAATTTATCTATTTGGGATATTTTCCGTCGATATTCGTTTGGGGAGTCGTAAAAAATGTCCAAGTTTAAAATATCCACATACCTTGAGTAAGCATCCACGGCCCTATTGATCGGTGAATTTATTGCAGCATTTGTTTTATAATATTTGCATTTAAATAATGGTGTATGTCTTGTACGTCTTATAGGTATATTAAAGTCAATAAGTGTGAGTATATCGGCGGAGTCTATATGGTTATTTAAAACATTATAAATAAAAGATAAATCAGTCATTGTTCGTCGGTTCGCTAAACTTTGAATATTATTAACCGTTGTATTATTGTTGTATTTATAGTTGAGTCGTTTCAAAAATTTGCGTTGGATGTTTTCAATATTTTTTATATGGATTTTATACAGCGGGTTCCAAATAAATGATGCAAACTCCAGTGTACTTCTGACAAGTGAGAAATATAATATTTTTAAGGTTTGCGGATTTTTAAAAGATTTACCTATTCTAAATATGAATCCAAGTAGTTTGTATGATTTTGTAATAACAGTGTTTATATGTTGAGTAAAGGTAAGTTTAGCATCAAGGTGCACTCCAAGGTCTTTACATTCATTTTTATGTTTTATGTTCACATTATCTAGAGTGTAATTGTGGTAAATTTTATTCCTTTTTCTTGTGTACAATATGACAAAACATTTAGAAGCATTCAGAGAGAGGTAGTTATTTTTACAGTAAATCATAAGTCTGTCTAGATCTGATTGAAGAGCGCAACAATCGGCACCCGACTTAATTTCTTTGTATATTTTCATATCATCTGCAAACACAGAGAATTTGCAATGTTTGAAGCATTTCCCAATGTCATTTATGTACACAAGGAAAAGCAATGGACCGAGATGAGAGCCCTGGGGTACACCTGATGTAACATTAACTGGCAATGAGGAAAACCCTTTAACAACAGTTGTTTGGTATCGTTTGCTTAAGTAAGAATGGAGTAGATTAAATAGGTTTCCGCAAATGCCCATATTGAGTAGTTTTTTAAATAGAGTATAGTGATTCACACGGTCGAACGCCTTGGAGTAGTCAGTATATACACAATCAGTTTGAATATTTTTATCCATCGTTTCGTGTAGGAATTGTATGAAGACGGTTAAATTCGAGATAGTGGATCTTTTTTTCATGAAACCGTGTTGTTTATTTGAAATGAAGGGTGCTATGGTAGGATATAATTGGTCGTATACGATTTTCTCATAGATTTTACTGAGTATTGGAAGTTTAGAGATAGGCCGGTAGTTTGTCACGTCATGTTTGTCTCCTGATTTATGTATAGGCGTTACAAGAGCAGTTTTCCATTTAACTGGAAATATTCCCTGATCTATAGATTTGGAAAATATGTTTGATATTGGGAGTGCTAGGGTTTTAGCGCATTTTTTTAGGAAGATACCCGGTATGTTGTCGCATCCTGGCCCTTTGTTAATGTCAGTTTGGGAAATATATTTATATGTTACTTCTTCGTTAATGTTAACTGTATGGATCAGTGCGGTGTCAAGTTGACGAGTCGTTGAATTGGGGTAATCCGCATTGATAGTTGTATCCGGTACAAAAACTGATGCAAAAAATTTTGAAAAAAGATTTGCGACACCTTGAGGTTCATTTGTAGACTCAGAGTCTAGAGTTACAGAGTCTGGTATATTTGGAGTTTGTTTATTAGCTTTTACATAAGACTAAAGTTTTTTTATGTTGCTTTGTATTCCATTCTCTATAAAAACAATATAGTTTTTGAATGCTATATTAGAGAGTTTTTTTTGCCTCCTGCGTAGCAATGAGAACGTGTGATAGTCTAGTGGATTTTTTAACTGCTTCCATAGTTTGAAGTATTTAAGTTTTTCTTTTGTAACCTTAATTAGGGCACGTGTGTACCAGATTGGAAATTTCTTTACTCGTTTTTCTACCTTAGGAACGTAATCTTCTATGATCGATTCTAGGGTTGAGTAAAAATTTTGTAGGGCAAGGTTTACATCTAATGTATTAAGAATTGATGACCAATCAGTATTGCTTAAAGTGTCATTTATAACATCGTAATTCGCTTGGTCAAATAACTTTATTATATGTTCTCTGTGTTTGATGCAATAAGTTGTGGAACACGCCTAGTTATAATGTTGTGGAACACGCCTTCTGCGTAATTACATATATTTGGTATATTAATCATTTGATATCAACTCTTAAAGACAAGATAACATCACCACTGTATGTTGCAGCATTGCCAAGTCATTTGCCACAACCATGTCTTCTTCATTACTCCTTGTTCCATGTTTCAGCAGGAAAGGAGATGCTTATCGTTTTTTTACTTATATAGTTGGACTCTTCCAATCTTCACAAAAAAGACATAAAACCTGGAGCAGTTTTAGTTACGTAGATACAGCTCAAATTCGTGTTTTTATTGCTTAATATGAAAATGTGATCAAATAACTAAAAACTAATTGGGTGGTGGCAGAGCGGTTAACGCGCTGGGTTTTATCCAGTGGTCGCGAGTTAGAATCCTGCCACGACCGATTTCGTTCACCTATAGCACAAGCAATACTGCTTAGTATTGGGAATGTATGAGGATGTATATTTATTTATTTATTTATTTCAAATTTACGGCTTGAGAGCCTATTTAAAAAACAATAAATATATAATGATTAAAACTTTGAAATATAAAATAAAAGAAAATTTAAACTCACATAATAAAAACAATAATATCAACAATGCAAATTTATAATAAACATAATAATAAATAATATCCATAAGAAGACACAACGATTACTAGATTAACAGGACATGAGTTAAAATGTTAATTCATTTATTTTATTTACTTAATTACACTAAAGGCTTGAAAGCCTATTTTTATTCAAATGCAAAGGTCATGAGTTTAAAGAAAGATAATGTACAATATGTAATTGTTAATAAGATATATTCAATATTTAAAAAAAAAACTTATATTCGTTATTTGTAAAGAAAGGGGGACTTGAGTACCTACTCAAAAATAAAATCTGAAAAAATAAACATATTTCCTGTATTTTCTGAAATACGTAGGTACCTGGTTGTATAGTAACAATGAGATCACGTAGATTTGTAGCTCCATAATTTGAGTTATTTTATAAAGCAATATATTTTTTGTTTAATTGCTATAGTATGCTATCTATGTGCTAGATATCACGGACGTTTGAGGAGGCTATGAGTTTATTAAATATGTAAGGTAATAAATTATGTTTCTATTAATGCAGGTGACAGATTTTTGGCGAACGTTCTGTTTACTTGATTTTCATAGTAAATGTCTGTGGGTGAATGATTATTAGTCTAAACTAACAATCCACAAAACCAGATATCTATCCAGTCTCAAAATGTTTGATAATACGTTTTTAAAAAAACATTTTCGATTAACAATACTGCTTCTTTTTCGTCGTGTCAGATTTATCTATTACCTGAAGAATATTTTGAAATACATTTTTTTTGAGCGGTGCCATATTTAAATGCCCGTCAACTTCGTCGAAGTACCACTTGTTTTGCTGACTTCGTATATGAGAAATTTTAAACAATAGTGCTAATGTAATTTTGCCACCGATAATGCACTGTAAATATATCCTTACTCTCCGTGCAAGCGACCAGTTTATTGATGCACCTATCTATGTGAATTTGTTCCAACTTATTTTTATTTTTTTATTTTTATTTATTTCTATCCAAAACCATACAGTATATATGAGATACAAAATATCTTAAGTTAATATAAGCTTATCCATACATAGTTAACATACAAAGTAGATATAAGTTATTTCATTTCAATAAATATCAATTTACCACTTCATAGTTTAAGCCATATCTTTTTGTTTGTATCTTTGTTACTAGCCCCCTCACTAGTCTCTAGGCATAGCCTGTGCTAAGGTGAGCTAGATATTATATATCAGTGTTTTCAACCCAGAGAAAGAAGAAATGCGTGAGAAATATTTTTCTGGTTACTGGTTACATAATATTTATAATGAATACAATATTCCACAGCAACAATCAATATCCGAAATATTTGTTATTTCAAAGATTCTTAAGTAAGAATGATCTGACACTGAATCATATACCTACTTTACAGTTATTATTTTTTGTACAGTGATGTAAAGTATCCTAATCTAGAGGACTGTCATTTTTCGTACACTTTTATTTAACTTCACCTGTTTGTCCATACTGGAATTTCGCAATTGATTTTACTACTAACTTCCCCACCAATTAGAGCTCTGAAACTTTTATTTACTCATTAGATATTTTGATAAAATTGAACTATTTTGTATTTCATATAATTTTAGTGTAGGTACATAATTGTTTAAGTTGGTATCAATTATATAGGATAAAGGTTATTATGTATATTCTGTATTTGAATTTGTTTGCTGTATAAAAAACATGCTACTCTTGCTAGTAATGCAATTTTACTTGAAATTTCTCAACAGGTATCATGTAGAAAAAGTATACTATGACTTTCGTGACAATGTTTTTATGTGTATGGTGTATTGTGAAAACTTTTGTCCTCTGGGAATATATTTGTTTAAGAATCTAATAGAAATGTACTTCATTAAAATGCATTTAGAGATTGTCAACCTTTCAAGAAGAAAAACATGAACGCTCACTATGATGTGGAGAGTTAAGTGTTGGCTACAACCCACTCGTTTTATTCGGATCACACATTGTCAAGCACCCAAATAAATACCTTGGCGTTACGTTAGACAGAACGCTTTCATATAAACAACACTGCGTTAACACCAAGGAAAAAGTCTCCACCAGAAACAATATACTGAGGAAGCTCACCGGCACAGCATGGGGAGCCTCCCCGAATGTCCTCCGCACCTCTGCTCTAGGTCTGTGTATCTCCGCAGCTGAGTATGCCTGCCCCGTTTGGCAAACAAGTGGACATTGCAGTAAACGACATGGCCCGCCTGGTGTCCGGATGCCTTAAACCTACCCCAGTGCATAAACTTTACCCAATTATTGAAATCGCACCACCCGACATGAGAAGAAAGGGGACAGCTGATGTGGAAATACACAAACAGATCCATGACCCCAGACACCTCCTTCACAAGATGGCTGCACCGAGACTGCGGTCGAGAAAGAACTTTCTTATATCTACTAGTTGCATGTAACACATGAGATCCAACTGTCGATAGTGATAGTATGTATAGTTGAAGAATAAGTACCAAACTATAATCCCATAAACACAAATTATTTAATACCTATTTTAAGATATTTGATTTTCTATACAACACTTGTACCTATGTATGTATGTCAAGATAGGATAGTATGGAGGTCAGTCCTTTGATCCTACGCAGAATATGAAAACAGCATTATGGTATGTATGTATGTTTGGAGATTAGTATCAAATAATTAGGTTTTCTTAGATATTGTGTGTAGGCGATTGCCATACAAATTGTATGAAGAAATGTCGTCACTAAATTCAATTTTTATAAAAATTGTTAAAAAAAGTTTGAGATGTGCTAATACATCTTTTGTATTTTTTATAGAAAATTAAATTATCTAGTTAGGGTGTTTCGGCTTTTTTCGATATTTTTAAAATATTTGGAAATATAGGCAGTTAAACTCATAAATTTATCATAAAAAAATATTTTTCTTAATAAAAAATGTTTGAGAAACCCTGGAATTTTTTTGAAAAAATTAATTTGAAATTTTGTATTTTTCTATGTTTATACCAATTTTCAGCGTTCTAGCTTTTATGGTTTCTGAGATATATGGAAAAATAAAGTAAAAATTCAAAAGTTGATAACCCCTGACTGAAACAAAAATTCAAAATTCTGAGTATAAAAGTTTTGTAGGCCTATAACTGTTTATATATTCTGAAATTTTGGGCTCTGTAAATTGAGCGGATCAAAAGTTATAAGGGGGGGGGGGGACACACACAGACACACGAAAATGTTCTACTCCGAATTCTGAGTAAATCCGTGTATGGAACATATATGCTGCGAAGCCTCTAAGTTGGTGTTTTTTGACTTCAAAGTTGGAAAAGCCGTGAAAAAAGTAGACCTATCCATACAATTCTCGCGTATTCTGGCTTGATACATTGTCGATATGTTAAGAGAACAAAGTTCTCCTGAACGATTCGACAGTTGGACTACGGAACTGGGAACCTCCACAAAACGGTAATAGAAAGGATCTATGGAGGCAACAACTTGGCAGCAGACTCTGGATGACACCATCTGAGGAAGTGAACACCGCGTTTGGTTTGGACTTTCCAACATGGAGAACCCTTAACAGACTGAGAGTGGGGGTGACTACATAGATGTAAAAGGAACCAACAGAGGTGGGGATTGTTGGAGAGAGAAGATACATGCTGCGACTGCGAAGAGGAACAGGATGACGCCCATCTACTAATATGCCCACAAATGAAGACTACATGCAGCACAGATGACTTAGTGGCAAGGTCTAGGGTCCGGACCCGTAAAGTAAGTAAATAGGTACTCGTTTTATTAATACAAGTAAGTAGGAACCTACTGAAGTAGGTACTTAATATAATATAGAATTACTAACAAAATTTAATTTAAAGATACGTTATGGGTACCTACCTATAGATATTTCACAAAATATTTTTTTACTTAAAAAGGTTATTGCGAAATATCCAATACTAAATCGTACAAATCAAATATAAGTAATTTAGTCGATGATTGGGCAAAATAAATCAAGATTACAAGATTAAGATTTAGGTCTACACAAGATTCGCTCGAGGGCCTACGTTCAATATTATTACCATCACTGGGTTAACCCAATTT